>CM024628.1:24825491-25190199 GCA_014182585.1 Eucalyptus coolabah | reverse complement strand
TTATATGCACATCATAACATGTAATTAACAATCACTTGACGTGCATGTGCTCTTTTCCCAAACCAGAAAGAAGGGCAAATTAAGTTTTTCTTTTCATTAGGGTCAAGAGCTGAAACTCAATTTAGATGTTGCATTATTTACATTGCTCCTTTTCCTTTTAGTTTATTGTGAAGTAACTATCATGTCATGGTTTATAGTAGAAATTTCTGTCTGAATACATGCATTTATTCTGTGCTGATAATATGATATTACCGGTCTGCTCTGCTATGTGAACAACTTATGTTTCACTCGCCATGGCAGGTACCAGGCAGCATGACCTTATCTTCAAAGAGCTCGCGAAGTTGCGAATGACATTGGAATAAGTTAAGAGTTGATGTTCTAAGACAGTTATTTTGGTGTATCTTAGCATGTTGTAAGGGGTTCAGGAAAAGATGTTGTGGAGGAACTAGAGTTGCATTAGGGTTGTTGACCTCTAGTAAGATGAGATATATTCCTGTCTTATTCTGATATGAGTTTTCATTCTGTAACGTTCTGAATTTTCAGCCCGAGTTGGATTTTTTTCTGTGATGTTAAGAAACTATTGCGTACAAACATTCAGGTGTCTTGTGACTCGGTGCTCTCACATGTTCATGTCTTTTTTTCATTGGGCCTGTCTTGCAAGTTGCAGCCCCACATGGTTCTAAAGTGACATCAGTTTGGTCTCTGGTTTGGCGACTGCTCATGCTCCATGCTATAGCCTTTCTCTGGACTTTGTCGAAAGAGTTATCTACCAATGTTCGAATGTATTAATAAAGTCAGAAATACTACGATTTGATAGTTTTCCATGTGATTCGTCCTTCTTAAAACGATCCCCTTTGTCGATATATTTTTTTACTGAAAGAAAAGAGTACTGCGAAATTAGAGTGCCGTTCGGCGAAGAATGCGACCCACAAAGTATCTCGATGAGTGAACCACTGACCTCAAGGCTCGAGCCGACTACTGATCGATGTCCAAATCTGCGTTCGCTCATGGTGGTGGCGCCACTTGTTCGTCACATCAAGCGGTGAGCACCAAAGCAAATTTGCTAAAAAAAATTATTGGTCGTCTTTAGGCATACGTCATGCTACATACGGAAATTTGACATTTCTAAAGAATATTTTCAAAAGTAATTTTTCAAAAAAATAACATTATTTTCTGCTGTTACATGGAAATCTGAAAATAAATTGATAATTATTTTTCACTAATTGAAAATGAAACCTATTTTTATTTTCCTAAATAGACAAGTATTATTTGAGCACTATTAATCTGGACATAAACAGTCGAGCACTAACATGCCAAGCCCAACCCCGATGGAACAAGGCATGGCCACTGCACTGCCGTCCCTATTCCATAGAAGCCAAGCTCAAGACTTTGGTGCTTGTGCCAAACTCCTTGGTACCCAAGCCTAGGTCCATAGAGGTTTGGCTCAAGAACCTATGCTCGTGCTCGAGCCTCTATTTATGGAGGCGGAGCCTTGATCCACAGAAGCCAGCTTGACACCCCGATGCTCGTGTCTTCATCCTCCTGCAACTAAGCTCGAGATTCTGATACCCATATCTATGCTCAAGTCGCCAAGGCCAGGCCCGGGTCCACAAAGGCCAAACCTAGGACGTCGGTGTTAGCGTTCGAATCCCCAACGCGTGGCGTCGAGATCCGGGCATTAGGTTATGTTTCACTTGATATTGTACATATATTTGCATTAGATTTCATATCATTTTTTATATTTGCAGTTCACCTCATATCCGTCCCATCTTTGCAAAAAGTGGAAAAGTAAAATTGAAAAGCAAAAACTGCGCGACACAATTTATGATGCAGAATCGGTGCGGTCTGGCCCCCGTCAAACCCTTCTTACGTGCAAAAGCAGAAGCAGAAGCGACTCAGAGGAATTGAAGAATCGGGAGACCACCTTATCTCATACACACACACGCTCAGAGCAGCAGCAGCAGCAGCAGTAGCAGAAGCTGAGTGCATGTGAACTTTGCAAGGGCTCGAACGCAATTTGGAAATGGCCTCCATCTTCCCTTCGTCTCCATCTATCGATAGGCCCTCTAAATTGTTTTCTGGGAATCCTCCTCCTCCTCCCATTTCTCTTGGGCAATTCAGGGTAAGCGTCAAAATCTCCTCTTTTTTATTTTCTCGAAGCTCCCGTCTTCTTTTCCCCCTTTGTCAGAATTCTTTCTTTTGGGTCTTTCGCTGTGAACTGGAAGTAAATTTCTCCGTGTGGTTTTTTCTGGCGAAATTTATGTTGGTTATTTAGATAAAGTCGTTCCTTCTTGGGCTGTCTATATGAGCTCCTTTTTCTGCTAGCATCAGACTTAAGCTCTGTCTGAAAACAACTGCATAAATTCCTTTACGGAATTCTTTCGCCCAATGTCTGTCTTAAATTGCACCGTTTTGGTTTTTAAATCTAATTTCTTGAGCCCTTTTAGGAGCTTGCTCTCGGTACGAAATTTTTTTGAAGTTCTTGATGATTGTCGGTAATTTGGCTTCTTAAATGCTGATGATACTTTATATCACTGTTAAGTTAAATTCAGTGGTTGAGTTAGATTCAACATCAATGATCATGAGATTGGTGGAGGTGTAATGTATCATTGATCTCATAAGATCAGTGTTCATATCTTTTACTATTTAATCTTGTTTCCTCTTAACCTGGAAGATACTGCATTTGGCTTGTTTTTTTAATCTATATCCAGGTTTAAACAAGACTCCTGTGTTGATTAGTATTTCTGTATTTCTTGGCTTTGTTCTCCATTGTTATGTTTGTTAAGATGCTTTGACAATATCATTTCGCTATTATCTTTTTAGTTCTCCTAATTTTTGGGCCAGTAGCTGATATAAAATGATAGATATGCAGTTTAGTAGGATATGGATTTGGTTGGAATTTTCAGACATGTAACTGACCATGGAAATTATGTGTCTGACACAGCTGGGTTGGCCACAGCATGGTAAAGGATATAAAAACTTCAGAATTGAACAAATGAGTGTGGTTCAGAATGGTAGGCATCCTTTTTGTGTGCAATGGGAATGGCGGCAAGGCACTCGGGCGATCCTGAAAGAACGAGTTTTCATCATCTATTAGATAAGGGGAAGGAGTTGTGGGACAGTTCACCAGAACCAGTCAAGAGCTTCCCTTGGATCCGAGCTTTGGAGAATTTCATTCAACTCATTCTTGATCTTGTCTTGGCAGTATTCAAGTTCTTGTGTGTACCGTTATTTGCTGTATCTTCTCTAAACGAGATGTCCTATTGTGCTCATGAAAAGAAGCTGCAACTTGTGCCTTTGCCACTTCTTGTTGGTGTTGCTTTTGCTGGGGTGTTAAACGAGACAGCACTGGAATTATCTCCACTGCTTAAGGTAGAACTTTCTGTTCCACTTCCATGTAATTTCAAGAAAATGCCAGCTCAGCAAATTTTGACTTCTGCCTTTTAGCAGGGTGAATCCTTTTCTAGCGTAATGATTCATATCCGGAGTATAGTCGCGGGGAGGGAACCACTTTGTTCTGTTGTTTATTGGCTTGTTCTTTTGCTTGCTTGGCAGGATGCAGAAGTGCCATGGCATCTGATTGCCATTGCTGTTTTTTTTACGATGCTGAAATTGCCCGGACCTTATTACCCTTACTGGGGTCGCATACTTATTACTCACTTTGCAAATGGAGGGCTATTGAGGATTTCGTGGTATTCTTTTTTATGGAATAGAAGGCCCCGGAAGGGATCGGTCTAAATTTTCTGAATGGTGGTCCTGCTGTTTTCAGAGGTACGGAAGTCGTTTTTAACCTTCTGGTTGTTACCTATTCCTTTTCACCCCCATAGTTCCACATTTAAACTTTGCTACTAGCTGGTCGGACTGTCTGTTTTTTCTTGTTTATAGGAAAACCCTCGATAATTTCAAAATCCGAAGCTTTTTCAGTAGCAACTGTTTTCTTTCTCCCAGCAGTGCAATTCTTTGTTACTGAATTTCATATGCGTTTCATCTTGATGTGTAATTCACTAAAGCCATCCAACTGCACTTCAAATAAGTACAATGAGAAAAATGGATTTTCTTATATTTTCCCAACTCTATTTATTTGAAGTCATTTAAGAAATTTAATATATTCTCGATGAGGTGGTCCTCAGATGCTATTGCACATTAGCATCGCAATGTGATGGATCGCGATGTTCCAGCTTCCTCGTTTATGTAGTAGAACCTCTGCAGAATCCAAGATCACTCCTTTTAGAACAAGCACTTTGAGTTATTTTGTCATCCTTCATCAGAAACGATGGTCTTACCGCCTTATTGTCCATCTTGGGTTGGGATGCAGGTTATAACTGCTATGAGGAAATTGACTATTGATGTCATCATAGTAAGCATCGGCATGTCAGTGTCAGCTGCCGCATGGAAGCTGAATGGAGGTGGAGGAGCATGGCATGCCGCTTATCGGCTAAATCAACCGATTTTGCCGTTATGTGGATTTAGTCCCCCATTCTTTTGGTCGAATAGTTCTCTTCTGACGGGGGATCATACAGAAATTGTAGTCTCTAGTTATTCTTCCCCAGGAACCGTAGAGTTCGGATTGTGTTGCTCTTTTATGTTTCTTCCTCCATGATCTTTTTTTCCTAAAGCACAGTTCTTTTTTCCCCCAATCTTACTGTCCAAAGATTGCAGTTCCTACCCATACACATATGCCTTAAACTAATTGCCGATCGCCATCGATTTCATGTCAATATATTGCGCGCTGTGCTTTTACAATGCAATAACAATTCATTTGTTAAGCTTCACAAATGTTGGAGAGAAGGGTATGTGCATAATTGGTTCACCATTCGGGATGTGATCTTTTTCTCCTCCTCTTCTTATGGTGACGGTAGAAGCTCCGCTGAAACAGCCGGCCAATTTTGCATTAAGCTTCATGTTGTGGGGTGTCTGATTCGTTGCCACAGTGGAAACGACGTTGCATTAAACTGATGCAGGAGAGAATAAAGCATAAAGCAATACGAAGGATTGTAGAATCTCATTGAAGCTTTCTTGAACATAAATTTTTGCATTTCGCTTTTTTGGCTTCGAGAAATAAAAGCCCATCGGGTATTTATCAATTAGAGCTTAGCGACATGTGTTTATAGACTCAGGCGGACATTATTATGACATCATAGGACAGAATGATGATAAAATAAAAATAAAAATGAAGGATAAAATCAGGTGTCCAGAAGTAAAAATGTCTGAGCCCGGGTTCGAACTGGGGACCTCTAGTGTGTGAGACTAACGTGATAACCGACTACACCACCCAGATGCTTGTGTTTGTTTTCGTCCAAACCACAATCTATTAAAATAAACTCTGAACCCAGACATATCTGGAACTGCCAAAGATTGTGGTGGCCTAAATGCAGGGAAACGGGGGAAAGAAAGCGATTCATGCCAGGTTCAAGGTTGGAAGATTTGGATGCTCTCGAGTTCTGATAGGAGCAGATTTATCTGCACGTCCTGCAAAAGTTTTTAAAATTATGGAATAAGGCTAAGAACTATAACAGATTGAGCAAGTGGGTGATTTGGATTTGGACCGACTCTCTCCTGCTAGAGGGAAGGTGCACGATGGTCTTCCACTTTGTTTTCGAGCCTATTCCATAGCACATGCTCTTAAGCTGACGTCTGTCTCTCATGTCTTTCTTGTAGCTTTGTGGAATAGGATGTTACCTGCAGAATGTACTGAA
Source organism: Eucalyptus coolabah (assembly GCA_014182585.1). NCBI lineage: Eukaryota > Viridiplantae > Streptophyta > Magnoliopsida > Myrtales > Myrtaceae > Eucalyptus > Eucalyptus coolabah. The sequence goes on along the minus strand of CM024628.1, from coordinate 25,184,503 downwards.
GTTCTTGCCACTTCCAGACACGAGAAAAGACCGTTTATCGTCTTGATAAACTGTTGAACCTCTCTTCTTGCATCACTTTCCAAGAAATGAAGTGATCTGGCTAATAGACCAGCGATTGCCCCTGCAGCATTATTGCCATTAGCACCTTTGTGTCCGTTCCCCTCTTCATTAAGGAATATTGTAACAAACGAGGTCGCCTCCGATGCTCGGCCGTAGGAAACATACCAAGCTATGCTATTCTTCACAATTGGCCATCACAAGTTCGGTCTCGGAGAGCTTAGTCACGGAAAAAGAAGAGATTTGAGTACAACCAACACATCTAATAAAGCGAGATAGTTTCTTTTTAGTTTACCCATCAGATCATGCACCTTCACATTACCAAAACAACGCTCCACAAAAAACTTCTCACACTGAAATTACCAGGCATGCAAGTAGCAAATTGCATTCCCTCAAAAGCAGCAGATATAACAAGGGGGTCCAAATCAGATTATACAAGATTTATAAGTTTACAGATGCATCTGTGACAAAATGAAACAACATACAGCACAAGAGTTCACCATCATGAACACCACAAAGAAGCATCATCCACCTGACTTCTGATTTGCAGAAAGATATACAATATACCCCCATCATCTTATGAAAGTTTACCGTCACAACTACATTGCATAGATTACTTCGCCACTGCTGTCAATGTCAAGTTCAGGATCTGACTCCAGGTCTTCATCCATGTCATCATCAATGTCAAGGCTACCAGTCAGATACTGGTTGAGGTTGTTGGTACCAGCAGCAGGTATGGTGGCCTCAGAAATGATCCGCATGATTTCCTCCATGCTCTGCATAGGCTGATCTGGCTCCTGAAATTGATTGTTCTTTGTGTTCTCATCCATGAGATCCACTGGAAGATTTTTCAGAAACCACTCATGATTCCGTATCTCAGGAATTGTAATCCTCTGGAGCAAAATAACATGATGTAAGATTTGATGAAATTGCAAGATTAGGTTCCTTGTCTGTGTCTTATCAGATGAAGTCAGCACAAAACAAAGAAACAAAATCATCAAGTCTAAATGTATAAAATGACACATGAATGGAGGGATATAACATGAATGTCGAATCAGTGCTCAACATCTTCTGTCTGTTCAAGGCAGAAGGAATAAATTATGTATCAATCCTGCATCCTATCCACAGCCTTAATAAGTGCACATAATTATGTCACACAAGTAGGCCCAAAAGAGAATTTAATGTGAGATTATTTACAAAACCTGACTATGACTTTGGGAAGTTCAGTACAGTACGCAGCAAAAACAGAAAACCCGTCCAAGCTGTACAGCTCAAACTAGACACAAACATAGTCTTCCCCTTTGCCTGACATCAAATGGACAGCCACAATCATGCTGACTCCGGACAAGGCAAAGAAAAAGGGCCAGTAAGCTAACCTTTGTGGGGTCAGCCACAAAAATCCTCGAAATCAGATGGTGGCACTCAGGCGAGATATGAACGTAGTCAGGAATGGAGTACTGGACATTCAAAATTCTCTGCATGAAGAAAAAAAATCAGATGAGCAGTTCCACACATCAGAAAAAAGACTTGCTAAATTTAGCAATCATTTACTTGTATGGTTTGCCGGAAGTTCTTGGGGTCCTCAGGGTCCTCGAAAGGATAAGCACCCACCAACATCACATATAAGGTCACACCGCAAGACCACACATCTGCAACCTGATGGCAGTTACAGACCAAATCAAAAGTGTCATATTGCAAAGAATCCAATATCATTATTAGTCATCCGCAAATAATAGAATTTAGATTAAAAAGATTACTCAGTCAATATGTTTTTTAGGAGAATTAGACTTAAAAGAGCCAATAGCAGTAATGACAGAGCCATGAAAGGACCATCAACCAGTCATACCCCAGAAAACCCCACAGTCTGAATTCACTAGAGGCACGGAACATTAAATACCTTGCCATCGTATTCTTTCTTGAGTAAAACTTCAGGAGCAATATATGCAGGGGTCCCAACAGTTGATTTCGGTTGTGAATGCAGCAAGGACGACTGACAATGATTAAAAAACAAAGAGACAGGTAAGATAAGCAAACAAAAGCTTTTGGTGAAGCATTAAGGAGATGCTAACAGAAGAACACAGCTCTGCCGCATATAACACATAATGAACTGTCATCTCTCCTGATAAAATTGATAAATTGTGCCAATCAACTTCTGTATCCATAGCAAACCTAAACAAATACAAGAATCCCAATCTGAAATTCACAGAAGTGAGCATAGCAGACCTTAGAGTAGCCGAAATCACAGATCTTCAGACGAGGAGCTGGACTGCCATCCAGCAATGTGTTCTCCAGTTTCAAATCACGATGGCATATTTGCTGGATGATGAGTACGAAGGGGATCAGACTTCAAAACTGGACGACGTGTCCAAGTGAGATTAATAGAAAAGAAAATCCGAGATTGGCGTACCATGGTATGGCAATAGCTAACTCCTGATATAAGCTGTTGAAAAAAGAACCGAGCCTGCAGCAAATGAAGGTATCTATTTACTTGTTCAGCAGCATATATAGCAGGGAGAAGGAGAAAAAGATTGCACAAAATAAATAAAAAACCTCATCTTCACTGAATCTGCCAGCATTACAAATCCTCTCAAAGAGTTCTCCACCAGCTGCATATTCCATGACAATAGCTAGATGAGTTGGTGTTAATATGACCTACAGAGAGATGGCAGAACAAGGGTCTGAGGTGACATAACCCAATTGGAAGAATGGCAGGAAAAATTCTCACTTGTAAAAGGAATTCACTGGATACAAACCTCTCTAAATCGTATGATGTTGGGGTGTATTAGTGACCTGTGATTAATGATTTCCCTTTGCACATTTTCATCTATCTGTCACAAAATAGCAGCATAGGTCACTTCTCGATTAAATAGAGAAAGCTACAGCTCTTCAGCAAAAAATCTAATATATGGGTCTAAAACCCATTCTCTCGACATTTGCATCATATGATCAAGATCTCATGTGAACCTAATAATTACAAGAAATTCAAGTGAATAAATCCCTCAGCTATTAGGGGCAATTATCTAAGAATTTACATGACGATCACAAGCGTGTAAGTCACGAAAAGCAGCAAATTCGAACCAAATTTTGATGGTACCAGAAAGTCAGTCCTCCTAACAATGTATGAAAGCATGACTAAAAGAACAAACTTCAGAGGACTCACTATGCCCCACCATCATGAGCTGGGGTGGGAAGAGGATATATTTTCCAAATTTGGAATCCACATATGCAGCTGTAAATGAAGCATATGACTTTTGAACAAGAGGATACACTTTCTAAATTTGGACTCCAGATATGCAGCTCTAAATGAAGCGCAACTCTCGAACGGATTCTGTTTGGATCCGAATAGACGAATGCACGAGCGTACTTAAAAACGTCTCAGCAAGTCGAGATAAGAAGATTCGCGATCCCAAATCTCGCATTAAATTCTCCACAACGGAGTTCAGGCCACGGACAGTTGAAAATGAAATTCAACAAAAAGAATGCCGTCAGTTCTAAAAACTTCTTCACGGTTCATCAAAAAACGCGATCTTAAGAACCGCGAAAAACGTCCTTTAAAGTTTACAACAGTAGACAGAGAGACAGAACGGCAAGGGGAATCACGGCAGCGAACCTTGTCCCCTCTCTCGATGTACTTGACAGCAACGAGCTCATTGGTCTGCCGGTCCCGCATCAGCCGCGCGACGCCGAAATTCCCCGATCCGATGTCGCGCACCAGCTCGTACCGATCGTTGTCGTGCATGATCGGCAAGTCCATCCGGGCCCAACGGTGATCGCCGCCCGATCCATAGCCGGAAAGCCCAAAAAAAGCAATCCCCTCCCGAACCCGAACGCCCGACAAAAAGCCTCCCGGAAAACCTCCGCAAAAACCCTACGCGGACTCCTCGATCAGTCAGTCAGTCGCCGAGCTTCTTCCGCATGATCGAGCTCACTTCCCAGCGACGCCACCCCCATGCGCGAGGGAGAAAAAGGGCGGAAGGGGTCCCGATCGGGGATCGAGGCTGGAGGGGAGGGGCGGTGGGGGGCCCGTGGGGGTGACGTGGCTCGATCAGGCGGTGCTGGAAAAGGCGGAGGGAAGATCGATCGACCCGTGAGGGAGGGAGGAGCTGCTCGCTGGCTGTCGTTCTCTTTTCTTTTTTTTTTTAAGTTTAAAGTGGGATTTCTTGGTGACGGATCGCGAGGGAGTGTCGCGGGGGGTCGGTGAATAGCTCGTGAACGGCGTCCCTCTCTCTCTAAAAGCTTGGGTGTTTCTCTCTAGGTAAGCAGCTGCAGCATGCCAGCAGCAGCAGCAGTTCCATATTTTATTTTATTTTTGCTTTTATCTCTCCTTTTTTAATGCGTCTTATCCAAAGAGCTTCGACGTCACCAGGGGGAGGAAAAAATCTAAGACTTTTCTTTGTCCTTCAATATTGACTCTCTAATCTCCATCATGTCTCTGACCAAAAGATAAAAAATCTCCATCATATCGCCATTGCCCCCCTTTAATTTTTGTCTCGCCTATCCCAACAATAATTCTTTAAAAAGACACTAACGGTATTTAGTGTGAGAAAATAAATAAATGTATCGCTTGCTCAATCGGCACGCATGTCATTTTCTGATCGTATTGCTTCGTAATGGGCTTCTAATTATTGAGTGAGGACTATAGAAACAAGTTTTGTAAGTATAAGAAATCAAGTAGCACGAATTATGATTACGGTGAATAATTGAATTGAATGTTGACAATTTTTTTCAGAAACTAATATGGTCATATATATTTTATGACTAAAATTTACGGATTTAAATATAAAAATCCAACTATCTAACAATTCATAAAGTATCCTATGATCTTATGACTCGATTAAATCCAGCCATTTGATTTATATATGCTCTTCATATATTTTCCAAAACTTCTAAACCGATTGTGCTCTTCTGAAGGTTAAAATAACATTGATTCATAAATTGGTACCAATAGAAACAATGTTTTCTTTTCACTCCAGCACAATTTGACGTGAAAATCGCCACCTGAATTCAATCCTTGGCTTTGACAAAAATAAAGGGATGAATACGGACCAGCCTGTAGCTGATCCGCCTCGGAGTCACCGAAGTTCCTAGAGGGCGGTTGAGTTGACGAAAATGCCCTTGGCTTTCGGGCGGAAAGGGAATCGGAGATTGGGCAAAAAATGTGGGCAAACGGAGAGCCCGAGGGGTGCCTCTCTCCTTCCCTTCGCCAATAACGGAGCACTTTTTGGGAATGGGCCGCCAGGATTTGGCGAGTACCGAGGCGTCATCAGGAATTTCGCAGCTCACGTGGCATTGTCCAGCACGGGCACAGCTACCGTTCATTTCGACCAAGCCGCTCACAATCGCACCACTCCGGAGCGAGTTTATCCCGAGCCCGACCCGGAAATAAGGTCGATGCTATGGACAAATTCGAATTTCCAGATATTCGAATTTTGTCATCGAGGCCATGTTTGTGCACGGAAGAACGATGATGACGATGCCTCGAAGAAGGAAAGTAGAGAGGGGGAGGGGGAGGGGGGCATTTATGGTCTTTTACGCACGGGGGCCAAACGGATAAGGATTCACGGGTTCCGAGGTGTCCTCGTTTCTTGGCTCTGTTTCTGTTTCCACCTTCGGACAAAAAAGCCCGCAACCGCCCGAAAACAGCTGGACAAGACGGCACTGTTGCTTCCCCTTGTTTTCCGACACCCGAAGACAAAATATCCGTTCGACCCCAAAAATAAAAAACACAAAACATCAGTTCCACTTTTTTCTTTTATTACGTTAATTAACAATTCTAGATAACTACGGGAACGCTTTATCACCAAAGACTTGGTTTTTTCCATCGATGATATGCAAGAGTGTTTGTAGATATGATTTTTTCTATAGCTGTTCATAGATAACTTGATATGTATAGGGAAAAATCGTTACTTTCAATATATAATATATCTATGATCAAAAAAAAATATATATATATATATATATATATATATATATATAATATATCTGATATTCATATAATCAAAGGTATTGAATCAATAAATAGATATATAACATTGTGTGAAGCACAAGTTAACCCAATAGGAGCCCATTGAAGCTTCACCATCTCACTTTAGATATAAGAGGCTATTATATTTGCCTATTTGGCGATAGTCCCTTATGAAGAAAATAAGGGAAGTTTACCTCCCCAAGGTCTCCCGAGTTACCATGTGAATGTTTTTTCCCCACCTATAAATGAATACTCCCAATGTTTAATGTTCCAAAATTCAAATGAAACGGTTTGGGAATTAACTTAGGTTGTAAATGTATGCACATGCATAATAGAAGTGAATAATCACCAAGGAGTTGACTTTTACCATTGTTGAATATGCAAAAGTCTATGTCAATGCGATTTTTTTGATGAGTGCCTATAGAGTACATGTTAAATATCTAAATAGGGAAAGATTGTTATTTTCAATATGTAATCTATCTCGTATTATATATAACCGACCCTTTGAAAACAACAATTTTTCTTTGCTTGGTAAGTTAAAGCGTGCTTTGAGGGCACTTGTTAAATAAACTTTTTTATATAAGTTTGCTCATTCATTTGATAATACTTGAAGACCCTATCTTTGCAAATGGCCCTGTCTTTGACTGTTCAATTACAAACAATAAAATTTTGACAAAAAAAAGTACAAACAATAATTCGACCAAAAAAAAAGAAGAAGGTACAAACAATAAGATGTGGCTTATTGAAAAGGTCAAGACAATACGATATGGTTACCTTGGATCTAGGCAAGTCCCTAAAAAACTCAAGGAGGAAATAGGTGGGAGAATCACCCAAGAGTGGAAGACCCTATGCTATCCTCCGTATTCCCTCTCTGTTGGGAAGATAAAGATAGACGAGGAAATTATGATGCCCTATAGTGGAGAAGGTAGACTCTATGCCAATGAGTGGCTACTGTTGGATAGGTAGGTATAATAGCCAACCATGCTTGGGGAGTAGGGGTGGGTGAAAATCCCATAACAAACTTAGCACGCCTTACGGCACTACACAAAACCGTAGGCTAGGTTTCATTCCTTCGGTTTTGTGCAGTGTCGTGAGTATTAAAACTAAAATGATTAAAAATAACATGATTTTCCATAAGATATAAAAAACGGGAAAATTTTGAAAATAGAGGAATCCCAGTATTAACACAATGGGCAAGAGTACATATTACTTCAAGAAGCTGCTGCAAATGGAAGCGTGCTGCTACTGCCAGCTGAACTGATGATTTTCTGAATATTTTGTTTAGTATTCTGGTCGTGAAAATCAAGCAAGGTATATACTTGGCAATTCCAATGAGCTAAACTTCGTCTCAAAGCTTCATTTATCTATTGCCAGCGTCAGGGAGGAAATGATTTTGTATTCTAAATAATTTCATGAGAAAATAGCAACGACCAACCCTACATTTTATGACGATGTCACCAATCTATGGACTCTTTTTGCTTTTTCTTTTTTTCCCCATTTTCTCCCCTCATTTTTTAAGTTTATTCAATCTGGGTCACGCATTTTTGTTTGGTGTTCGATTTTAAAGTAGTTTGGATCAAAGTCTCTACACGCCTCTCTCTTTTTTTTTTTGTGGCCTGCAAGATCACGACGCGGATGCTTCGGAGGAAAAGAAATTGCAGGTGATGACATTGATTGCTTATCAATTATGTGATCCAACGTATTCTTTTTCACAATATAAAATTAGTTCATTTGAAAGACGGAAAACATTTTTCGTGAAAAAGCAACAACTTTTTAGATTGGCCAAGAAAAACTTCCCCTTCTGATTAAAAGGAAATTACTTTCCCTCAATTTCCATGCAAATGAAAAATAAACCGTTTTTAGAAAATGATTTATATGAAAAATATATTCTCTTATCATGAAATTTTCAATGAAACAAATATGATCTAAATTATATTGGTACTATGGAGAAAAGTAGTGAAGAAAGAAAATCACTCTCTCTTGCCATTCAATATACTAACAAAAACACAAGTGACCAACTTACCGAGAAATGTAGATATCTTACTATAGAAGGAATTGAATTCTGGTTTTAATGGGCAATGTTCAAGAGTCTGCTCTACCTATTCGCAATTTTCGATTGAGCCCATGAGCCCTGTCTTTTGGGCCTCATGTGATCGGTCCAGGTGTCTGTCTCCTCTCGAGGTCCCCCCCAACAAAACTACAATCACAGGGGCATTTCGGTCCATACGGTCCAGGTGTCATTCCTCCGCCACTGTCCCTCCAAATCAGTTGCCGGATAAGGGATAACCGGTTGGGTAATATACACGAATAGGGACAATTCTAAGCCTTAAGGGAGTTACTTACGGATCTTAGGTTGACTATGGCTTCAGATAATTGCGAGAGGACAGGATTCGAACTCTTAGTTTTGAGGTCACGAGCCTCAGGAGTTGACCGATTCCAGCAAAAAAAAAGAAAATTTTATTACATAGAAAGATTGAATTATCATTGTAATTATACACGACAATCTAGTCGATTTTACGATAGTATTACAAAATACAGATCGAACAAATACAGTGCGCATGGACATTGGGTAATTTTGTTTAGTACTTCCTCCATCTATAATGGGAATTAAATCTCTTCATAGTACAATGTATTATTATCTTGCCCATTCACATATTTGATTTCTACAATTGGAAAGGGTAGGTATTCTGAATGATGCCTAATTCGATAAGAAAAGCAATCATTATCCTTTATGCACACAAGTATTCAAGGGTGCACTCAATGATAAGGATACATTTACCTAATTTCATCACTGACTTTCCTTCCCTTCTCACGCTATTCGCTTTCCTCTGGCAAACCCAATTAAAGAAATTCGAATCCCAATTCCCGTTTTGCTCCCCCGGCTCATAAAGTTCCGTTCAGTTCCGACCAACCTCCAAGGCTCCAATCACGTCGAACCGGTCATACCAGTTGGCCGAAACCGGTCCGACTTTAGAGAACAACTTCCACTTTCGAAAGAGCAAGGGCAGGCCAATCGGATTTTTGTTGCCGCAATGCCGCAAATGCCCTCGCCCCCCTAACCCCGCTTCTGGCCGTCTTCGCGGTCGCCTTTTTAAGCCCCCAAATTGGATTCAATTTCTCTCTCTTGCACTCTGCATGAGACGCCAACTCCGAAGAATCTCTTCTCTTCTCTTTCTCCATCGGAAGCAGTCGTCGCCCCGACCCGACGAGGAAGGAGGTGAGAAATGGTATCGGAATCGGACCTCGTGAGCCGGCTCCGGGAGATCCTCCGGAATTCGGACCTCGACCAGGCCACCGCCGGCTCCGTCCGCCGGCAGCTGGAGTCGGATTTCGGCCTCGATTTGTCCGACCGCAAGACGTTCATCAGGGAGCAAATCGACGCGTATCTCCAATCCATCGGGAATCCGGAGGACGGCGCCAATGACGACGGCCAATGCGGCGGGCCCGACGTCAAGCGAGAAGAGGATGGGGAGGTGGAGGAAGATGGAGAGGAAGAGGGGGAGGAGGAGGAAGAAGAAGAAGGAGATGATGAAGAAGAGGGAAGAAAAGTAAAAAGAGGCGGTAAGATTCGGAGTTCTTTCGAGCATTTTCTGTTTTCGGAATGGCGTATCGTTTCGGCGACGGTTATTTGTGGATAAAAAAGGCACCTTTTTTAAGTTGAGACAGTGGATGTAGTTTTGGGTGTGGTCGAGGGAGACGATGATTGTCGATTCTGGTGCTGTGAAGGTCAAGATTAATCACTCGACGATTTTTGTGTTTATTCCGTATTGCACTTTCCTTTGTCTAGAGTATGCCGCATGCTTTTTGGTCATTCTCTGTAGTTCTTTGATTACGAGTTATTTGGGAGTTCGGACAGGGAAAGTGAGCAAAATTTGAAACGTGGTCTTTCCGTTAGAATGCTGTTGCATGTGCAGGTGCATTAGAGATTTTGTTGTTCTCCAAGTGCCATTGGAAACTAGGCTGGATATTTGGGGTCCTTATTTTGGCCAACACTTCCACAGCGTGCTACTTTTTACATTCCTATCTTTTCTCGGAGCCAATGGTCGAGTGGAGATTACTCTGTTTATGTCGGTATTTAGGGGTCAGCTTTAAACATTCTAGACTTGCAATAACGTTCTATTGTTGAATGCTGGTTAACCCAGATGAATGGTCACTTTAATCAGATGTTTTAGGAGATTCTTGGACTCTTGGTATGTGCCTATTGATAAATCATGTATCAATTAGCTTCCCTATCAGATTGGAAGTGCATCACTCCTAGTTAGAGATTGAACTATATGAGAAGGAAGTTGTATCATAACCTCTGTCGGTGATCATTCCTTTGCTAATAAAGATCATTCCTTTGCTAATAAAATCGGCGAAAGCAGTATTCTGGTGGGTTTTTCCTATTTCTCAAATGACTAGTTGGATATTGTTAACTTTCCATTTGTCTGCTGACATTATCCAGTTTCTTATGAAGCTACCAAAAGATTAGAAACATTTAAATGCATTACCACTTGCTTGAAATTGAAGTTAACATTCGAAAATCCAGGTATGAAAAAGGATTCTCAGGTAAGAGTTTGGGAAGTCTCTTAATTGTACTTATTGATTTCAAGTCTAAATGAACTCGTGGATTTTTCTTTTGTGGGGTTTTGTGAAGTACTTGGCTAATCATTTAGATGCCTGTTTATTTTATTGGATGAATGTCACTGGCACTGATCTTACAGTCTCTGAGCTTCAAGCCGATGATTCTAATGGTAGTCCCTGTGAATGTTATTTCTCTAGTGCGGCATGTAAGGAAAAAGTAAACAAGAGGAGAGGAGGATTCAATAAGCTGTGTAGCCTCTCTCCACAGCTTCAAAGTTTTGTTGGAGAGTCTACATTGGCCAGAACAGAGGTAAATCCAGTAAAAAGGATTGTGATTTATCGGAAGAGTATAATACACACCATATTCACGCTCTCCTTTCTTAATTTAGGTTGTGAAGAGAATCTGGAACCATATCCGACAAAAAGATTTGCAAGATCCAAGCAATAGGCGTAAAATATTGTGTGATGAATCACTGCACAAACTTTTCCATGTCAATTCTATTGACATGTTTCAGATGAATAAAGCCCTTGCCAAGCATATATGGCCATTAGACGCCGACGATGGTATTTGCTTGATCCTTTTGAGTTACTGCTGAACTTTGGCTTTGAGGCTAGATATCATTCTTTGCTTTTAGTTTTAATCTTTACTGTATAACATGAGTGGTTCCTGCTTTTGGTACATAAACCACCATGCTTCCTTTTGATTTTGGCTTGATCTCTTCTATTTCGCTCTTAGTTCCTTTTTATGAGGTATCGAACATGATATGAGGACTCTTTCCTGCCTTTTTTTTACCTCTCAGTTATAGAAAGAAATATTAGGTCTGTGTCACCTCTATGGCTGTCAAAACTGAATCAGTTATGGTGAAGGAATCTATAATGTTTGTTAGTTGCAAGTTTCTTTTTGGGGGCTCCGAATGTTTATTCTGATTGGAAGTAGTTGTCAGTGGTATAGTTCAAGTAGTACAGGTGCCATATGTATAGCATTCATGCTACCAGAATAGTCATACTTTGATGTATAAATGATCATTCTTTGACGTATCAGTGGCATACCTTTGACAGTGTCCTTCGTTCATATTCCCTTCCTTCAATAAAGAAGCCCTGCTCCCTAAGGGGCACCAGTCTTATCTGGTAATTTCGTGTTGAAGTTTCACATTGTGTGGTGCGCGGAGGAACCAGTCTTGTCAAGCATCCGAGGAACTGCAGAATTTTTTTTTCCATATTGGTTTCCAAGCAGTCCTTTCACTACTACCTCCCATCCAGATCAGATTGAATGGATTCTGAGGGAATGGGCATTACTTTAGTTTCAGGGTGAAGGCCTTGACGAAACCTTAGCCATTTCCTGAGGTGAGAGTTGAGAAGAGCTACAAGTTGAATTCAACTTGAAAGCTGTCTGTGTTCTGGTTCATGGAACCCCTCAATAATGCAGGACAAAGGAGTACTTGATTTTTTTTCTGGAGTAATGCGAAGACAGGTTCAATTGCACTAAATCATTAAAAAAAAAAAAAAAAGAAAGCAGCTCCTAACTTTGAAAAATTCATCTCAAGTTGGGACTTTTAAGCGAATTAGTTAGGAACTTCCAGATATTGTGTCCTTCAGTTGGCAGTTTGAAATAGTGCAGCCAGGCAAAATGCCCTCTTCTTGATGCTTAACCATTGTTTGTTCTCTTCTGTGCAACATGGTCTTGATTATTATTCTCTAGCTATGATCTCTTATAGCAAACAGAACGACAATGTAACAATTGACGCCTTCAAGGCACCTTTGTGGCCTTTCGTTTTGCATGTTCTTTCAGTCATATATATGGTAACACAAAGTGGAGGAATATGCTTCTCATATGCTTTTTATCCCTCCTGGATGGGACACTGTTATCATGACTCGATTTATGGGCTAAATAATCAATGTGAAACCCAGAAAATGCAATAAAGAAGACAAAGAATGAGGAGTCCATTGACTCTCACTCAGATGGAGAAGTCAGCAATGCTATGGAAGAAGCTGAAGAAGATGAACAAAATGAAAATGAGGAAGAGGAAGAGATGAATGGATGGAGAAGCAAGAAAGGACGGTGAGGCTTTCTACTTTCCCGTTCTTCCTTTGCAGCCTGGTCTTTTGGTTTTTTATCATGTGAAGATTTGCCTGCAATTGCCACAAGAAGTGATTTGGATGGTTTTACTATTTATCAGTCTTTAAATTGGATTACATTGTATATGTCCTCTAAAGGGAACTATGGTCACACCATTTTTAGGCAGGGATTGTCCTATTACAGGCTTCATTCTGGTTTTAATCTTTCCCTGGATTACCTTTAGGCAAAAATTTACTGAATTGGGTTTCAGCAGGGAATTGTGCTGGTGGTTCAGTTAATTTTGGACCCAAATTTTTTTCTATTTCTGAACCTTAGCCTGTTTTGGGGGTCTGGATAATAACGGGCATCCCATCTGAAAATAAAAGCAACGAGGCTCTAGAATTCTGCTGGGTGGACTGATACCAGGACCTTTTGGTTTATGGTAAAGCAGGCTGATTAGCTGGGCAATGTAGTGTGTTGTATCTGCTTTGGAGATATTCATCCCATCAATATTAACAACTGTGTCAACGAATTGATCAAAGGGCTAGCTGCTTCATTCTTTGATCTCGTTCAGAGGCACGGTGGTGAGATAAATGAGTTTTCCCAATTCTTGTAACCAGTTTCTTAAGTAATTCAGCTTAGTCATAAAAGAAGTTAGATTTTGGGTGATAAATTGCTCCCTCTTTTTTTTTTTCTACTCTAAGTTTTCTTAATGATTATTAGATGCATCCTGCATGAGATTTAACTCTATTAACAAAAGAAGACTTTTGCCAGTGGTAGAATTCACTTGCAGTGTGGCGGCAGTGAGTTGCTGTCACCTGTTCGCAGATAGCAATTAGTTGGAGATCCTTCCTTCTGGGTCCTTTCTTTTATAATGATCGTTTATTTGAAGTACTGAGGTGCTTCAGATGGTAGTTATTATGCTTTACTTGGCATTAAGCCCTCTAAGTCAAAGCACCAACTTTTACCATGGTTCCATACTTTCTGTTTGTTCAAAAGAGTCCCCCAACTCCAATATTATGCTGAGAATGGAGATATGGGACCTTGGCAAGTAGGCTTTCTTGTATCTTATATGAATGGTAAAGGGTGCTTCTAATCTCATGATCGATTCGTGCAATTTTACTTAAAATGGTACTGCAGGATTTTGTGATATATGTTATGCTGCTGGAATTTATAGGTTGAGGCCTGTTTATAGTCAAGCTTTACATATCTGTTCTAGTTTGTTCTTTTAGTGGAGACATCTGTGGCTTCTTTTTAGGATGACTTCAGTTTTGTACTTATGGATAAGTGATGTCGTTGTGGTGATAGGTAACTGTAGACTGGTTAGTGGTGCTTTTACTAACAACTTTGTGTTCTTACCTGTTAGGTCTTCTAAAGAGGACAAAGGAGTTAAGAAAAGAGGTGGTGGGTTTAATAAATTGTGCAGTCTCTCTCCCCAACTTCAAGTGGTCACTGGGGAGCCTGAGCTGGCTAGACCAGAGGTAACGTTAGTACTTTTTGAAAAATCTTGCAATAGGCTTTTCGCCTGAAAACACCCTCCCATCTCGTTATGAAACATCCTTGACCCAAGGAAAGTAATGCAGGGTCCAAAATACATTACATTAATATTATGATATATTGTTTTAGGTTGTGAAGAGGCTTTGGGCATACATCCGGGCAAATAACTTGCAAGATCCAAAGAATAAGCAAAATATCGTTTGTGATGAATCCCTACAGTCCCTCTTTTGTGTGGATACTATCAACATGTTTCAAATGAATAAAGCCCTTTCCAAGCATATTTGGCCATTAAATGGTGGAGAAGGTAATTTTTTAACTCGTTTCATTATAATGTGCAACAACCAAAGGAGATGTTCACATGATATTTCGTTTTCGTTTCGTTGTCTTTGTCTCTGGTCTGTCTGAAAAAAGTGCTTATCAAAATTTACCTGAGTAAACATGTTTCTGCTACTTGCTTGTCTGACCAGGCTGTTTGGTGGTGGTAAAATAGAGAAACCATTTAGCGAGTGAAATTTGAAAAGATGATGCTATTAAATTGGAATCACTTTGTTGTGAATTTCGCATGGGCTTTGGAAATAGCATGAGATACCATGCGAAAAAGAAACGATAATAATGTGAGAAGATTTTATTGACTTTTAACTTAAGGTATCTAAAAGACACAGATTGAATGGCCTCAATATATGTTATATCCATTTTGTTCTATGGTTCCACTAGATTCCTCCTCAATTTTGTTAGAAATCAGGAGAAGAAGCCCAAAGTCCCCAAGCAAGAACCCACTAACACCCTAACTATAACCTAGTTGCCTCCACTCATTGAAGCTATTCTCTTCCCCCCCCTCTGTCCGAGCAGCCTTTGCCTTGATGACCTTCATGTGCAACCCCGCCCCTTTCTCACCTTTGTCTGCTTGCAAGCTCTGTCAGATCTTGGATATTGCTGACTGAGGTTATGCAATCTCCGGATTGTACTTGACATCCTGGCTATCATTCACCCTCTGAGTTGAGAGTGGCAATGGTCAATAGCCTTCTATCCAAGGTGACAAAGTTGCAAAGAAGGCCTAGAGGGTGTTGGGAAAGAGACACATGTACGTGGCTGCCTTGCTATGGGGGCTGATGACAAGAGGCTGCTGGTGTGTCGCTATTGTCAGGGGCGACAAGGCGTCCAGCAGTTGGTGGTTTACAGTTACGGTTTTGGTCAAGGTTTTCTTAGTGGATGGCTTAGAAAAGCGACTGGTTCTTTTGAAAGTAAAATGGCAATTATGTTATCTGATGTTAGATGCAATTTGAAGTCTATTTACAAAGTTCAGGGCGCAAAATAATGGTTGTGAAAAGTAAAGAATGCAAAATGAAATTGAAGGTGGAAAAGATTATGGTTTTCTTGAATTTTTTCTTACAATCATGTGGCCTTTCTCTATAGCAATGTTGTCTTATGCTTTCTTGATCTCATGGTAACAAGATGGTTATTTCATTACTTCTGATTGCCAGCTCCTGAGAAGAATTCTCTGAAGGAGGAGAGATGTCAGGCAACAAGAGATGAAGGTGAGGTGAAAAGTTTAACTGTTTGAGATGATTAATATTTTGGTTAGTGGTTTATTCACCACCCTTGGGTTCCATGTATTATTGAATTGTGCAACCCTACAGAAGAAACAGCCTAATTCTAGTCATTTAGAAAAGTTATATGTTCATTTACTCGGTCCAGATGAAGAAGAGCAGAAAGATGAAAAGCAGAAGAAAAGAGGTTCTGGTTTTACTGCCCCCCTACCCCTCTCAGATGCTTTAGTGAAGTTCTTTGGCACAGGCGAAAGTGCATTATCTCGAGCTGACGTTGTAAAGCGAATGTGGGATTATATAAAACAAAATGATTTGCAGGTATGTGGTGGCTATTACATGTCGGAATCTTTCCTTTTTGATTTGATATTGCCGAGTAGGTGACATTCATCATGTGATAAACCTTAACTTAACGGGGGTGGTGTATGACTTGTCCAGTTAATGTTTTAGTTGGTGTTTATTGTTCTCAAATTGTGAACATATTAGTACTGTTATTGTAATCCGACATTGATTTGAAGGAATTATTTTTATTTTTTGGCTCTGACAAAGTTTTCTGTTGCTTTCATAGGATCCATCGGATAAGAGGAGAGTTATATGTGACGAGAAACTGAGAGAACTTTTAGAGGTCGATTCTTTCAATGGGTTCTCAGTCTCAAAGCTTCTCACGGCGCATTTTGTCAAAGGCAGGTGACTAAGGCTACTTGAAATGTACATATTTGAAGCCTGCAAGAGGTGGGCAATTTTGTTTAGCAACAAATTTCTCATCACAGTCCAGTAGCTTGTATTTTCCTCACTGAAAATATATATGGCCCTTGGCATTTTGTTGTTCTATTCCTTGACCTCTGCCAGTGCCTTTATTCATCTGATTTTCATAAACGTCACAGCAGAAGTGTCTGGAAATCACTCTGTTTGCTCGAGTTTGGGAACAATACGGTGATATGTATGGTTACTCTTTCATCAATTTTGCTGCGGAATTAGCTTTAAAGGTTCGATTTCCATTCTTTCAGGAGGATGTGGCTTATGTTGTTTATCCTAAACTACAATGGGTTATTCGGATATTCAGGTCCGTTAAAAACTTTGTTTGTCTGGTTAGCGGTGATATCTTTACATGGTCTCATTCACTTAGGTTAGTTGGGAGAACTTCCACAAATTTGGGTGAAAGAAAGGGCTTTTCTGCACTCCTAGATGTCATTTGGATGCTGGACTCTTCTCACCCAAGGGTCTAGCGCTTGTTATTCTTACTTGGATCTTCCGAAATTTTAGTTAGCGCGAAATATTTTGAACCTTTCAGAATATACTAATATTTACATGCGGTCAGATATGGCTGTTTTTATAATTTTCCAGAGAGATAAATTTTTTCACCGAGTTAGATTTTAGGTTAAAATTGTCGAAAGAAACGGTCCTTTAGTGCGCGCGTCGAAAGCTGTATACATTATGCAAATTTCGAGTTTTTGTTCAGCTCAAAGAACAACGTACCGTACATGTCGTCGCCAGATTTGACTTTTGCACCGTCGGGTGGAGGAGGGAGCTGGTGATGTGATCGAGAATGGAGTCAATACTCAATAGAGCCAATTTGAATTTCTCCGTCGTGGCTCATGGGGCCTTAAAGGGTCGATTTCCTCTTCGGGTGGAGCAGAGATTGGGACAAGAATTTCTCTTGTAGAAATATCTTTTTCCCTTAGAATCTAAGGAACGTTGGCCGAATCTTGCTGTTATCGAGGCAAGATATGCATTGACTTATGAAAGAAGGAAAAGAAAGACACGTGTGTGAAACATGGAAAAAGGATATTATAGACCCAGACCCACCTAAAACTTGTCAATGATGCCGGTATAAACGGAATGGAATAAGGATCAACTTGCGAATTATGCCGCGTGGTGTCCGGTCCAGGAAATGCAAAGGAATAGAAGTGGGTGGAAACGAATTGCCTCAACTTTCTAAAAGTCGTTATTTCATTAATAAAAAATATACAGAGAAATTCTTTTAAGAGAAATAGAATTTGCATTATAAATTGACTTGCTTTCAGCATAACGACCGGAAACCCGGAAAAGAAGAAAGAAGAAAAGGAAAAAGGACAGGACAGAATCGATCTTCCGGTAAATTTTATCCGATCATAGAATAATGAGAAAATAAAATAAAATAACTATAGAAAGTAACATACATTGTACTTGGCGGAGAAACAAAAAGGGGGAATGGCCCAGTTTTTTTTTTTTTTTTGGTCGAAGGGGAATGGCCCAGTTTGAAAACATAAATTATAGCAAAAGAAGCGAGGAGGAGGAGGCAAATTGGGTGGATAGGACGCGACGACCCGAGCAGGAATCTTTCCGTAAGGGAAAAAAGGAAGAAAAAACACGACGACTGTGTCCTCTTTCCCCTCCTCCTCCCTTCCTTGCCCGAAAAGAACCAAGAATCTTCCCCGCCTCTCTCCATCACCGCACTGTTCTCAAGATCTGACCCAGTCTCTCTCCCGGCGGCGGCGGCGGCGGCGGCGAGGCGATCGACGCGGTGGCCCGGAAATGTGTTCGGCTTCGGACTCCAGCCCGCCCCCGCCCTTCGTGCCCAGGACCATCCGCCACTTCCTCACGGAGATCGCCGACGTGGGCGACGGATCCTCCAGGCTCGACGACTTCGTCGAGAGGTTGGAGGGCGAGCTCGACAAGATCGATGCGTTCAAGCGCGAGCTCCCTCTCTGCATGCTCCTGTTAAGCGAGGGTCGGTCAGCTCGAGTGAAGTCATCGCCGCCCGCGAGTTATCGAATTTTTTTAGTCCCGAAGGGGAATTACTAATGGGGTTTCTGGTGTTTGGTTTTTCTCTCTCTTGCAGCGATCGAGGCTCTCAAGAACGGGTCAATGCGACCGAGTGCACCGAGCGCTCGGCCGGTTCTGGAGCAGTTCATCCCGTTGGAGAATGATGCTGGCGGGAGCGAAGGGGTTGGAGAGAAGCCGAAAGACGAGAGGAGATGCACGACGAGCTCTCCCAAGCTGGTGGACACTGCGGAGAACTCCTCCTCCTCCTTCGATTTAAACGAAAACCCTAAAGCAGAACTCCAGACTGAGGTATTTCAAGAGCCGAAAGAGGTTTCGGGAACGACATGCCTTGTCCAAATTATGCTTATCGATGAATTGAGGTTAGATAGTGTCCGATTCATATGTTGTGCTGCGTTAGATTGTTGAAGAGCAGAAGCTGGCCGCGTGCGAAGATCAATCGCAATTCCGGACCTGTAAGAGCAGGAATGCAGACGCAAGACAATCGCACCCCTTGTTCCCTTCAGCTATGGCTTCAGGTGAACTGGCGGAGATTCCGTTGCATGGGTTTTTATCCCTCGGGGTTGGGATCAAGAACCCCAGCGAAGAATCATCTTCTTCTACCGGTACAGTAAGTGGTCGCAGTAGGACGATTTCCTCGGTCGACTGCAATGCTCCATCAAGTTCGAGGGGCGGAAACCAACAGACTGCCAAGAAGCGGAGGCGGTCCTGGTCTCCCGAGCTGCATCAGCGCTTCCTCGATGCGTTGCAGCAACTGGGTGGCCCGCAAGGTTAGGAATTTGTGATGCTAAACAGCTTTGGTCGCTTTAACCATGATCTCATTTCTGTCTAAGAGGAGGTTCAGGAGCCTAACCTATTTGCGTGATTGGGTTCTCCTTCGATCCAAACATGTGGGTCGTGGACACTAACAAGTGTATTGTCCTCAGGCCTGCAAGTTGCAACATCCTTTATCTATTCTTTAGCGGAACCAAAAACATCTTTCATCTATTCTGAACGTGTTAGAGGGAAGAAACCTTTCCCAAGTTCTTTACTTTTCAACTACACCACCAACTCACATATGAGGATGCCTTGAGATTTGCAAGGGTTTTTTCTTGTTCCAAATCGAAATTGCAAGAAGTCTAATTCCTTTTCCAAATTTATCCATAGTCTACTTCCAATTGCTACTTTCACACATATTTGAGTTTTCTAGAGAATGGAATTTCCTTTCCGGAAGACTAGTACGATCATATCTGTTCGCATCATAACAATGGAAAGATGTTGAGATATATGCTGGTTCTTGTGATATAGACGTTTGACTCAATCTGTTCTTTTCCTTGAAACTCAAATGTTGTGACATAACTACAAGAAGGTGCTCGACTCTTTGATCACTTCCTTCGTAAGCAGCTAATAATTTACACTTAACTTCTGCAGTTGCAACTCCAAAGCAGATTAGAGAACTGATGCAGGTCGATGGCCTTACTAATGATGAAGTCAAAAGCCATCTGCAAGTGGGTTTGTGAAACTCCCATCTCTTCTATTCGCCTTTCATTGACTTTTAGGGAGAGTGAAAATATCTTTACGAAGGGGCAACCAATGAATAACTCGTTTGTTCTTTAAAATAAGTCTTTTAAGCTCAATTCTTGGTATGTCTGATTGCAGAAGTATAGGCTTCATAATCAAAGACATCCCATCAAAGCTTTCCGATCACAAAAATCAGGCATTCAGACGGATCTTCAGATGGCAACAGATATTTCTGGTGACTCCTTGAAGATGACCGGTCCCCAATCTTCTTCTCCTCAGAGTTCATTTCACATTGCGGGAAATCCCAGGTTGACCTCCCACACTGCCAGTGATAGCATGGAAGAAGATAGAGAACCGCGAGATCCATAGCTTGAAGAGCAAAATTGATGTGCTTAAGAAATGAGTTTTCCTACTCTTACAGCACAAGTTTTTCAGATAAAAAAAGGTATACATAAAGGAGCAAATGACAATTACATATCACACATGCCAGACATACATACTTCTGTACATGGTTGGATCAGAGGCTGTCAATTTTTGCAGGATCAGTTCTCTTCCCTCAGAAATTTTTAATTCTTATTGTGCCTTTCTTCTGCTTATTTTGGCAATCTTATTCTGACCTTATACTTGTATACATTTCTTGCTATGTAAGTATATAGAAGCATCGAGGCCTTGATTGAGTTTCTCGATATGATTGACATTTCTCCAGAATAGTTTATGGGTGAACTTGCAGTCTATTACTCATCAGATTGAATGGCAGGTGAGTTCTCCACTACAGCTTCTAGTTTCTTGACTCGATTATGGTAATTCTGCATTTTTTCTCACGCAATGACCTAAATTTCACTGCTCCTAGCATATCTTTATCTTTGTTTAGTTGAAAGTGTGAAAGGCAGTGCATCATTCTTAGGGATTGTCTGGGAATCTTCCTTCCTGAAAAGTGATTTCTTTCTTTCTTGCTCGGGCGAGATAGATGGAGACGCCATTAGAATTGTCCTGCCTCGTCTTTTATCATCACAACATGTCAATTTCCTTCTATGATCATAGCACAACATTTCAGGAAGGATTCAGCATTTTCACACTATATGAACTTGAGGAAGAGATCCTGTAGCCCATTCGTGTTTTCTTTTTTTCTTCATCTGCCTGTAAGGGTGGGTGTGACGTTCATTACTAACGTATCTGACGCATCAGTGGGAATACCGAACATGGTTAGAGGATCCTTGTCACCGAACCTCAAGAATCATCCATTTGTCCTTTCGGACGATACGCCATATTTTTGGATAAATAGGTACTATTATGTTCAACCTCAGGAAAAGAAGAAGCTAATGGATAGAGCTTTATGCATGGAATGGGGCGGCGAGTGATAGGGGGGCCAATCATAGGTGGCCACGTTTTAGCACCACGAAAAAGCCCAACCGGCTAGTTTTTGCAGCCCTTCTTTTTCTCCCCATTCAGAGTCCAGACATCCTAAGCTATGAATTTCAATGTACCCAGGATTGATCGTGGACAAGAAACGTTTGAAAGAAGGTCGGCTCTAAATCAGTCCTGTATGGATGAACCTCGACAGGTTGTTAATCAAGTTAAAGCTACAGAAATGTGTAAACCTAGTTAGAGTAAGGGGAGGAGCTAGATGCTGCTCATGCGACCTACTATGTCCATTGTCTGCTGTACTAAGCAATTGACTACATTTCACAAAACCACTGAGCCCCTTTAAACAACAGCCTTCCATTTAAAGCCATCTTGTATCCCTATAACTGGGAGCATCTATATTTTATAATTACATAATGAAAAGCTCTTCTTTAAAGATTATTTCTATAAGGGAATTATGGTATTTTAATTTGTAAGGAATCAATCATTCTCCTTACAATGGGTATTTATTTTATTTTTTAATTTACATTTTCCACTCATTTTGTTTTCAAGGAGAATTTGTACTTGCCTCATTAAATACCATGGGATTTCTTATAACAAAAATAGTTTTTATGTTGCAAACTATTGACTGAAAATTTTAACATTTTTGTAACTCTTACTATAAAGCATTTCCCTGAAAGATTTTTGTTATCTTCTCTCAATATTGCAATAATTTGTAGAGTGTATCCAAAATTTCCCTATATCATATAACAATGGAAATTAGAAATTTTCTAACTATTATTGAGTTTCTATTTTTCACATTGATGGATAAAAAACTTTGAATTTTGCCCTTTTGATGTTATCAAAAGAGGAAGATTCATGCAAAGCAACTTCATGCAAAGCAACATGCAATTTGTCGAAATTTTTTTATCTAAAATAAGTTCATATTCCAAGTTCACATTAATGAAAAAAAAAAAAAACTAATGCACAATCCTCAAATTTCGACATCATATATAAATGTATGAATAGAGAATGCACGAGCCTCAAATTTCAGGATCAAATATTGAAAGGTCACTCTTCAAATTTCAAGATCAAAAATTGAAAGATCACAGAAAAAAAAGAAAAAAATGAAAAGTGGGCAAACTTTGGAAAAGTACAAAAATCTAATCTTCGGACTTCCGGGCACTAACTTGACATGCCAAAATGACTATCAGCCAAAAAGTTTCTTTTAAATCGCTTTATCTCTTTCTTTTTTAAGTGAAAAAGGAACTTGATAAAGCAATAATTTAAGCACCCGTATTGAAGTGGTGCACCTCTTCTCTCGTCTTTCCAATTGTTAAATCCACTAGACAAATTGAGTGCCAATTAACTTTAGAAAATAATGCAAAGTGCTGATTGAAGTATCTATCCTTAGCCTGCCTTATGTGGACATCTGTACTTCCACTGGCATCAACATGAAACACTCCTATCATTCCTCCTCCTCCTCCTCATCCCTTATCTTCTCATTGACTTTTTTGTTTAAGATGTCATTAGGGTCCGACCATCTCAAATAAGACCTCATTTAACATAACCCTTTTGGCACGTGCGCTTTGTTTAATGTTTCCACACTACCTTTCCAAATCGATTTGCCATCATCAAATATCGCCTCAACTGAGAAATCTCCATTTCTCTTCCCCGCACCAAAAGGGAACGGTCGGGTCGGTTCGGTTAATTAGATGAGCTGATTTTGTTTTTCTGGAGTCGGGTCTTAATCAATAAAAAGAAAATTAAGGGATATGTGTTGATCGTTGAGGTGCTTGTTCAAGTTCAGCTGGTCACCCTTTCAACCTTTTGATGAAATTGTCCAGCTAGAAGAAGAAGAACAAGAAGAATGATAAGAAAGACAAGAAAAGAGAAGCCTTTGATGAAATCTCCAAGGAAATTTAGATCCAAACACAAGGCGTGGAAATTCCTCGTACGTCATCCCCTGCTTAATGACAATGAAATCTATAGTGCCGAAGCAGGCGATGTGATCGCTGAGTTAACCTTCCACTTCGTATAAACAAACGTAATTGGACAAGCACGAGACGTACCGAAAAGCATGCTCAAGCAAGTGCTTTTTTCCAGCTCCTTTTGAATGAGAAAGTAAAGGAGCTGCTTCCAATTGCTTAGTTGAATACGGATCTGCATCAACTGCAACAGACTTTTCCATGTTATGAAGTGAAGAACAAGTGCGGGCATCTCATGTGCGGTCTCTCCGCCCAAAATTTGGCTCTAGTTTCAATTTGTCATAGGTGTATTAATTTGAGATTTTTTATTATAAAAAAAATTAGTTTTGAGTAAATTTGTCACATATATATCAATGTGAGGGTTTTTTTATAGTAAAAGATTAGTTTTGTATAAACTTTTTAGAAGTGTATTAGTTTAGGGTTTTTGTGATATTAACTCAATAAATGCCACATTGGGCAACACAGATCTTAAACGATCATAAAATCGAGAGAGAGGGAGATTCATAGGTTGTTGACAATGCCGGCATGGCTGCAAGTTGAAGCTCTATGATCAAGGCGGCCATGCTGTTTGAGATCAAGCTGACGACGGCCAAACTATTAGATAAAGTCACAAGATTGTTGACATCCATTCATCCAGATTCATCACACACAGGCTATTGAAACAACCAAAAAATGAGACCTAATCGATCCCACATCAAACATTATTCGAATTTCCCAGCCTGATGGATCAGTTGTGCTTGATGAAGGAGGCGAACTTGTCCCTCAACTCCCCGGCCTTCTTGCTCTTCGGATCCAACATGTAAAAGCAATGTTCTTTACCAACGCTCCCCACCAGCTCCGCACTCCCTCTCCACCCACTCTTCTTCAACTCCTCACGGTACCCAATCCCAACCTCCCCCAAGCGATCCTTCCCCGCCACGAACGCCAACGCCTTCTCGCACCTGAAACTCACCAGATCCTCCTCCGCCGGCTTCAGCCTTTGGTCCGATAGCCCACCGCACGTCGGGCACATGTACGGCCACATCTGGTCGATCCCGGTGCTGAAGTATGGGTGCACGAGCATGACCCCCACCATCCTCACGCCTGCCAACATCCCCATCAACCTAACCCTGGTGGCCAGCGTGTGCGAAATGTTCCCCCGGCGCTGTTGCCGCCGATGAAGACCTGCCTAAAGTTGGCATGATCGTTCAGCCACAGGTCGGGCCCATCTCCATCGGCGTGGCCTGCGACCCACCTAACAATCTAATGTTCTAATGTTTCAGTTTATCACACCAGTTTTTGGACATGACACTTTCTAACACAACTCACATATACATCTAAACAAAAGATATTTAGGGAACTCGGTTTATCACGTCATCAAAAAAGAGAAGAAAGAAACGATGTCAAAAGTGGCTCGTGACTGCCAATACTGCTAATTAAACTCGAGTTGTAGATGTGGCCACTAGGTTTTAGCAACTATAGTGGAGTCACAACGGTTAATCTTCAGCCAATAGAACTTCGTCTAAGGTCACTTAATGTTGGTTATAAATTAGCCCACATCCCTCCTTTCGCTGGTCACACACAGCCAAGTCAAGCAAGCTATGGCTTCCAAGCACCTTTTGCTATTCCAAATCACATTGATTAGCTTGATCTTAGCAGTCTCTTGCTTCCCTGCTCATGGCCCGATAGGCCAGCTCTCTCCGTATTATTATGACAGATCGTGCCCTCGCTTGCAATGGATCGTCAGATCCAACGTTTGGGCAGCCTTCCAGAAAGATACAAGGATTGCTGCCTCTCTCCTTCGATTATACTTTCATGACTGCATCGTCGATGTAAGTAATTCGATCCAAGTGTCGTCATGATTGCAGCTTATTTGCGTGCACTTTTCCTCGATAATAATTTTAGGTTCTGTCGCTTCTTCTCCGTTTGGCGACTTAGCAGAGACATGCACAGCACGTTTTATTAGGAAAAGTCTTGACAGCATATGTTTCGCATTTGCATTGCTACCTAACATCGTGACATGGTTAAGCATGTGACCGGACTCGAGGTTTATGTAATCCCTAGACACTGAACAACACTACACCATCGATGTTAGGGCTGCGAAGGATCCGTGCTTCTTGATGACACCGTAGACATGAAGGGCGAGAAGAACGCCTTGCCAAATCGCAACTCTCTTCGAGGCTTTGAAGTCATCGACGCTATAAAAGCCGACCTCGAGAATTTCTGCCCCGGCACCGTCTCGTGCACTGATATACTCACCCTAGCTGCAAGAGAAGCCGTCTATATGGTACCTTAATAAACCCCAGTTCTCTTCTTCACGAATACAATAGTTGAGCATAGCTCCTAAGCTAATAAGCACTTAATGAAAAACTAATTGGCCTTGATGGAGTTTTAGTCAGGTGGGCCTTATTGGGCCGTACTGTTGGGAAGAAGAGATGGAATCACGGCTAGCGACAAGTCGGCCAATGAACAGATACCGTCGCCTATTGAGCCTTTGGATAACATCATTGCTAAGTTCACTTCAAAGGGTCTGGAGTTGAAGGATGTTGTGGTCCTCTCAGGTACTTAATTTTCTCTGCATGCAATAGTAGTGAACAAAAGCAGACTTCTCCGAGCAATACCAAGGCCAGAAGAACAATAACCACAGAGAAATAAAGTCATGTGAACTTGTTTTGGTCTAACGGAATTTAGACAGAATTAATGATCACGATAACACTAAGAAAGACATGTGAAATCCATGTCTTTTTCATTGATACGAGATAATCAAGGTACGTTTGGAAGCGCTGTATATGTAATGAGTTGTCCTCATTTTTTCAAAATCACTTTTAGGAGGGCACACCATAGGCTTTGCCCAGTGTTTCACCTTCAAGAGGAGGCTCTTCGACTTCAAGGGGTCCGGCAAGCCTGACCCGACCTTGGACACCTCCCTCTTATCGAGCCTCCAGAGCACATGCCCCAATAGAGACGCCTCCAACGCCAACCTCGCTCGTCTCGACTCCACTGTGGACAAATTCGACAACTACTACTACGCCAACCTGGTGAACAATTCGGGCCTACTTGAATCGGATCAAGCGTTGATCGCTGACGCGAGAGCCGCCCCACTCGTCAATTCTTACACCACCAACCCCACGCTGTTCTATAATGAATTCGCCGCTTCCATGTTGAAGCTAGGCAATGTTGGAATTCTCACTGGGCAGAGTGGGCAGATTAGGAAGCAGTGTGGCTCCGTGAACTAAAGTGGACTAGTGAAATAAATGGGACATATCGTTACCTTAAAACAAAGTTGTGACATCTGCAAATTATCGATTTGGTGTTCCTATGTTGAGTAGATGACTTAAAGCGTTGGTTGTCCCATCATCACTAGATGTGCAAAGACATGATCAAATGAGAACATTTGAGATGTATTCCTCTTTCTTTTGAAGCATGGACTGTTGAAGTAGTTAACTTTCAGTTTTTTATGTGTCAATAGTGGAGTCCTAGTCAATAGGAAGTGGCTTGTTTTTAGGAGTTAGTTTCTGCACATGTTCTGGTTAGTGGGGTATGTTAGTGGGTTTGTGTTGTTGTTGTTCTGTAGCTATTTTCTTGCAAAGTGGTTTGTATGTTCTGCCTATTTTTTAGGCTTTGTTCTGTTGAATATTGTGACGAGAGTTACTGCAGCAACTCTCTTGTGTGTTTTCTTCTCTGAGTTTATTTGAGTAATTTCAACATGGACTTCCTGTTTTATAAAGTTTTCTAAATCGCATAAATGCTGTCGAAATCTAAAAAGATGGTGAGATCGACAGGGGGGTGCTTGGATTCCAAGGACATATACAAGGGAAAAGCTGTAGATGCCTGACCAGCCATCCCCCCCTCTCTCTCTCTCTCTCTCTCTCTCTCTCTCTATAGAATACAAGCTTTTGACCTAGCCGGATCTGCCCAAATAATTGAATATCAAAGAAGAGTCCTGATCGACATCGTCACCCAGAGAGTCTCCCTGTAGATTGATTATTGGCCTTTCTCTGCCTCCGACGTCTGTCAACATGCCTCCGCCTTTCTTACATATAAACAGTCCTCCCCAATTTCAAAATCTGCACCGTCCTCGGGGCGGTAACAGGGCCCATTTCAAAGCTGATCAGCAAATATCGCCATTGGACCATCTTCCCCTCTCTTGCTCTAGGAGACTATAGGAAGTAGGAAGTCACTCTCGTTTGGAACGACTCCTTCATCAGGGGCCTCAACAATTTTCAAAGCAGTGGAGCGCAAGAGGAGACTGGGATTCATCATATCAGGTGCTCAAATCGATTCTTCTCGTTGCAACATCATGCGGTAACACCCCATCGTGTCTTGTCCTTATCGTTTTCTTTTCTCGTATTTTATTGTGGATAGAGAAAAGGGGTATGACAGGCAGTATCCAGCCTTGCTGCTCCTTTCACTGTTATTGCTACGCGTGAGAAGAAGGGACAAATAAAAATGATAGAGACAAGGAGTCATAAGATATGATGAGGCTAATGGCACCAAAAATTTCACTGCTCTTTCTTTATGTCCAAAAAAGATATCCTTTAGAGTAAAATAACGGGAACGATAACGTCCCCTCCCGCACGAATGGAAAATTCAGGTTCCGGGAACGTCTAATTAAAATGCGAAAGAGGCTGATACCTCAATTTTCAAATGCAAGTTCTTTCCTTCCTTTTTCTTTTCCGTTATTAAAGAATATATACCTTAATTCGGGAATTAAAGATAACGCTCTTTCCGTTTCAGATCAGGTGCATGACCTCAAAAGACAACAAGCACCGCTGATGGCTATGCCATATTCAAGCAGCCTAAAGTCATAAATTCCCCCCCTTACTAGAAAAGGTCCTGAGAAAGCTCTTCCCACATTCCATAATTTTTATCAAAAACAATAATAAAAAAGAAAGGAGGTTTCTTGGGCTTTGCCCCCTCCTCCATTCCCCCTCTCTCTCTCTCTCTCTTTCTCTCTCTGCACAGTGCACACCTTACCTTTCACCCTTAGATCATCACAGATCAACTAGGTCTCTTCTTCCCAATAATTTTTGTTTTCTTCAAGGAAAGAAAAGCAAAAGGAGAGGGGGAAGAAAGTAGAAATTTGAGGAGCCCTTGGAAAAGGTTTTCCCTTTTGTGATCAGTTCTTCACCGAGCGGTGACTTCTCTCTCCCCACTTTTTGTCCCTAAAGCCCCGAAACCCAGTGAAAGAATTTCTGCACTTCCAATCCCCATGAACCATGATGTCTACCTGAGCAGATTTCCATCTCCCTAATCCGCCGAAGCCCACCGCTTCCGAGGTTTTCATCTTTGCGCCGAACCTCTTAAACCCTTTCAGAACCTCGCAGGTTGTTTGTACTCTCACCCTGAGGACGACCCACTACACCCCTGGGTCCTTTTGCTCTCTCGGTAGCCTTGCCGTCGATACTGGCATGTCTACCGCCACGCCGCTGTACGAGCAACCGCCGCCCACGCCCGTGACGGCCCAGGCCTACACCTCCCACTCCGGCCGCGGCTCGGTCGGGCCGGTCATTGCGGTCCTCGCGGTGATCACGGTGCTGGGAGTGATAGCCGGCATGATCGGCAGGCTGTGCTCCGGGAGGTCCATCATGGGTCACGGCCAGTATGACTTCGAAGGGTGGATCGAGAGGAAGTGCTCCGCCTGCCTCGACGGCAGGGTCGACCCCCCTCCCCAGCGGCCGGCGGTGGGCGCCGCAGCCGCCGTTGGCGTTGGCGCCGAGGAAGCGGCCCAGGAGGAGGCCGTGGAGGAGATTAAGGTAGAGGAGGAGGAGGAGGAGGAGGAGTTGGAAGAGCCTCAGCTGCAGAGGAGACAACATGGACATGGCAATTCTTAAAGTCTCGACAATCTCATTCGCCTGTGGAGTTTGTTCTTTCCACTCTCTCTTAAAGCTGGATCTCTCTTGAATTTGATAGCTGGTGGCGTTCTTAATTGTTTTCTCCAGTTATGAAATTTGCATTCTTTTGGTAGAAACTGTAGCCGGGCTACTGCGAAGGCGATCTGGAAATGTGCAATGATCGATTTCTCTAATCTCTAACATCCTGAGAGGTTCCTCTCTCATTGAGGAACTCGGGTTTTCCGCCACCTTTAGAAATTCCTTTTGCTTAGACATTAATGTTAGATTAGTCGCAGGACCAGCAGGACCAATTTAGGTAAACATTTTCAAGAATTCATCCGGCATCTCAAGGACACAGCTACTGCAAAATGTTGTGGCACGATTGATATTTTGCTTTCTGCGTAAGAGGTCAACAAGCTCTTCTAGCTTTATGTTTGACCGTACTCATTGTTCTTCGCCTCTTCGCCTCTGCGGATTCTGACCATCTGCATTGAGTTGCACATGGCATTGTGAAACTTTTCTAACTCTAGCATAAAAGACAATGGCAGAGTCGTATAAGCTTAATTGCCATTTTTGGGCTCTAGATTCTCCAAGCCTTTGAATAATACACGGGCAATGATGGCCTGTGCAAATCGTCGTTTTGAAAGAAGGGCGTTCGGTCCTTCCTTTCTTTATCCGAGCTCTTTTAACTTATTCAGAGCACAGCTTTTTCAAACGGAATTTTACTAGCTACGCGGTTTGCTTTTCGCGCATATCTATTCGAGTATATATTCGTAAATATATTTATATATGTTCGTACGAATTTTAAGCTATAGAAAAAAGAGCTACTATTTCTCGAGCGAAATATAAAGAGACCATTAAGTCATGCGGGGACGGAAAATTGGTACCTGCCGAAGACTGAGAAAAGGAAAAGCGAAAAGGTGGGCAAAGTGGGGTGGCCATCGGCTTGAAAATCTGTCTCGCCTTTTCGGCCACAATGGAAGGAAGAAAGAAGCCACGGCCATTGGCTACCATGGAACGTATTTGGTGCGAACGCGGCTGGCATCACATGGCCTTTCGAGTCGGAATTGCGTGTGGTACCACCACCCAAGCCAGTCACGGTAATCATTTCTAATGGCACTCGCTCTGTCTATGTTATTGCAAGATGCGAGAAGTCACTTCCTACTCGAGACATCGATCGATTGATCACGGGAGAACAAAGGGGTCGCGAGGATCTGCTTTGGTAGGTCAGGCTCGGGGCACCCGAGTTTGGTGGGAGCTAAGGCTTGTAAGGACGAAAGGATTGGACTGATTGTTGTAGGAGGAAAAATCCATGTGATGGAGTCAGCTTTTCTTGTCCCGGCCACCGCTTCCGCTCCCTAGGGCCGCCTCTGGTGTCAGTCCCGTTCCCACCTCTCAATTAGCTCCGTTTGACCAGTCGGGTCGTTTCCATCGTCCATCCTCAAATCCAACCAGAAGCAAGAAAAAGCAGAACGAGCCGTGTACTTTCGAGGGCCCTTCGTGGGCCCGATCGCATCGTGTTGGGCCCAGAAAGCCTTCTCTCCTTTGTTAGATGGGCCTTTGTCAGTGCCTGGTACCGGATCATCAAAGCTTCCGTCGGCTCCACCTCCTCTCTCCAATCCAAAAGTGAAGAATGAATTCAGGAAGTGGAGAAGGCCCACATGATACTATGAGTAGCTCCGGCAGCCTAGTTTGCAACCCCACCAAAAATTAAAAAAAAAATAAAAAATTCAACTCCACGATAAGTAAGTTCCTACCTTGCATAGCCCACTCAAACGCTAAGAGAAATATCCCCGAGCGTCTCTCGAACCATTATGGATGTTGGCCCTGTTTGGTTCGGTTTTAAGAACTTTACTTTTTGCCAGGTGGGGAAAATATTTTGCGTTTGGTTCCACACTTTTGACTCTCTATTTCCAAAATGCCAGCATTTGGAATGCTAGTCTAGGGTTTAATGAATTTTTTTTTCTTTCCAATATTGCCCTTCTTTACTGAAAATTATGTTTTTCTCTTTTGCCCTCAAAAAAATATTGTTCATTGTCTTCTTCCTTCTTCCTCGCAAAGCTCAGCCCAGGTAGGCGGCGCTTAGGCTGCAAGCAACCAGATCTGGGCTGTCGGGAAGCCTCACCTGAGGTCGCCCAACCCAAGTGGCTAGGTTGCGCAACCTCAAGCAGCCGCCTCCCCACCGCCACTAGCACCACTGCCAAGAGCTGCATCTCCTCCTCCCTTTTCTTTTCTTTTCTTTTTTTCTTTTTTTCTTTTTACCTTAAAGCTGCTTTGCAAAATATATACAAAAATGAGTTTCCAAACACACTTGCATTCACAAAATACCCACTCATTTAAAGTTACTTGGGAAATGGCCCAAAGTTGAACCAAACGAGCTGTTAAGATTGGACTTTCTTTCAACTTGAGAATTGGTTTAGAATGACACTATAGTGGTGTCGAAAGAAACGAAGGACTTTAAAGCAAAAGAGTGAAGTTAGGTACTAGAGTGAAAATTTTCAAAATTAGTTTCTATTGGAAGTGTGTAAGAGAAGTCCAATCCCTCTATTTGAGGACATCACCAAAAGAGAGCTCAAGTCTGAACCCATCAACATATCTAATTGGATTTATCTTCACTTAAAAGCTTAAGTCAATAAATCATGAGTTAATTACGGTATATTATTCTTTATACAACATCAATCATTCGATGTGGGATTTTCTCTAATACGATTCACTCACGTGTGTATCCTAACTAATTTGACTCTATTATTTGGAGGCAACTCCCGGTTAAATTTACCTTTTTCTTTTTTTCTTTTTACCTTAAAGTTACTTTGCAAAATATATACAAAAATGACTTTCCAAACACGCTTGCATTCACAAAATACCCACTCATTTAAAGTTACTTGGGAAATGCAAAGCCATTTCCCCCAAATTTGAACCAAACGAGCCCATTAAGATTGGACTTTCTTTCAACTTGAGAATTGGTTTAGAATGACACTATAGTGGTGCCAAAAGAAACAAAGGACTTTAAAGCAAAAGAATGAAATTAGGTACTAGAGTGAAAATTTTCAAAATTAGTTTCTATTGGAAGTGTGTAAGAGAAGTCCAATCCCTTTATTTGAGGACATCACCAAAAGAGAGCTCAAATTTGAACCCATCAACATATCTAATTGGATCTATCTTCACTTAAAAGTTTAAGTCAATAAATCATGAGTCAATTACGATATATTAACTGCTCTATACAACATCAATCATTCGATGTGGGATTTTCTCTAATACGATTCACCCACATGTGTATCCTAACTGATTTGACTCTATTATTTGGAGGCAACTCCCGGTTAAATTTACCTTTTTCTCTTTTAACTCCCAGGTATTCGTTTGTTTTATTAAGTAGCCCACAGAATTAGGTGCTCAATCATGTTTTGGGCAAGGGGAGCCCACTTCCAAACGAAAATTGTGGTCGTGAGCTCCCGCCTCCCGCTAGCGTCGTGCACGAGTTTTCAAAAGAGCCTCTCGATCAGCTGCATGAAACTCGCATTGCATTGGCCCCTACCTTCCCACTGCGATCAAATGGAAGAACGCCGATCCGCAGGCGAAAAGCATCCGAGCCCGGTGCCAATGCGAGAAGAGAGACGAGTCATCTTTGCGTGTACTCAATTACCGCACCCCTAAAGACAAGGAACGTGCCCCTCTTTTTAATTACCTCGTTTAGGAATCATCGGAGAGAGCCCAGGTGAAAGCGCCATCCCTCCCGTGGATCCGGTTGGTCGTCCTGTCGCGGTCCCCTTTTTCTCTTCTTGTCCTCTCTTAGCGCCCAGTGCGAACGCGTCGATGGCTTCGAGAGCGCGCGTGCGAATGAATCTACGCATGCGTGTAAGATCCAAACTTCTAGGTCTATCGGACCAAGTGTGGACCGGGATTCGGCTTTCTGAACTGCCGAAAAAGAAAAAGCTGGACGAGATATTGGGTAGCAGGTGTAAATGTCGTGGGAACTCCCATGACTAGGAGAAAATATTCAGTGGTTTGTGCGCGCCAGGTCATCCGCTGACCTGGTGCGCACAAACCAATGAAATACCGGCACGTGTCCCCGAGCGGGACCCGCTAGAAAAGGAAGGCGCTGATTTTTGGTCGGCTCGGCTCGACTCCACCGCGAAGAAAGGACGGTCATCGTATTCCTCCCGCTCAAATTTTTTTCTCTCTTCACTCGAATTTGCTGGGTTTTTCTCTCTCCTCTCCTCTCTCTCTCTCACTCTTTCTCTCTCCGACGAACAGACGCGACCTCCCAGTCTCTCTGTGCCCTCCCTCTTTCCGACCGACGAACCACCGCCAGCAACCGACGAACTACCGCACCGGACCGGCGAGAGGACCACGACCTCCCTCTCTCTCTCTGCCCTCCCTCTTTCCGACCGGCGAACCACCGCACGGGACCGGCGAGAGGACCGCGAGCAATCGACGAACCATTGCACGGGGGCGGCGAGAGGACCGCGACCTCCCTCTCTTTCTGCCCTCCCTCTTTCCTACCGGCGAACCACCCCGAGCAAATTAGACCTGGGTTTTTTTTTTTGGGGGGTTTTTTTTTTTTTTAAAGGCTGAGGGGTTGGGCTTCTTTGTTTGTGCTGGCCGGGACGACGGAGAAGGCGATCATCAGAAAGGAGAAGCACTTGGAAGAGGAGACCGATGAGGACGAGGAAGTCATCTACAAAATCGAAGTTCCGGTGGACAGGTGGCTGCGAAGTTGATTCGGCATTCGGTTAGATGATGTGTGTTTCGGATGGGTTTGGAGCTGTTTCGCGAGTCGTGGGTAAATTTTGGTTCGGGGGTTTAAGATGCTAGTGTCTGACTTCGGATGGGTTAAAGTCTTTCACGGACCATGTTGCTCGTAATGGCTATCGAGATCTTTGTGTGGTTCGATCTTTTCTTTGATGTTATGATGTTGCCAAAGGTTTTTTTGTTATCTTTTCGGTCGATCAATGTGAAGGACTAATTGCATGTAATTAGAGACTTCATAAACACATTACCACCTGAAAAAGGATCAGCTTTTGAGTAGTCCATGTGATGTAGCATTTATACTGTGCATCGAGGCTTTTCTTACTTATGTGTTAATAGTTTCTTTTAATAGTCTTGAAAGATTGGTACAAGTTAGGACATATTTTCACCACTTTGTGAAGAATTCTAGTTGTATGGGGAAGTGGGTTGATATTCTGACCCTTGGGATTCCCGGTTCATGATAATGGTCCTAAAAGGGGTTGATCTTGAATTTAGTTTATGTTCAACATTTTGTCATGCTAGATGGGTCAATCCCCAAATTTTATAGGTATTATTGTCGGCAAGAAACGTAACAAGCATTTTTAGATTTGGTCAGCAGGTTGCGATATTGACTCCTTAATGCTGTTGGCTTTATTTTAAATCATGTCATCTAGAAACTTCATTATTTAGTTATAAGTCAAGTTTTCAAAGAGATGATGGGTTTATCATCATTTTAGTCTGTATTGGTAATTAATGATTATTCTTCTTGATAAATTCCTGCATGTAGTGTAGAAATGACTATACTATTATAATAATAAGGTATCCTCTAGGAAATGCATAGATACGACTTGCTTTGCCTCGAAGGGCTTGCTCAGCCCTACGTGTATTCAATAAGCAGGAGGAGACACCTCAATACAGTCTTCGTAACATCAGCGGGGATCAATGCTTAAGATGCATGTAAAACCAGAGATATGTGAGGATTGATCTGTCTAGATTGATCTATGCTGGAACCATTTATTACTTGAGTGACCATTTATGTGTTGCAGACCTCGCAAATCCGTCCATACGTTATTTCTGCTGTCTTAAGAGGGATAACATTTGATGAAGCCAGTTATAACAGCTTCATTGATCTTCAAGACAAGCTCCATCTGAACATTTGCCGGTATTAATTTTTGGATCTTTAACATGCAGCATAATACCTGTTTTCCTTCTCTATTTCAAGATTTCAGGTTCGAGAGGGAGTGGCGGGAGGACAACACATTTTTGGGAAGCTTTTCTTGTGTTCATTTGAACCTTAAATGTAAAGAAGAGCGACCGTGATCTTACATTGAGATGCAACGTCCTATATGGCTTGTTCAGAGGTATGGTTTTAAAAATTTCCAGCATGCAGCCAATTGTCTTTGCAAGCGTGCATTTTAGTGTGATACAATAATGTTACTTTATAAATTAAAGATGTGAGGGAAGCATTAGTTATTTTTATTTTTTAAATAAGTCATGGCTTCATGTTGCTCATGCTCTATGTGCTCAGTAGGGGGCATATATATTATTACCCTTAGGAGGGCTTTAAATTGTGAGAAATGCCTGGATGTGAAGAGAGGACTCCGCTGAGTTGTTTTGAATAATTTGGTGAAGTGGTGATGATATATGTTGCTTGAACTAGTTTTCATTCTCGAGATCTATATTCAATTTGATATTTTATTTGCATGTAATAGATGCCCAGCCCCTCAATCCCTCCACTTGGTGCAGCAGATGCTTGTGCTTATGCTAGATCCTCAAAATGTTCTGCTTGGATTGACATGCTCGGATTCTCTTGATATTTTAGGCGAAGAACACTGGTTGCGATTGGGACTCATGACTTGGATACGCTAGAAGGCCCCTTCAGCTATGAGGTGTGTGTTTGAACTAATCGCCTAAACTAGAATCTAAAATGAAGAATTCTGCACATGTCCTACTATCCTCGCTTGAAGCTAAGGCCCAGCTAGAACTTAAATGGAAGATTTTCAGATTGCTGGCATAATGGATCTTGTCATGATAGAGTGTTATCCGGGTTGGAAGCTTGTGCTCACCTATTCTTTCCTTTTTTTCTCTCTATATATTTAAATGCCTGAAGGATTCCCTCTTGAAGCTTCTTTCTACCCCACACTTTGCCTCAGCATCTATTACATGTTTTCGAGGAGTTGCAGCTAGCTAGACAAGCTTTGACCAGTTCAAGTTTTGTCATCCTCGAGCTTGTCCCGGAGGATGGTATTACTATATATATCCGAGATACTCTATTTTGATCCCAAAAATTCATAGTATTATGTTTCCCTATAAGGAGTGCTCATCTACTAGATAAAGCATAGACGTAAACAGACATGACAAGGAATTGCACATTTGGTTTAGCTTAATATGTATGAGTCATATATTTGCTACAGCTAAATGTTTCTTCTTAATATGTCAAGTTATATATCTGCTACGGCTAAATGTTTCTTAGAGCAAAGTATGATAAAATGTTATGAGAGAAGTGCAGCGTATCACCGACTCATGTTCCTTTTCCTTTGGTCTCGGGCTTTGCCGCCTTCCGATATAAGTTTCGTCCCCTTGAAGCAGGTAGTTTCATGATAAAGATTGTATTTTTCTGTTCATGCATGTGCCATGAGTTTGATCTGTAGTGAAGATCTATGTATTTGTAAGGATTTTGTTAAGCTGTTCTCTAGGGGCAATTCTTAAGTAGTTGATTAAGAAATTTTTATGGTTTTCAATTGGATGCACAGATTGTTCTTGTGGTGTTTGTAATTTTTCTTTGGAAAGTGAATCATATTAAATAAGTATGCTTAACAAGTGCCCTTTTGTTAACGGTGCTCTAAGGAGACTTACTAAGTAACTAAAAAGGAAATTTTGTAGTTCCCAATGCATTAGCGTGTTATTTCTAATTACTATTTTGCAAAGTGAATTATTCCAAATTAAGTATGCTTAACATGTCAATGCCACTTTTGAGTTCATGAGATTGCTTTCATTTATAACTGTGATTGATGTGTTGGCTGATCGCGCCTTAGTTTCTGTTCTGATATTAGGTGAAGAACTTCAGAGCTGATGAACTAATGGAATTTTAGAAGGTGGGTCCTCAATAGCTGCTCCTTTTAATGGTCTTTTTATAACTGTCATAGTTGTTTTGTTACATATATCTTATGCTTGGAACTTGCTTATTGGTGTGCTAGTTGATATCTTTACGTAAATGAAGAATTATGTAATAGTTCCTCATTTTTTGCCATGTTGTTTTACTTGTTTTCGCTACTTTGTTGCAGTCAGATTTGAAATTGAAGAAGTTCTTGCACATAATAGAGAACTCTTTGTGTTCCCTGTTATCTATGATTCAAAGAGGTATCTTGGTTTCTTCATACACTCTTCTTTGTAATGTGAGTTCCATGTATAAATATGAAGTGTGTATATTGATGTTAAGGAAAATAATAAATAACCACTTAAATGTAATGACATGTTGACTTAGTTTTGATTCAACCATTGCCACTTAAGTCATTAATATTGCAACCTTGAGTTATTTGGGGTTGATTGATGCATTAGGTTCAATTTGCAAATAGAAAATAATCTAGGCCTTCAAGCATCTTGACAATCAACGCTCCACATTAAGCCACTAAGTGCTAGGTCTCGTTTATGAGTTGAATAGCCAACCAAAGTGGAAGGTGAGATCGATTGTTCTGCGACTTTTAGGTGTCACTAGTGTTCTCAAAAGCACTGGAGTTGCCTGGGCAGGCACCCAATGTGGCGACTTCAAAAGCACCTCAAGTGGATATTTATGAGTACAGCGGATCCCATGAAAGAACCTCCTCTTATAACTGCAAACACTGTTCTGTCCATACTTGCTGTAGATTACCCAGTCGATAAAGTAGCATGCTATGTCTCAGATGACGTATTGAGTATAAGTTATAGGGATATCCTTTTTGTGTACGTGAATACCCAAGAAAAATACATTTAGTAGCACGGAGATAGTTTATCGGAACCGGAATGTGAGGTTATGAACAAGCGGACACACCCAGCGATGCTCACCTTTAAGGACAGCATCACTCCAAAGAATTTTGAATGCCCTTTCCGAGACATCATACCTTTGCGACGGCTATCTCGATCAGAACTTTGTCCACTTACGTCCACCACCACGACTACGACCTCCTTGAAACCACAACCTCTATTGGAAAATCCACCACGACCCGACCACCACTACCAGCCACAAATGCTGAATTGTCTTTAGATGAAGTAGAGACGGAGGGACAATGCGCGGGTCGACAAAATGCTTCATTCATAGAAGGAACTCTCCAATAAAAAAGCTGACTCTTCACAGAGTTTGTAAGTCGGCATTCAAGCGAGATAAAAATTTGGCCACTTGAAATTCAGCTCGTTGTGTCTTTAGTCTCTCAAGATCGGTAGTGATGGGCTGATAAAGATGAGTTCTTCCACATACCTTTCAAAGCACTATAATATTCTCCAAGAGACTTGTCTCCCTGTTTAAAATTAAAGATCTTCTCATATAATTCATAAACTCTAGACATATTATTGTCTTGTGAGTAACTCTCCATAAGATCATCCCACACTCCCTTAGCGGTTGTGTGGAACATGACGTAACAGCGATGGATGATTCCATGCTATTCCATAACCACACCGAAGTGTATCATTTTCTCTCATCCAACCACTATAGTTTCAGGAATTTTCAGCGGGGAGAGTCTGTGGTAAGATAATGAAGTTTCCCTTTGGCATTAATATAGACCTTCACGGCTTGGGCCCATAACAAGTAATTGGAGGATCCATTTAATTTAATAGTGGTAATTTGAGCGTTGACACTATCTGTAGGAGCCTTAGCATCACTCATGATGATAATCTCAATATAAGTATATCTACCACTAATCAAGAAGGCTAAAACTTTAGTGAGCAACAAACGGCAACGCTAATGTATAATCACATGTAATTGGCTCCATCAATTAACCAAAGGGATGCTGAAAACTCATAAATAGAGACTACGTATAGAAGAAAATATCTGACCAGAAATCTCGATTCAAATAATTATATGTTTGATGGAAAACCAACCAAGACCGGTTAACCATAATCAGTTTGCAATGAAGTAGAGAAGAAGAGAAGGGTCCCATTCTGTAAGAGATTCAATATTGAGCCTAGGGCCCCAGAATGGTATTTTTCTCAGAAGGTTGACTATTTGAAGGACAAAGTGAATCCTGAATTTGTGAGAGAATGCCGCGCCATGAAGGTCTTCAGCTTTTAACCTTTTCAAGTTTGTTGTGTGACTTTTTATCTACTCTTGTGTGTGAAAGCCAATGTGGCGTCTTTGCCTTTTACATAATCAAGGAGACTGCTTGTTTCTAGATGTCTTACATTGGCTCTCTCACCTTTATTGTTGCAGAGAGAATATGAAGAGTTCAAAGTTCGGATAAATGGGTTGTTGGCAATGGCACAGAAAGTTCCTGAAGAGGGTTGGACAATGCAGGATGGCACTCCATGGCCTGGGAACAATGTCAGAGATCATCCTGGAATGATCCAGGTGGATGCTGCTTTCGGGAATTTTTCTATTATTTGTGGCATAAGATTTATGAAGTTGGCTTACATTCAGAGAATTTAAAGCCGTCTTTCATTTAATCATCTTTATGCAGGTTTTCCTTGGCCAAAATGGTGACCGTGATGTTGAAGGAAATGAATTACCTCGGCTAGTTTATGTCTCTCGCGAGAAGAGACCTGGTTTTGATCATCACAAGAAAGCTGGTGCCATGAATGCTCTGGTATGAATCCCTGTCTACCCGAAGTACCTTTCAAAGTCTGGACTTACTTCTCAGCTATTT
The DNA here is from genome assembly GCA_014182585.1 of Eucalyptus coolabah. Taxonomy (NCBI): domain Eukaryota; kingdom Viridiplantae; phylum Streptophyta; class Magnoliopsida; order Myrtales; family Myrtaceae; genus Eucalyptus; species Eucalyptus coolabah. Next base: position 25,144,860 of record CM024628.1, on the reverse strand, counting down.
ATATCATCTCTCTCAAGTTGCTGAATTACCTGCTATTTTGTGAGTCGTTAATCAAGATGCGGGTCTCAGCAGTCATCATAAATGCCCCTTATTTTCTGAACGTGGATTGTGATCATTATATAAACAACAGCAAGGCTCTTTGAGAAGCCATGTGCTTCATGATGGATCCAATTTCGGGCAAGAAGATATGTTATGTGCAATTTCCACAGCGATTTGACGGGATAGATCATCATGATAGATACTCAAATCGTAATGTAGTATTTTTTTATGTAAGTAAACATATATATAGGCCTCATTAATATCGTAATGTTCTTCCTTTCCTTTTTTCAGAAAAAAGCAAATTATTCATATATACTTATGTCTATACTGTTGAATCCAGATAAATATGAAGGGTTTGGATGGTAAACAAGGACCAATTTATGTTGGAACTGGTTGTGTCTTCCGGAGGCAGGCTTTGTATGGATATGATGCCCCAATAAAAAAGAAACCTCCCGGAAAACATGTAACTGTTGGCCAAAATGGTGCTGCTTGTGTTGTGGATCTAGAAAAAGAGGTAGGAAAATGAAGTCCGATGAGCAAAAGAAGACAGGGAGGAACAGGGAGGCTTTAAAGCAGATTCATGCACTGGAAAATATTGAAGAGGGAATTGAAGGTGCCCATTTTCTATCTAAATTAATCTTTGGACTTGCATGTTGTTCCACTTGTATCAAGTAGTTGATTTTCCAAATATATGCTTTATCTGAAATCTTCATTTTTTACGCTGCATTCATTTCTACGATTGTGATTTCACATAGTAGTCTTATGGCGCTTGCTTGTTATTTCTTATAATAGAAATGGATAGATGCAAAATGATACGTACTTTTTGGAACTATATTTCAGGTATAGACAATGAAAAATCATCACTAATGTCTCGACTAAAGTTCGAGAAGAAATTCGGTCAATCCCCAGTTTTTATAGCTACAACCCTGATGGAAGAAGGTGGTGCCCCAAAGGGAGCCACTACTGCATCACTTTTGAAAGAAGCCATTCATGTCATTAGTTGTGGTTATGAGGACAAAACGGAATGGGGAAAAGAGGTAAAGATCTTACAATTTCAGCAGAAGTCACTGCTTTTGATACTGTATCGAGATTGTCTACTTTGCATTGCGCTTATTGTCTACTTGTAACTATCCCTTAGGTGGGCTGGATATATGGCTCCGTTACAGAGGATATTCTAACGGGCTTCAAGATGCATTGTCATGGCTGGCGATCTGTATACTGCGTGCCTAAGCAGCCCGCTTTCAAGGGTTCAGCTCCAATAAACCTATCAGATCGCCTGCATCAGGTTCTCCGTTGGGCTCTTGGAAAGGTTGAGATCCTTTCGAGCAGGCATTGTCCGATATGGTATGGGTATGGCTGTGGCTTAAAATGGTTAGAGCGGTTTTCTTACATCAACTCGGTCGTCTATCCTTTGACTTCCATTCCCTTGATCGCATATTGTACTCTTCCAGCCGTTTGTCTTCTAACAGGAAAGTTTATTGTCCCTGAGGTAAGTTCCACCACACTTCCAGGAGTTCTGTGCTTGCTCGAGCAATTCATTTTGCTTGATTGCAACAAGACCATTGCTGACTTTACCTTTTCAACATTGTTGCAGATGAGCAACTATGCTAGACTCATTTTCATAGCACTCTTTATATCTATTGCGGCTACAGGCATCCTTGAGATGCGGTGGGGTGGTGTCGGCATCCACGACTGGTGGAGAAATGAGCAGTTCTAGGTAATTGGTGGGGTCTCCTGTCACCTGTTTGCTCTCTTCCAGGGTCTACTAAAAGTTTTGGCTGGAGTCAGCACAAATTTCACGGTCACGTCCAAAGCCGGAGATGATGGAGAATTCTCTGAGCTATACCTCTTTAAGTGGACATCACTGTTAATCCCTCCCTTGACTCTGCTCATCCTAAACATAACTGGAGTCATTGTCGGCGTTTCAGATGCCATCACTAATGGCTACGAATCTTGGGGTCCACTGTTGGGTAAACTTTTCTTTGCTTTGTGGGTCATTGTTCATCTTTATCCCTTCCTTAAGGGATTCATGGGAAAACAAGATCGGTTACCTACAATCAAAATTGTTTGGGCAATTCTTCTTGCCTCGATTTTAACTCTTTTATGGGTCCGAATAAACCCTTTCATTTCCAAGGACGGCATTGTACTAGAGGTGTGGATTGGATTGCAACTAGGATTAGGTGAGCTGGAATGTTGTAGTCACTAAAAAATTTACCTGTAGAAATTTTGTTGCTGTATTTTGCACTTGATTTTGTTCGTTGGTTGAAGACTCGAAGAGGAGGGCACCCTTTTGCAACTGGCGGTGGGATTCATCAATGAGAAGGCTCCTTGAAGGTTATATGTACAAAAAAAGGAAAATTGAAAAGAAAGGAAAAGTACGATTTTTGGCAGATGTGGGCCTTGAGTTGTGCAAAATCTCTTGATTGTTTCTGCGTGTTTAGTGTTGCAATGAGGTGGATGAGACAAGATAGTTTGTAACTCCGGAAAAGTAAAGCTCATAGTGCTACTCGAGAAATGTAGCACTTTTTCAAGTGATGATCTATCTTTTATCAATGCTAGCAGGGGCTGCTGAATCATACCGTTTCCGCATTTTCTGTTGTTTTCATACTCCAATGGGACAAGGGGACAGGATGTTTCTGGAAATATTCTTGTTGCATATGCGAGCTTCTGCATTTATTTTATATCAGTATTTAAAACTTGTTAGGCACCCCGTTCATGTGAACTGGTACACTTGCTGGGTGGATGGACTTGGACGTGGAGACGGAAGCGATTATTGCACTGGTCATTAAAATTTGCATGCGGATGTCAAATCTATTTTCAGAAAGCCGCATGCACTGTGCAGCGTGATCAGGGATTAACTTTGTTAGTTAAGCTATGATGATTTTTCCCCATTTTAATAATTTAGATTGAGAATTAGGATTCTATATTCTGTGTTCTTGCGTTAGTATCTTCACGCAAAAACAAAGATGACAACAATTGAAGCTCGTGGTGTTTTACTTTAGTGAAGGGAGTCGTGCCAAGAATCCAACACAAGCGCACTTTTAGGACGTTCAGCCTGACTCAGAATTTTCGTAGTTCACACAATTGGCTGTTTTCCTAATAAGCTTCTGTCTTACAGGAGAAGATCGACTCGATAAAATGGAAATACATAGTTCGCTGTGGTCTTGTAACACATCTCTTTCTTCATGTCAATTCCTAATTCAATATTTTCATTGCCATCACCTTGATAACTCGGATGACATTGAAATACATCTGAAGGAGCACTATCACTTGCATAAACTTTAGCACGTTCGTTCTCACTTGCATAAGGCACTAACATTTCCTCGGGCACTCCCATCTTCCAACTTCTCAAGATCGATATACTCTGCAATCATGGCAGAGACTTCCGCTCCATTGACTCTTTCTTGTTCTTGATTGTAAGCTCATTTACAGTTTTGGCAGTCAATGCCATGGTCGTCTGGTGTGTCTGTCCCTTCATGTTCCATAGCATGGGAGTATTCTGACATAGCCATGTCCTCAGGATGCTCATCGTCGGTGACTCTGAGGACAGCTCCCCCGTCTTCTTTGGTTTTCAACGGAGACTTGTTTAAAAATTAATTTGTGCTTTCTTGAATTCCGCAGTTTGCTCTGCAGGATGATCCTCGTGATCTTTCAAACCTTCTACAGCAACTACTGGGGCATTTTCTCCCAACTTTGTGCTCCTTACCTTTACAGTATCAGCGATGTTTACATTTCAATTACTAAGTCTCGCTTCCTTGGTGTCTGCATCCACTTCACTTTCTGAGTTGTCAGCAAAGACAGGGCTCATTGTAAGTATGTCTGCTACTCCACTCGACTCTCCAAAGACTTGTTTTCTGCATTGGGAAACAAAACACTAATCCAATATAATCAACAAAGCGAATGTAGGAATTAAGGGTTTACATTATGAAATGAAGATGTGAATAAGTACTTACTGTGAATCAACGTATCTATGATTGATGAAACCGAAGAGATTTTAGGATATTTGCTCCTGTCTTGTTTCTAGATTTAATCTTTTCTAACTTCAAGAGGATTGTAAGTAGCTTCACTTCATTTCACTCTCAGTATGACAATTGCCATTAAAACGGTTAATATCATAGGATACTATCACATTAAAACAGTTAATATCATAGGATACTATCCATGTTTTTTTGCAGCTGTACGTATACATACCCCAAAAATCAGTCCAGAGGACAACTCCACAGTTTAAAAGGAAAAATAGCTATATAGATTAGTACCTTTACTGCAGCTGTACGTATAACAAGCAGCACAGCCACCATCCCCCACTCGTACATCGGCTTCAACAGCCCTTCCAATGGCACAAACTGCTGCACTCAAACCAGCCCCAACTGAAAAATGAGCAGTACCATCAAATGTCTTCACAGCCTCAGTTGATCTCAACACTATAACAAAGTCTGTCAATTCTCCTCCAGCCTGCAATCACCCTTGACTGGTTACTATTGACTGGAATAAGGATATCTCTACATAAAAATATAACACAAAATCAAACATTTCTTGCAGGGATAATCTTTTCATTTATGTATTTGATTTTTACTATTATTGTTGTTATCATTTCGGGAGGAAGGGAATCGACTAAAGATTTCTTTAGTTGATTTTTATGTTTTATGCAAGACTTCTTTGCTTGAGCTTAAGCCACACAAGCAGAAGCTATTAATGCGATAGACATGTTAACAGAAAGGGAACGATTATAAGTAACACAAGGGCAATCTCTGGCTCAGGGACTTCTCCCACTTCCACAAAAAAGCAAAACACAAATTCAGAGAAAGGGAACAGAGATGCAGAAAGGAACTTGAAAACTCAATGGCAAAACTCAATGGCAAACATGGTAATCAAACAAAAAGTCCAAAGGAAACAAATGGCACATTCCATGAAATAGAAGGATGACAGACCAGACATTTACAAAGGAAAATTCTCACAGAGACCATGGAAATGAAGCAGACAATACGTCAAGCATTCCGGATGGAGTAAAAATCAAATTGGTGTTTATTATCTAAACAATCATTTTGAGCACGTTGATTCACGTGGTTAATCTGCAGACTGCATGAAAGCCAAAAACACTTGTTGGTTCTGACGCTTGGCCCTTAAGTTTGATGAAATCAAAATCCAGGTATACGATAAAACAAGCCTACCTGTGCTCCCCACCCTATTCCACATGAAGAAATTGCAGAAGGTGGAGACCATGAGCTGTCTTCCCTACGAGCAACCACAAGGCCTGTTCCAATATTGTAGGTTACCATCATACCAAATTTCACAACAGTAATTATTGAATACATGACTGTCTCGACCTGCTGATTTACACCACCAAATGAAAAAAAATACACAAAGTAGTTTATGTAAATTCTCAACTTCCATGGTTAGCGATGCTCCTAAATCAATTGCATTTCAAGAGCTCTTTCAAGCTACTAGATGCCCACTGTTTTCTGTCACTTCCATACTGTGGAATATTTTCGTGATACAAAACAAGCTTTGAAGAGTAAGTTCAGCAACCATGGTTGCAGTAGATGCATATTTGGATGAGTGTGGCACTAATGATGATGCCTCAGCTGTGCATACACCTGCCATATATCAATGACTAGTTTCTTAAGAACTTGAAGCATTTCTGAGGAGAAGTCTAAAACAGGACAAACCAACAATCAGAACGGTTTGTAAGGAAATAATGTGAGCAGTACACAAGGGACACATATGACATACTGTCGAGCAAGAGATGACCCCTCTTGCATCTAGCCTGCACTCTGCTTGGATTTGTGCTTCGATTTCTTGTCTCGTTTCTTACTACTGCAAAGCATCAATCTCATAGGTTTCGCATGCCAATTGTTATCAAGAATAAAAGAAATCAGAGGACAGGGGTTTGAAGGAATTACTCATCATGTGAACTAAGGCCCCAACAAGACCTCAGCTTCCTGTTGATGTGTTTCATATCTTTCTCAGAAGGGAATTTATATGTCCTAACCTGTATTCAGTCAGCAGCATGAAGAACAAATTAGAAACTTTTTATCAATACCTAGAACTTGGTTCACATGACTTGCATTTTCAAGTAGAATTGAGATCGCAAGACCAGTTATGCTTTTATATTTTGAGATAAATGCGAGAAAACTTGAGGATTTACCGAGGAATCTATCGCATTCAGATGCTGAATGAGCTCTGTGCTACTGTGAATGGAATTTTGGCGTATGAGCATGTTCTCTAGGTATCTGAAAAGAAGCATAAATTTCAATTGACCCAATCATCATTACAACTAAGGTACCAAGAGAATCAGACCAACTGGCTGCCCCAATGTAGAGATGTCTATGGCAAGTAATTCTTATTGTTGGTTTCATAAAAAAAAAAAAAAAAAAATTGAGTTGCTTTTAACCTTTCATAGTCCAGAACTCTATGCACCTCATTAGCATGACGCAAAGCCGCCAATGCCAGCTGCACCAGAAATCATAAAAAAGCCTTTAAGAATATAACATGGGAGTTCAGCTACACCATCAAACTAAGGAGAAATTCTAAAGGATTTATTCAGTGAGGTAGAGACCAAGATCTTGGAAGCGCTCAAGAGTTATAATTTCCAAACACATCCACTATTACTGGTATTGCAGCCAACATTTCTAAAGGTTACAAAATTGCTCCTGCGCCATATTTCTCTGTTGCCCAGATACCAATTTAACATGTTGAAGCATCTGACATGAGTTCAACTCCTTCTTATTCGAACAAATCTATACTCCTCATATAGTATATAAACCTAATGGGAAATTATCCAAAAATTGAAAGCAAGTTGCCGGGCCTGAAAATTTGCTCATGAACCAAGTAAAAGTAGAACTGTAAGAAAAGGAAAATGCAAGAAGTACCTGTCCAGGAGGAAAGAGAAGTGGTGCATCAGTAACCACAATTTTGTCTACCTCCTCTTTTGCAGTTTCCTGGAAATGATCAAGAACCATAATGCAGAAAATTAGTGTGACATAAGGATATGAGCAGTCTATTTCCAAAAGTACACATTTGCAGCAGTAATATAAATAAGAAGAAGAATATAAACAGGAACATATAAAACAAAACAATTGACTTAATATACTGTTGAACGAAGATTCTATAACGCTTGGGTCAGAGGCTCTCACATACATAAGGCAGAAGCCATGTAATAACACTATTTGAAGTTCATCAAAAGCATGCAAATTTCTGAGCACAAACATCCCCAGCAGTATGGCGAAATGCCAGATGTCAGCTCAACCCACCTGCTTATTGTAGCCTTTAAGCTTAATTTCCTTCCAAGGGTCATGCTTCTCTAATGTCAAGCAACTAAGTTGATGCACATGGGGTGGTTTTGTGTTTACTTCCCACATGTTATACTTACAACTAAGGTTCTCACTCAGTTAGATCTGTTAAGAAGCAAATAAGTTTATTGAGGTAGATATACAGTTCCATAAAGTGCTAAAGACTGGCCTAGCGCATACACAAATATAACAGGGCAACAATTTGGCATTTCTCAATTGCATGTTCATCTACAAACAGATACGCTCAATTTAACAACGGTTTAAGGCGATGACCCACTAAGCATATGAGGTGGTTGTTGTCATAAGGAACTGGCATCGAAAGCTTTCTCCCTTGAGTTAAGTTCCTCAATAGGTAAAACTCTGCTACAATTGAGAGAAGATCCTTCATCTCAGCCCCACTAGCTGCGATCAAGACTACCATCGGAGTTAATGGTTATTTTTGAATTTCGGACCAAATCTCCCATGAAATCTGAGAGAGCGCTCTGAGTGGAAAATTGAAAGTTAGGGTAGACGAGAGAAGGAATGATGGGCAGGCGATGCATGTCAGTTTCCACTGAGTGAAGACCCGTTAAATCAGATACTAGAGACATATCTAGTCCAGCCTTTTCAGCACAACTCAATCCAGACATGCTAAACTCAAAGACTTCTCTCTGCATGGTGGATTGTTCAGCAATTCCGGTGCCTAAGGGCCCAGTAGTTGAGTGGCCATCTGCAATCATAATAAATAAACCATTACTTGACCATCCCCTCTCACGACAAGTAACCTGTTTAACTGCAAAGAGCACTGCAACACATGCCCTACAAAAGCTATCTTGTTTTCTTTAGAAGCAGATCTTGGTTTTAGTGATCTCCTAAACCTATATAGATGGTTCAGCACTTTAGCCAGTTCTACCAACCTCAACAGTAATCCCCCATTTGTTGTTGAAATTCAGTTTCCATGAATTTTCTGACCATACAAATGCAAGTGCCATGAATAAATTGCTAGTTTCAGTTTCCATTAAGCGTATGATTCTACAAATTCGTGTGGCCTAATATAATTGCTTATACCATCAAGCACTTGCAAAAGGATACAAATTCATATTCTTAAGTAGTTTTGTGGTAAGATGATTTAAAACTGTAAGGGTGATAAATAATAATGGCCCCAAAAAATTTCATTATCTCTGTGGCATGAAGGGTGAGATTTTCATCAAATGAAATCAATGACTTGAAGCTTGTAATTAACAAATTTACATGAGAAATAAATTATACCCAGAAGGAACGCGAGCACTTTATTTCAAGGTCTCTCCTTTTGGACAAGCTGACATATAACGTGAATTGATTTAAAAAAATAAAAAATAAAAGAGAGAGATCTTCAACTGAGTATTACGTGCATACCTTGCAAATCTAGAATCATGGGATCTTTCTCCACAGAATCAATCATATAACGTGAATTGATTTAAAAAAAAAAAAAAAAAAGAGAGAGATCTTCAACACTGCTTTTGCAAATCTAGAATCATGGGATCTTTCTACATATGCACACACTGGGTTCCACTGCCTCCTTGAATTGATTAGGACTGAGGGTCATGGATCCCAATCTTATAATGTCTTGTCTTGTCCTAGCAGCAGGCAAAATTGGCTGAAGATCCTGCACTTTCCATAATTAGATTTCCCGAATGCAGGATGCAAAATAACAAGGAACCGACACCTGACCAACATTAGCCATTTCTATAATCTAACATAGAACAAAAGAAAATCCCTAGCAAACATCACTGCACATAGATCTAAACCACCTAAACAATTGAGGAGGTCAGAATCAACAAAGACAAAGCTTCGCAACGTGCAAGCACCAATGAAAAGCAAAATTTAATTGCAACTCCGCAGCACTCTTTAAACCCGAAATCACCAAGCTTGGAGCATCAAGCCACGGAGGTCAAGATGGAGTTGTAAAATTTCAATCTTTTAGACAAAGAGTGGTGAAAAAACAAAAAACTCGTGATCAAGAGATCTTACATAGATGAATCTCCTAGAGAACCAGAGTTCTGCAACACATCAGAGGCCCAGTCAACGACGTGCACAGTGCAGCATCGAAACTCACAAAAGCCGCAGCTAACGACGAGCTACAGAGCTAAAACACCACACGACCCAATCAAAGACTGAACGCCAAGCAGCAAGCACGGAGCTGCCACGACAACAGAACAAAATCGACAACACCGCACAAGAATCAACCGACGGAAGCTATCCAAAGCGCTTCGGCAATCCCTAGGCACGAAACCCAGTTCGTTCCGATTCGAATCCGCAACGGACGAAATCGAGAGGAACCGAGAGAAGTCGAGACTCACCCTGACGACTCTGCTCGCGCCCTTGCTCCTGACCAAGAACGAGGCTCGGCGGATAACCATGCGAAACCATCAAGCAGAGCTCCCCCATCATCGACCAAGAACGAGGCGAGGAGGGAAGCGCTTAGGGTGAGTGAGAGGGCTCGAGACAGAGAGGAGGGGGGCGCTTGGGGTGAGTGAGAGGACTCGGGACAGAGAGGAGAGGAGTGCTTGAGGAAGAGAGAGGCAGAAGCGGGAAGAAACAACACGCGCTCCGTTGAAAAGAAAGAGAGAAAATGCAGCAGGCCTCTCCTTCTTCGCCGCGCCGTTGACCCCGCCCAAGTCCGCCGAGATCTCCCTCGCGACCGAGCGGGATAGCATCAGGGACAGCACCCGGTCAGCGGCGGGGAGCCTGGTGCCGCTCGGGAACGAGACCGAGATGACCAGCGAGGCTTTTGGGCAGGCGGAGGCGGAGGCGGAGACGGAGCCGGAGCCGGAGGAGGTGGGATGCGCGGAGAAGGAAACAGAGGAAGGCTCTGAGCGTTCTCGGTTCTTTTACGAGGAGAGAGAGAGAACCGGCCTATTCAAGTGAGGAGAGAGAGAGAAATTTTGAGCGGGAGGAATACGCTGACCGTCCTTTCTTTTGTGCAGGTGGCCAGCCGAATACCAGCCATTTTCTCATTTTCCGGGGGACTCGGGCAGGTGTCAGCCGAATGCGCGCCACCAGCCCTTTTCTCATTTTCGCGTGGGGTCCCAAACTTCTAGGTCTATCGGACCAAGGTGTCGGCTTTCTGAACTGCCCTGGACGAGATAGTGGTGGTGTAAATGTCGTGGGCATGACCACGTACAAATGATTCCGTCGTTGGAATCTTAACAGATTTGTAATGTTAAGATAAAAATACAACTCTACTTTATAACTATTTCTTCATTTTCTCTTATCCTAACCTAATCTTACGTTTTCACATCAATACATGAATTGAAGTTAGGTATGAATTTAATATGAATTGAGCCGAGTACAAATCGCGAAATTTATATAACATTGAAATGAGTGAATGTGGGCTAGGTGATTTTCAATCTGATTCAACATGTCTGACGACTTTTTGCGCCTCGCTGAAGCAACGGATCATTGTGGGGGTATGAACAGGAAGCAGCACAGTCCGTCCCGCTCCTGCGATGTAACGGCCTTGACCCCGGCGGCATCGTGGCCAATGGGCCTTCGAGGGAGAAAGTTCTAGACGCGTCACGGAGGTGCATCGTCGACGCAACCAGACAAGAAAAAAGTGGGGGCAAAAAGGACGAGATAGAGATAGAGAGAGAGAGAGAGAGAGAGAGAGAGAGAGAAAGTTGATAAGAGCCCTTGCATATTCCATTCGCGAGCGCGCAGCTCACGCGCCGGAGAAGCAGCGTCTAGAGAGAGAGAGAGAGAGAGAAAGATAGAGATAGCGACGCATTTAAATATTTCGCAGTGAAGGGAAGAGAGAGAGAGAGAGAGGGGGAGGGACTGACATTGTGCAGCGATTTCGCTAGAGTCGCCGCGCCGGGCTATAAATACGGCGCAGTTGCTGCCATTGCTGTTGCTGCTTCGCTAGGGTTTTTTTTTTTTTTTTTTTTGGTTGTTTCCTTCTTTCCCGCCGTGGAAGAGGAGAAGAGTATAGAGAGAGAGAGAGAGAGGGAGATGGCGAAGCCGAGGTGCTTCATGGACATCAGCATCGGAGGGGAGCTCGAAGGCAGGATCGTCGGCGAGCTCTACACCGACGTCGCCCCCAAGACGGCCGAGAATTTCAGGGCCCTCTGCACCGGCGAGAAGGGCATTGGCCCTCACACCGGCGCCCCCTCCACTACAAGGTGAGTCGTCGTCGTCGTCGTCGTCGTCGTCTTCTTCTTCTTCTTCTTCTTCTTCCCCCTCCGTTCGCTCTTGGCCTGTCCGTCGGCGTTCGCGCGCGGTTGCGCCGTGGAGTGCTGGTCCCTCCTTGTTGTTTCGATTCGAATGGAGCTGGTTCTCGATGCTCGATGACGCGGAGCGGTGTCGCGGATTCGAGGAGCGGTCCTGGTTTTGGTCGTGAGGGATTGATGCTTGCGGACGGTATGATTGTTCTAGTATTGCGCGGCAGGGGTGAGTGAGTTGTCGTGGTGTTGTGCGAGCGGCTCTGATTGGTTTGATGATCGGCGATTGCTGATATGCGGAGATAGCGCTCAATGCATGTGTGATTTGGTCCGGAAAGATTGACTAGATGTGGAAGCTTCACCTTTCATTGCACGAACATGTTCCTGCCTTTGACAGGGACTAAGCGTTTCGAGGCGTTCTGAATCTATGTGTCACTGAAGGTCTGCTATCTGATGGGGAATTGTTCAGAAGTGCTTGTAATTTTGCTGTAGTGGGGAAGAGAAGGTGAGGTATCATTGATGACTGCAAATATAAGTGTTCATGGAGATAGCAATAGGTTTGAGTTAGTTGATGAGAGCTCTGTTTTCTTTGCAAATGAAGCCATTAAATTATTCTCTTTTCAGATTCAGACTTTGTTTATTAGATTTCATTAATCTGATAATAGAGTTGTTATTGCTTGCCACTTATTTATAGGTAATTTTGGTTAATTTCTGCATATCGTGGGATTAGAGAAGATTCTTTGATCCATTTATAAATCTTAATTCATAGTACATTGGTTGAACCTCGACAACAGATTATTTGATCTATTTATAAATCTTAGTTCATGGTACATTGGTTGAACCTTGACAACAGCTAATATTCCTGAAAGCTCCCTGTTGTAAGGGTAGAATTTTTTTTTTTTTTTTGACTCCTAATTTGACTTCATATTTTCCTTATTCGATGAAGTGCTCCTGTGCTACCATTTACGATGTGACTAAATGGTTCTTCTTCTTCGGAAGGCTAAGTGAAGAGATCATATTATAGTCTGTTTCCAATGCTTCTTCTGGATCTATTGCAGGGGTTCGCTTTCATCGTGTTATCAAAGGATTCATGGTGCAAGGTGGAGATATCTCTGCTGGCAATGGTACCGGGGGAGAATCTATCTATGGCTTGAAATTTGAGGATGAAAATTTTGATCTGAAGCATGAAAGGAAGGGAATGTTATCAATGGCAAACTCTGGCCCAAACACAAATGGCTCCCAGTTCTTCATCACAACAACCCGCACTTCGCATCTGGACGGAAAGCATGTTGTGTTTGGGAGGGTAGTTAAAGGAATGGGAGTAGTCCGATCAGTCGAGCATGTTACAACTGATGCTGGTGACTGTCCAACTGTTGATGTTGTAATTGCTGACTGTGGAGAAATTCCTGCCGGGGCGGATGATGGCATTAGAAATTTTTTTAAGGATGGCGATACTTACCCTGACTGGCCTGCAGATCTTGATGAGAGTCCTGCTGAACTTTCTTGGTGGATGGATGCTGTAGATTCTATCAAGGCATTTGGGAATGGAAGTTATAAGGTAATAGGTGCAACTAAATTATTGTCAGATTCACAATTAAATGTCTCTAATATTCTCTAGAAGGTGAAGTGTTCTAAATACTTATTTACTGCTCAGTGAGTGGTGCAAGGCTCATCTTTAGGAGATCTCCATGACTGATCTTTTTTTCTTGTGTTGCTTGATATGGTCTTTGATACATTGTTTTTGTCCTTCTTACATCTCTTCTAATTCCGAGAGCTTATCTAATACGAGCAGAAACAAGATTACAAAATGGCTCTCAGAAAGTATCGAAAGGCCCTGCGCTATCTGGATATCTGCTGGGAGAAAGAAGGGATTGATGAAGGTTATTGTCTTCTTGCTTGATAGTATATTGTTTGATTTAGTTCACTCTATCCTGAAGTGATCAAGTTTTCGGGCATCTTGCAGTTGAGAGTTCATCTTTGAGGAAAACGAAGTCACAAATATTCACCAATAGTTCTGTAAGTTGCAAAACTCATGTTTCTATATTTTTTTACTGTTGATCTACTAGGTCATTGTCCTGTACTAGTTTTTAGCTTAAAAAAAAAATTAATAATAATCGCAGGTTTTTTAATCAATGATGTTCGAGATGAAAATATTCTTTGTGTACAAAGCAGACAGGATATTGAAGAGAATAGTACTTTGCAAAAAATTTCCGCAGAATTAATTTTTCTATATTGTTGTATCTACCATAAAAATTCAATTCTGTTCTGCAATTTCTATGTGAATCATCTCGATGATTTCTATCGAAGCATTCTGATTCCATTTGGAGGTTACAATCGTTGAATTTGATCTGTTGGATCCAAATGATTGTGCATGCATGGATGTGTTGTTTCTTTCTCACAAACGGTTTTGTATGACCATCTGCTAGTTTATGTATACTGCTTTGGTTTTTCTTCGGAGAAGCATCCAAGTATATTAGAGATGCTATGTCGGTGTCTCTGAGTAGTTTCTTTCTACTCAGAGTTATCAGGACACGAATGCTACTGGTTGAATTTCATGCATGCTTCTGCTCAATCTTCTTTTAATAGTGGCCCTAAAAGTATGGTCTGATAATAGTTGCTCAATATATTGCTAACAGGCTTGTAAATTGAAACTACGTGATCTCAAGGGAGCATTGTTAGATGCAGAATTTGCTGTTCGTGATGGAGAAAACAATGCAAAAGCTTATTTTCGACAGGGACAGGTTGGTGGTGTGGTAGCTAGTTCTGCCAAATATTTGGGTCGTTTGTGTCTGAGAAGTTACTGATTGTCACAATTCTACTTCATGGGTATCTTCTGTGTGCTAGCTAGTTTGACTCAGTGTCTCTGCCGTTGTCTGACCATGAATTTTTCTAAGTTTTTTGTATTCTTTGGATATTTGAAATAGCACCTTCCTAACTGTGCCAATTTTTCTGCTATGTTTATGTTCTCATGGATGAATGCATACGGATGCATTTGCAATCTAACATGCTATCTTTAATTTTCATCTGTCAGGCTCATATGGAACTTAATGACATCGATTCTGCAGCGGAAAGCTTCTCTAAGGCGTTGGAGTTGGAGCCAAATGATGGTAAGGAACAATTTTGGACTACAATTTATGTAAATTCTTCATTTTTTTGTTTTGAAAAAGTAACCATTAACTACCAACAAGTGGGAAGGCTACAGCTCACCACAAGCCCCAAAGTATACGAATTCATATTTAACTAGCTGACCCCCTGACTGTTTATCTAAGCTCAAGGAAAAGTGGAAAACCAAGGTAGTCTTGTCTCTCGTATCATTGTTTTGGTGGTGGTTAGACAATTGTTTTAATCACCCAATTTGGGTTTGGTAATTGTGTTGGCCAAACATGGTTATCAGGAGTGGTACATGTGTCCGAGTGCCCCTTTGTCTCATTTTATAGTGCTTGACGGGAGAAATAGGGTGGACACATTGAAATAGTAGAAACTTGTTTGCTAATCAGATGATGAAATGTTAACTATTGAAATCACGATATATTGCGTTGTTGAGGTTTTGGTTGACATTCTATTTTCACTCTTCCTCCTGTTTGTCACCTTTTCCAGTTGGGATCAAGAAAGAGCTTAATGCTGCCAAGAAGAAGGTTAGCTCTTGTTTGCTAAAGTCAATATCTAGGAGCTTCAAATCATATTAAACTGAACTTTTTCCCTTACATATTGAACTGGACTTTTCCCCTTATCTTTTGACAGATTTTGAGAGGCGCGAACAGGAGAAGAGGGCATATCGGAAGATGTTTCCATAGCAGGTCTGCATATTGCCTTCCATTATAATTTCTCTCTACTTCGCTGTGAACTATTGGCCCAGGTATTCAGAAAGTGTCTGAGTCTCTTAGGATACATGCTACTACCTGTCTTCTAATACTGTACTGTTCTGTCCTGCTCTGTTTTTGGGCAATGGCAAGCTTCTCTCTGCAGCCTTCACTATTGAGGGGGCATATCTAAATGTAGTGGCGGTTTTTCGAGTTTACGTTGTGGAGAAGAGATTGATTTTGCTGTGATACATATCCCTGTTTCCGGAAGAACCTTTATTAATGTCCGTTTCTCCTCCAAATTAAAAATGAGAATGTCCAGAAGAACTTGATCCCTGTTTTATGTTTACGTGAGTAGTAATCCTGTTCCTGTAACGATGTGATGTCGGTTCCTGTGTTTCTGTTTTCGCAATTTTGGGGTTGACATAGTTCTACGTTCACGCACATGCACATGCATCGTCGACGTGCAATCTTTTCTTGTGACATGGGAAAAATTAACCTCCTGAAAAGTTCTTGAAACCGAATTTTGGATTGTGGTTGAGCTATTTACGCAGTTATCGAGTCAGGTTGGTACTCTAATAGTTCCACCCTTTTGTTTTCTTTTTGGCTGGCAGATGCTCTACTGTTGCAGAGGAAAGCACAAAGATTCTCGGCAAACCAACTGTATAGATTGGAGGCAGGGATCAGATCAAGATTTTTATTTGCAGTTAAATAGAGTTGAAATTCATTAGGATAAGAGTTTTTGTTTACACCCGGGGGACCATCGTCGTTGCCCAAATGGCATGACCAGGACATTTTGAAACTGGACATTTTTAGTCGCTTCTCCACGTCGTTTCGGTTTAACTCTAATGGGGGCGTTGGGTGTTTCAGAGCCTTTCTCCTGGTGGATACTTTAGCCATTGATGTCGATCACTTGTGTGCCCCCCAGCATGAATTGAATCGGAATCCATAGCCGTCTTTTCAGTCTATCCATTGGATCTGTCCCTATAAACTGATCCCTTCGGTGATTTAAGGGCCTATATTTGCCCTCGAGTCGCCTATTATTCGATTCTGGTACGAACCTGTTTGCTGATCTGGGCCGAATTTGGGCTTCTTTACTGCTCGGGCTATTCGGCTTTTATCGGCCCAACTTTAGGCATATTTTAGACCCGAATTTAATTGAGGCACTCGTGTTGGTCTGCTGCCCAAAATTGGTCCAGAAACGACTCGGGCCAGAATAAGAACAATCTTGGGCCCAACGCTGGAGGCCATAGTGGACAAAGCCTCTGGCCCAGATCCCCCGTAAGCCCAGCTAATGTTGTAAGATGGGTCTTGTTGAGTTTGGGTTGGGACCCATAGGGGCTCGTGGGCTTTTATTACATTCGCCGTCGGGGAAGTTGGGCCAGAATTGGGGTCTATATATGAGGTCGAAATTGGGCGCCATTTTGGGTGGGGCCAATAGCTAGGGCCACACAGGCCTTTACTTGGACAAAATTGGGCCGTACAGAGCCCAGGTTGTTACTGACGTGGAATTTGTTAGGTCCGGCTTTGAGTTCTAATGGTGGCCCTTATTGGGCCCAATGTCGGGGTTTATGGGATTTAAAACTGGACCATCAACTTGGGTCCTGCGGTGCCCAGGTTTGGGCCCGTAGTTTTCCATATGTTGGGCCTTATCACGCTTGAGGTTACACCGGAATTTGGGCCTCATGGGCCCAGATTTGGTACTATTTTCTGCCTTTATGGGTTCAGTGTGGGCTCGACCGGGTCCTTTTTGGGCCTTATTGGGCTTGTATTAGGCGCCTAATTGGGCCTTTTCGGGCCGAGGCTTAGTTGCAACGTGGACCTTACTGGATCGGTATTTGGGCTTTAGTGTGGGCCCTATTTTGGATAAATTGGGCCCCGTGTGGCCCAGGCTTGGGCTTATCGATGGGTCTTATTGGGCCTGTACTTATGCCAACCGAGGCCGAACGTGGGCCTTATTTGCCATCTTTTGGGCTTTATAGATTCATGCTCGGGCCCAATTTGGGGGCTTTATGGGGTTCCGTCGTGTGGACGCATGGGTCCTGTTCTGGGCCGTATTGAGCTTGAACCTGGCCCGAATTTGCTAAAGTGGGCATCTATTGAGTCCTTAAGTTGGACGTTTGTGGGCTTATCTGTCAAGGCTTGGGATGCGCTTTCAGGGATCCGTTTTCGGACTTATGGCCCCAGCCCCATTTTTGGGTCCTGTTTTAGGTTTCGTTGGGCCGTTCACAAGGGTGATCTCGGCCCAAACTGAGCAGACTTACACCGGCCGGATTGAGCCTCACTAAGAGGATTTTAGGCTCGGACCCAAAACACAAAAGGATTATAGCACCGAGGAACGATGACTTTACTATGAACCAAATTCTTCCAAGATTACTTAAAGCTGTTGACACGCCTAGAGATTCCTCCAAATTAGGCAATTACAACAGATTGAAAGAAAATCCTTCAAAAGCATTAAAAAAGGGCTGATATAAAAGAAAGAAAACATCACCAAGAAATTTGTAGTGGCGCGCATTCCCAATGTAGCTCTTTGTCGAACAGCTTCCAGAATTATTCCGTTCCAAAAGCCTGTGCTGCCCAGAGACCTCTTGAGCTCTTCTCCGACGTTCATATTTGGAGATCTTCCTCGGGTTTTAAGATAGAAACTTCGCCTTTAACAAAGCGCTTCAGAAATACAACCGCGCATATGGAAACTATGTTCGGGAAACATATAAGATGAACGAAGCGACTCTCTAGTTGACCAAAACTTTCGGAACAGGTCATCTCAAGATCAACAAGATAAAAGTGAAGTGGCAATCGAGATTTTCAAATGCTTTCAAAAATCTATTACCAGTGTAAGGTCTACAAGTTGTAGTCGTCAAGCCCCAAATCTCTGAGTGCGTCCGTAGCAGCATCCCTGCAGCTTTCATGGTTTTGCTTTGCTTTTCTTATATACTTCTCGATACCATTACTAAGCAAGAGAGTCCTGCTCAAGGCCAAAGTTAACCTCAACATCACTTCATACATGGCATGAATAATTTCTGAAAGTCATACTTGCAGATTATTATTGTTCTTATATGTAATTCCCTCGCTCTATAAGGAAATTTATACATTTTCTTTACACAACTAATAGACTCTATGAGACTTACCTGTTCTCCGCATTTCTAACAACAAGGTTCCGGATCATGAGACAGGAGCTCCTTTGCAATTGCTGTGCCAAAGGAAATTTCTGCATGGACTGCATAGCAAGATCTCCAGCTCCTGCTTCAATAGCACGGGCTGCATTATCCGAAGATCTCAAGCAGAGCACTGATATTATAGACATAACCTAAATCACCATTAAGAGTATCATGTTAGAAGACATTCTATGATACTGAAATGACTGGATAATGCAATTTTAAATGGGCCAAACTCATCTGCATTTAGTGTATAAATGAAGCTAATGCTTGAACTTAAAGCTCTTATATAAATCATCTTAAATGTTACTGATATAGAGTCGCACCAGCATGAGGGATAGATATCAGAATAGCTATAAAGACAATAGCTTATAGTTTTCTTGCCTCTTGCAGAACTGAAGGATCCTCAGAAACCCGGGAAGACAGTCTGATGAGCCTATCAAATCCACCCTTCTCGATGATGGCGTTCTTGTTTGCATCGCTTCCTGCCAACTAATGGAACAATTAAATTTAGAACCTTCAACAGGCGCCGAGTACATAAATAGTACTCATCATATTCATCTAATAGGAGACTTTAAGGCATTCGATCTGGTTTTCTATTAGTCCACTTAAAATAGTCAAGAAAATTGGGACTCTGGTAGAAAAGTTTCCCCAGTCTAGGGTACAGCTGAACAGTTGAACAGTTTGTCGGAGCTACAACTACTCTCAAACAGTACTCTTCAGAGACCCTAATGAGGGATATAGAAAAAGCTGCGGTCCTCCATAGTACCTGAAGCAGATTGTTTGGTTCCATTTTGTTATGCCACTTCTCAGGTTACAGTTTTCCAGTTCCGGTTACTCTAAAAATCTCCGGCGACTCAAACTGATCCCCAAACCAGAAAATGACAAGAATTAAGCACAGGAAACTCTATACAAACAAGACTTGAGCTGACATGTACAGGAAAGCACGGGGAATGTTGACACGTCCAAACACTACCTATGTATAGAACTCCTATTTACACATGGGACACCAATTATAATGACGGAAAGAGAAATAGAGCATGAGATGGTTGAAAAAGCCAAAAAGATTGTCATGTGGATAAAAATAACTCATTCTCTCTAGACCCTTCCTTCTTCTAGAATAAGTTGAATTTAATATTCCGACTTTCATGCCTGCCGGTAGATATCTGTGAATATTATTAGGTAACTAGAACATCCAGAAAAATATTGAAAAATATGTCTCTAAATATTATTAGGTAACTAAAATGACCAGAAAAATATTAAAAAATATTAATTGGGAACCTTTCAAATATGTTTTCTGTGATACTCATTACTGTGTAGATGAGTAACAAACTTCTCCACCACCATGTGAATCGATAAAATAAAATGCCAATTCTCAAAAGAGTTGATGCGCTAAATACCTTAGACAAGAGAGAGCAGGAGACTCTGGCTATAGATTTGTTGCCTTGCTCTCCACTGTCATCAATGCAACGGAGCAGTGCATCGATGCCCCCATTTTCTGCAATATATTTACAAATTTCATCCTGCAATTTTCACCATCCTTCACCATTCAGAAAGACAAAATAATCCCGAGTTGGAAAACCAGTCTTTTGCTTTGAAGATATCCTATTAAATACTAAATTTTTAAGCCTCAGAACTTAGCTGCAGTATGGAAGCAGCTGAATGGACAAAACCTATGAAAATTATTTATATTGTAGATTAAACCCCCTAAGTGTCAGATATCAAAGCTAGCAACTAAGTGGATTGATCAAGCAGTGGATACATACATTGACAGCAATAGACTTCAAGGCAATGCATGCTGAAACTAGACTGGGTGAGGTAATCCCTTCGTGGAGTGAGTCTACCAGGGCTCCTGCAATTCCAGCTTTTGCAAATTTTCGAGCATAACCATACACCTGCATTTAGTTGCATCAAAAAAACCACTCTACAAAATCTTATGGCAGTTTCAGCTTAGCTATCACCTATTTGAATTAAGATTATACATAACGTACCAAGCATTATTGCAATTTTCTACTGATTTTTGTATATTTTGAAGAAGGCCGTGAATCTATTACTTACCAAAAGACTAATTACACTGGTAACCTCAGAAAATGAAACACTGAAAATTGCAAAATGGACAACCAATCGGCATCGGCATAAGTTACAGTATCATCAAACTGACAAAAAAATCCATATTATCAACGGACGAAAAACAGACTCCATGACAGGTGAGCTACCAGTTTCCTAGCAGTTCTACAATACACTAGACTTCCCATTTTACGTCCAACCCTAATGATGTGAACAATATTAAAAGGCAAAAAAGGAAAAGACAAATAAGATAAACTAGTTTTTCACTCACTTGAGAAGCCACAACACGATTATCATCCGCCGTTAATAAAGCACGTATGGTGTCATATACACTTTGGATGCAGGCTTCTCCCTGCCTGCTTAGTGTTTGCATAATAAGCTCATCAATTTTCAGTTCCATGAAGGATTCCTTGAGGACCTCATTCCCAGTGGCAGCTGCAGCAACGGCGGCATAACCATTAACCAAGATCTCAACATTTTTGCTGATTTTGAGAATATCCACAATGATTCTTGGTCCATCACTATTTTTAAATGTTTCTGTGCTCTGAATATCTGCAGGAAACCCTACCATGTTAGATAAGAATAAGACCTGCAATGACTTTGTAATGTAATAATGACAGCTAAAGGAAAAAGCAGACGCTGATTACAACATTTTCTTGGAGAGAGAAAAAAGATTGCAACATCATGCCCTCACACCTAATTTCAAATTTGAAACACCATTTCAATCTGGACAACTTCATTTGTTCGGCCATGTAAAAGTTGCAATTGCTCACACCACTACATATTATGAAGCAATTTAACCAATGAAAGGCTAAGTTAGTGGGACATATCAATTATGCAATAACCCTTGGACCAAGGCTGCACAAGTAAAACTCCCAAACTGGAAATACATGAGGATCGTGACTCAAAGATGCTCTTCCCATTGGAGTATAGAAAATAATAATTCTAAGTCTCATCTCTTCTTGCTCAAATTATTCCATTCTCTCATTAGAGTCGTTCGGTTCATAGCCATAAAAAATTTAAGGTGCTCTGGATGTTTTCTCTCACTAGATCCCTATCAATGGCGAAAGTTTGGTCATTGTTTCATATGTCAAAGAGAAGAAAGTGTAAAGCAATCAACCAAGCTCACAGAAACCATACACTAGCCAAAGTATTCAATTAACAAGGAAGCCTAACTTTACGAGAGAACAGCATTTTGTCTGAGGGCTCATGAATGGTAAAAACAGAGCCTTCTTTAGCTAGGAAGATATTGTGAGAGAAGCTTTGCTAAAGAGAAATGCTCCAATAACAAAATTTATCAATTTTAGATAATCAGAGTTTTCTTAAACCAATAGTCTCAAGAAAAATAGTCTATTTTGTCCAGCATTTACTATTATAGACTGATCAGGGACAATGATGGCTAGGTTTTTGCTACAGATGTAAAAGTTGGAACATAATGATCATGGAACAGTTTCATAATTCCCTGCTGTCTTGATTGTTTCCTAGGAAAGGATTATCATCTGCATGCACCTAAAATCTTAAGAAGCTAACTAGGAGCTAGGGGGTAATTTTGACAATTTGGGGGGGGGGGGGGGGGCGATAGAGAGGGAGAGAGATTAGAGAATATCCACTAATGCAGCTGCTATTGAGCAACCTACGTGATCATTTCCTGAATGAGCCAGAACCAGAAGAGAGACAATGGATTGAAGGGTTGAAGGGTGGTATGATTGTGAATGCAGTGTGCATCAAGCTAGGCCAGCTAGAAATCATATTATAAGAAATTACAACAAACTGCAACATAAAGGTCTACTTGCTAAAATTAAGCATATATAAGAACAACAAATGATTAAGCACTTTTACCATAAAGCATTGGTGTTAATGCCTTCAGACTTGAATAGAGAACACGGTCGCACTCAATTGGGACCTTAGAACAGAACGAACAGACCAAATCTACTCCACCGTTCCTCATGGCAATGGCTGCATTTCCGGATTCCTCAACACACAAATGAGCTAGCTGATCAAATAATGCCACCAACTCACTGTGCACCTCTTTATTGTGAATTTGAATTTTAAAATCCGAATCAATGCGCTTCAACCCATCCAAGCACTGTATCACTGGATTATCCTTGGCACCGCTCTCTCCTGGTGCGCATGTCACAATCCCTGAGACATTAAGTTACGGCCACATTTAGTGAGAACAATGTCAATAACCTATCTAATCCACTATCCCAGTCTGACTATCAAGAAAATGTGGAGAACACGCAAATACTTCAAAGCATCAACAATCAGAACTCAAGATGAGCACTACTACCAGTGCTAGAACATGATAGATTTTACACATCGGACGAAGGATTTCCTGGACATTCTTCGATGACAGGATCCACAACCAGCGTAAGGTTTTCTTACGGTACATACGCGAAACGAGGAGATAAAACGCCTCAACTGAGAATCGATCATCCTTAAATGCGCCAACCGACTACTAGCGTCTCTGTTCTAGCGCGAGAACCAAACAGGATAACGTCCTGACGCAGAAAAACAGGAAAAACAAAATCAGGAATGGCGGATCGATCGTCAAACAGAGGGATTGAGAGATCGAGACCCGAGAGATCGACGCCTTGAAGAGAGAGGGTTTCAATGGCGTCTTGGACGGCCTCCGCGGGGTCCATTCCGAGTTCCTCCATGTTCTCCCTCACCAGATCATCGAACGCCTCCTGCGAGATCGCGCGAACGGCCCCTGGCGGTCCCATTTCGCCCTAATAGCGAGCTTCCTCGAGCGCCTGTTCCCGGAGTTGTTCTTCGACCGCGTGCTCGACTTGAAGATCGGATCTGGTGTTCGCTACAGTGAGAGGAGGGGTCGAGGTCGCCGTAGAGCTTTCTTCTCCGGCGGGAAGCTCCGGCGGCGATCGCGGATGCGCCGCTCTGCGACAGTTACAAGCGTCGCCGAAGCTGCGCGATGCGTGCAGGGGTTGTGGGAGTTTTCCCGGTTCGAGGATGGGGAATTTGAAGTTTGAACGAGACGATTGCTCGTCGCTCCTTGCTCCTTAGATTCTGTTTGTTGGAGCTGCGATAAATGGAAAAGTTTTACGTGAATATACAATTATATATTTGGATTTTGTGAGAGTTCTTAAGTATTTCACATTTTAAGGAAAACTAAATTATTCGCGGCGCAAAATTTTGATTAATTAAAAATAAATAAATAAGGGAAAAGTCAATTCAGATAAATTTTTAGTATGCATTATTTTTTATGTCACGCTCTGCCACTATTAAAAAGAGAAAAGGAGATTTATGTTAGTGTTCATACTATGATGTGATAGATTACAAGTCTCACTCGTTATCTTTTGTTATATAATTACATTTCACAAAATTACATCTATCATAAATCCATTTAGACAGTTTTCAGAAAATTAAGTAAATTTTCTATAGCAACACAAAAGTCGATTTGCGTCAAAAGATCGATTTACCCAACATGCTCAATTCATCTGGATTTAATGAAATTTCGAATATTCATGCTAAAAAGACGTTATATTTGACTCAAAACACATGGTGCAAATTAGAAATGTTAAATCCGCATGAAAATTATGAATTAAAGTATAATCTTGAATTCATGAGTTGTCAAATAAATCTTGCCAATCAAAAATGTTAAATCCATATGAAAATAGTGTCGAATGCTGACACATCACCTAAACGTGAGTCTAACATGACGACACACTGGAGCTCAATTTTAAACATTTTCAATGAATTAAGGATCAAAATGCAAATCTATCAAAAAAAAGAAAAGAAGGAATAGGAAAAAGAAGAAACCCCAGTCTTCTATCATGCCTTGCCTCAGATAGTCCCTCACTCCACGCCTTCAACTCTGTCGTGCCTTGCCCCCGGCCCCCACTCTCACAGCCTCGGCCTTGCTCTTGCAATCGATTGGCGTTACCTAGTTAATCGGTGGCTTTGTGCTTCACGACCTTCTCTTCGTTCTCGTCCATCTCTCGCACCAACAAAGTCCTTTCTTCCATCCAAAACTCCCATTTCTTCAACAATCCGCTTCTGCCCTCTCGTGCCGAATAATCATAAAAATTACAATTTGATCGAATTTATAATAAAAATAATAATTTGTCATGTATAAATAAAAATACATATTTAATATACAATGTGTCGGAATTTTCTCTTTTTTTTTAAAAAATGACATACAGTCGTGTCATATCATATCACGTTTTGTGGCTACTTAGACTACATGTCCAAGACTTTCTAGGGCGAGCTTCTCACTCGTTTCACTCCAGCATCTGCACGACGTGCCCCACAAGGAATCGAACTAGAAACATCCGCAAGCGACACCAACTTACATGAGACGCCAGTTTCTTTTCTCGCTGAATATACCCAATTAGGCAACATTCTCTTTCAGAATCACAGCTAAAAATTTGCACCAATGGAACGATTCATGATGAAAGTAAAGACGTAAATACGCTGTAATAGTATTTATATACAAAGCACGGGATGTCAGACCACATCCTAGTGACTCCACACTCGTGTCAATTCTTACCACATGTACAGGTTACCAAGAAGCTGCAGAATCCACCTGCAAAACACTCGTGGTTTACTCATGTCTGAGTTGGGTGTCGCCCAACTCCCTCACACGACGGGCAAGCCGTCGTCTCTGAAAAAAGCCGACTAGACGTAGCATCACAAACAGTAGAACGGCAGTGTAGTCAAAGACTCTCACAATACCCAGTCTACCTGTACAACAGAGGCAATATGGACTGTTATCAGATTGCAAATCTTTTAGATAAGAACGGCTGTATAAACCTTCGGTGCAGATTGGCGTTGACATGAATAAGGAAAAAGGACGGCCATCAAAGATGCGGTTGCAGTGTTGTCTACTCCATACATGAGAAAAAAGTGAAGCACGCCACAGACTACGCCTTCCTTTTTACTTTCCCCTTCTCTTCCCAGTTTCAAGGTTCAGCTGATTTCTTAATTCAAAAAGCTCTTATAATAAAACAGAACCCGGAAAAATACGAACATCTTCTACCATTTTTTGAGAGCCCGATATAGCAAGTTCACCCAGTGTCCGGGTACAATTAAACTATGACAGAGATGGGTCACACAAGAATTTTTGCTGATAAGAGCAGGGTTTGTCAGCAAAGCCTTTGCAATTCGTCCATTTTTTCCTTTTTTTTTTGGAAAGCCATTCCAGTTAAATTGTATTAAAATTCCTAACCAGTCACCACGAGCAAAAGTAACATGACCAGACACAATTTGCAATCACAGTGTGCAGGGCATACAAACATCAAATATCAAGGAGGAAAGCTATCAAAGAAGTTTGTCTCCCACCATAGAAGATGTCAACTATCTACTGCATCTTGTTAAGAATGACCTGACACTGATGTTCATCATTCAAGTGAGAGAAACTCACCCGTCGGAATGAAGTCAAATGGTGTAGCCATATACAGAGCACTCAGTAACATCTGCAAATCATGAGACAGAAGCCCAAATGCTAAGAGCTCAGTTCGAACAGTTAGCTGATAAAAGTTCCTGAATATTTTCATACAAACTAAAAAAACATTTGCCAACATGGCTGCACCAGCTTTAGATGCCATGAATGCATCTTATACACTATTTAGGAACATATATATTAAGTTACATCTGCAAGATGGCAGACTAACAAATTCTGACAACTTGGAATGATACAACGTATCCAACCACTCAGAAGAAGACATGAAAGTAAGAGTTCCACTTCAGTTGCTCATTGCTGAAAGTAAGAGTTCCACTTCAGTTGCTCATTGCTGAAAGTAAGAGTTCCACTTCAGTTGCTCATTGCTATGCAACGTGATGACTTTGAACACCCATTTGGCATGTTCACTTACATACAAGAAAGGCCCCTACATAAGATTACCTATTGGCATGTTCCTAGTATAACTTATTATGACTCAATCATTGGCTGAAAGAGAAGCGGATCTGACAGACTGATGGACATGGTTTAAAACTATCTCATAGAACCATTTAAAAGAAAGGTAACTAAAAGAGCTGGGCAACCCTGTCTATACAAGTGGCACTACCTTTTAGCCCACAACCTATCCAGACACATATCTTCTATAATACTTTCCACAGATTCAGAATTACATTGCTCAATCTAAACTGGGCCCTACAAAAAGGCCTATCATTAGGAGGCCCTATGGTAGTGAGTTTCCCATGATCAGTCAACTGTTCACCACTAATCAACTGTAAATAAAACCTCAATCGCTAGCAATATCTTCTCCTAATTGTATTTTGTCTTCCAAGTCCTCAGCTGTACTGGCATTAAGTCTACTGTTCACTGCTGACCAACTGAGAATAAACATCCCTTTATAGTTATATTATTTTTTATTGCCTTTGGTCTTTGAAGTCCTGAGCCGTACTGGCGTTAAAAAGCAATATGGGCTCATATCTGCGTCACTTCCTTTTACTTTTCTATATGCTTTAACTAGAAGAAATCTAGTATGATCACAGGCTTCAAGTCGATGGACTTTACACAAACTCAACAACTGCTAAAGCACATGGAGAGGCTTAAGAGGTCCTTTATGTGAATCCCGAAGTCAGGGCAAAACAAGTATCCACAATTTGTCTCCTCGAATAAATAGATTACATCACCAAGAAGATATGCAATCAACTGCTTTTCCATGCATTGGAAAGAAAAGCCGATGTTTCTATGAGACAGAATCTTCATTATTGCCATACTCAGAAAGCTATTTGTCATTTCTCTGTCGCACCATCACCGCTTACTTGAATGATGCAACACCCAGAGAGTTTACTCATGCATTCTATGTGTTCACCAGATTCAATGAAACAACAAAAGATTTCATGGATAATGCCAGTAAGAGGGAAAATGACAAGTCATGACAAACACTTTCCCACTCTCTAAAGTAGACCGCCTACACCCTTCTCCAAAATGGAAAAGCCATGCATACAAAGAAGGCATGCAAAAGTCAATATACAAAATGACGAGTCACAATTATATTGGATATATGCACATTGGTATACCAAAAGTAGCTCCTTTAAAATTATAGTTTCAGGTAGACAAGCACAGGCATCAGCAACAAAACTATGCTGTACATTTGAGCAGCAAGGGCATCACTCCTTGACCTGAGTTTAAGCAGCAAGGGCATCACTCCTTGACCAAACTCAGCAGCAAAAATGGAGATAAATATCATGACTCAAAAATGGGCTTAAAATGAAGGATGGCTTACTGCTATAAGGCGAATTTCAGAAACACTGGGATGAGGCCTATCTGGATCCAGCATTGCTAGAAGGTATCTCTTGACATACGATGGCAACTGATACACTTTCTGTAAGGGCAGGAGGACAATAATGTCAGAAGGCCTCTCGATATGTAGTAAGGCATTAAGAAAATGCTACATGAGATGTTCTCAGTGGCCAAACAAGAAACTAGTATAGGTATACACCAACATGTTTCAAATCCACTAATTGCTAATTTGTATGGTTCAGAAAGGTCACCCTTCTTTTACTCCCATTTTTTGTTAGCCTTCTCCCTTGATTTCTTAACGGGAAGGGGGTTGCTAGACATCTTTTCTCAGATTAAGACACTACCATATTCTAGATGCAAATGAAGGCTCTTAGATTCATACAAACCTGGACAAAGCCCCTTGCCCCACCAATGAAAAGGAGATTATACCGATGAACATCCGTAAGAACCTTAACAATCTCCTCCTCACGCCGATGAAGGAGCGACTCCTGCGGTGTCAATTTATAGATGCTGCGAGAGCACATGGGACACTTGCAAGGCGCCGATGTGGCAGTGTAATTCCAGAGTTGCAAAATGCAACTGGCTGCATTCACAAAAAGCACAAAATCAACCGTAACCACGAGCCGTATCTCGGAAAGAGCACTCGCAGTGTACAGTCCAGAGACAGCATCACAGGGACTTCGCCAAGGGCCATTGCACCCCCCGGTTTATATTCATGCTTCCGTTCGAAAAGGAACTAATTCGACCTTATATATCATCGAAACGGGGCTACACGATGCTTTCGAGACGCGTTACGACGCGGTCATCATCAGAGGCGCGGATTTCACGCAATCGGCGTCCTGTTTCAGCAGCTCTGCTCGCGCTTCGTCCGCGGAAAAAGAGAGAAGAGCCAGAGAACTCACCGCAGTACCAGTGGCCGCAGACGGTCTTGCAGGGAACGGTGAAGTCGCCGAAGCAGATGGGGCACACGTCGTCGTCAGGCGGCGAATCGTGCTTCCCACTGTCGGTCCGGTCGCCATCGCCGTTTTCCCGCCCCTCCGCCCGATCCATCTCCTCCGCCCCCGCCGTCCCTCTCCTCCCTCTCCTCCCCTTTTCTAGGCTCTGCGATTCCCTCTCTCGCTAGGGTTTTGGCTGTTCATCTGGTTCTCGATCATGGCGGACACGGGGCCGGTGAGTTTGATACAGCTCGCTGCTTCACGGAGTAAGTTCCAGCAGATCGAGCTGAGGCCGGGACACGTGTCGACGCGCGAGCTCTTTGGTGACGGAATTTTTTTGGAACGTACCTAATGTTTCCCTTTTTCTTGCAATTAGTTTTGTTGAGCAAGTTTCATCGCCAGTGATTTTCAGTTTTAACGCTTCCAGAAAACAAAAAACCAAAAAATAGTTCTAGAACGATTTTGGTGGAATTTGCTCTTTACTTTTAATTAGTAATTTTTTTTCGTAAAAATTATATCGCATGCTCTTTGTAGATTTTAGACAAAAAAAAAACTCTTTTTGTGAAATTTGTGTACTGGCACCAGTCCTTTTCTTTCTTCCGATGACATACATAAAGGGAGTTGTCTATTAATTGTATCACAAAAAGGGTTGGTAACATTAATCGTTAATATTTATTTTTCAACAATATTAATTGCATGGAGGAACTATCTCCATCAAACTCAAATATCAGAATAATTTTAAAATATTAATTCGCGTGTTTAGAGAATTATTACATATTGATATATTGTGAGGTTGTTTTTTGCATATATTAAAATATTGATCGATTTGGAAACTTCTCATCATCGCGGTGTCGATACTTACTATGTGAAATAACACATTATTCTTTCCTAACGTAAAATATAACAGCTCACACGAAGATGAAATATTAACAAATATGCTCATGATTCACGGGTCATAGTTATTGATGGATGCATACTCAATTATATTTTCAAAATTTTACTTTTAATGTTTGGTATTCTATTGTTATTTTTAGTATTGAGCAATTCAAAATTTGAGGAATCTGCATAATTTTATACCACTAAAATGATTTCACACATCTTTCCCACTAGGAATAATCAAGAGGAAGAAAAGTTGTAAATGTAATATCAGTATAATCAGTATAAAGATTCACCTTAATGTGGCGTGTAAAGGATTTGAGACATAATATCTGATCACATAACGAGCAAAATGATCTTTCTGTGAAATATATAAATCATAAAATTAACCAAAAAAATTAAAAAGCATTGCAGGATGAAACGGATATAAATTACTTGGGAGAAATATATGGAATTGTATGAAACTTACCTTAAATTTGCCATTCCCTTCGTTGTACGATGATGTAATGAAATGGGGATTGCTAATGACTTCACGGGGACGACGCGAGATTCTGGTTCCACCGTCTTCAACCTCCGCAGCAGCCCCTGCTAAACCCTCTCAAGAACCCTCCGATTCGAGCAACAAGAAGAAGAAGATATTCGCAGAACCCAAATGCCCACTCTCAATCCCGAAGTCCTCCGTCCGCTCCCTTCCCTTCCTCCGCCGTCCGACGCCGTCCTCGCGGAGAAAGCGCTCACCTTTCTCCGGCGCCATCCTCGTCACCTCGACTCCCTCTCCTCCGCCTTCACTCCTCAAGCCGCTTCGTACCTGCTCCTCAAGTGCCAGAACGACCGGACTTCGGTCCTGAATTTCCTCCGCTGGGCTAAACCGCATGGGTTCTTCGGCCCCCGGTGCAAGTGCCTCGCGCTTCACATCTTGACCCGCTTCAAGCTGTACAAATCGGCCCAGGCGGTCGCGGAGGACCTCGCTCTCGGCACCGATGATGAGACCGGTAATTTGGTTTTCACCTACCTCAAAGAATCGCACGATCAGTGCAATTCTAGCTCCGCCGTGTTTGATCTGGTGGCGAAGTCTTACTCGCATGTCAATATGGCCGATAAGGCTCTGCGAATGGTGAATTTCGCTAAGTCGCACGGTTTCATGCCGGGTGTGTTGTCGTACAATTCGGTCCTAGATGCCATGATTAGGTGTAGGCAACCGGTTAAATTAGTCGAAGAGGTGTATGGTGATATGATCAAGTGTGGAGTTTCGCCAAACGTGTTTACTTTCAACGTGCTGATGCGGGGTTTTTGCGGGGCTGGTAATTTGGAAATGGCATTGCACTTCTTTCATGATATGGAGAAGCATGGTTGTCTGCCTAACGTGGTTACGTATAACACATTGATCAATGCATATTGTAAGTCGGGAAGAATGGATGAAGCATACAAGTTGTTACGATCTATGTCATTGAAGGGTTTGGAACCAAATGTGATATCATATAATGTGATCATTAATGGGCTGTGCAGAGAAGGGAAAATGAAAGAGACAAGTGAGGTTTTGAATGAGATGAGCAGAATGGGTTTTGTTCCTGACGAAGTCACCTATAATACACTCATAAATGGCTATTGCAAGGATGGTAACTTCCATCAGGCACTTGTGTTGCATGCGGAAATGGTGAGGAACGGGTTGTCACCAAATGTTGTCACTTATACTTCCTTGATAAATAATATGTGTAAAGCTAGGAACTTGAACAGAGCTATGGAGTTTTTTGATCAAATGCATGTTCGGGGGCTTTGTCCTAATCAAACGACATACACGACGTTAGTCGACGGCTTCTCTCAACAGGGATTGTTGAAAGAGGCATATAAGATCTTGGATGAGATGACTCATAAGGGGTTCTCACCAACGATAGTGACATATAATGCTCTAATTAATGGACACTGTTTCCTGGGAAGAATGGAAGAGGCTTTAGGGTTGATTCAACAAATGGGGCATAAGGGGATTTCACCAGATGTGGTCAGTTACAGTACCATCATTTCTGGGTTTTGCAAACATGGAGATCTCGAGAAGGCTTTGGAATTGAAGCAAGAGATGATCGAGAGAGGCATAGAACCAGATGCAATCACTTACACATCACTCATTTTGGGGTTCTGCGGACAAAGAAGATTGACTGAAGCTTGTGAACTATTTCAACAAATGTCTTGGATGGGCCTGGTTCCTGATGAGTTTACTTACACTACCCTCATAGACGCTCATTGTGCAGAAGGAAATATTAAGACTGCTTTTGATTTGCACGACGAAATGATACAAAAGGGTTTTCTTCCAGATGTGGTTACTTATAGTGTTCTTATCAATGGACTCAATAAACAAGCTCGGACCAGAGAAGCGAAGAGGCTTTTGCTCAAGTTGTTTTACAATGAGTCTGTTCCGGGTGATGTTACCTACAATACCCTTATAGAGACTTGCACTAATGTTGACTTTAAAAGTGCATTAGCTCTTCTCAAGGGATTTTGTATGAAGGGTTTGATGAAGGAAGCAGATCAGGTGCTAGATTCAATGCTCGAGAGGAACCATAGGCCTAGTGAAGCAGTTTATAATGTAATCATACATGGGCACTGTAAAGGTGGGAATATACAAAAGGCATTCAAACTGTACAAAGAAATGATACTGGCTGGCCTAGTTCCTCATACTGTAACTGTCACTGCCCTGATAAAAGCACTTCACGAGAGGGAGATGAATGACAAGTTGAGTGAAGTTATACACAATACAATGAAGAGCTGCAAGCTTTCTGATGCAGAAGTTGCTAAAGTGCTTGTTGATATCAACCATAAAGAAGGGAATATGGATGCAGTATTTAATGTTCTTTCCGAAATGGCTAAGGATGGCCTTCTTCCGAATAGTGGAAGAACTGCCTATGCTGGATGATTTGCTGGGAGATGATCCCCAACAAGCAGTATGCATTGTGGAAGAGGACCATGATTTTGGAGCAAAGGTTCATGTTTGAAATTCTGGACAAGTGGACCATGGAATCTTTCCTCTGTTCCATTACCTCATGGTCCTTTATACATCCCCTAGCTCTGTTGGCATCTACTCACAGAGAATCAGAGAATTTTCTCGAAGTGATTCTTGAAGCATAGAAGTCAAATGTGTATTTTTAGCTGTGATCGTAAAAGAAAATGTTGCACAAGCGGTTGCATTCGGTGAGAAAAGAAGCTGGCATCTCGTGTAAGTTCGATTCCTTCTAGGGTATGTTGTTTAGATGCTGTAGTGAAATGAGTGAGTAGCTTGCGTTAGAAAATCCCAGACACATAGTCCGAGCGGATGAAAGTCATCTTGGTCTTGAAACTACCTACTATCTCTTCTCCAATACTATTTTGGCTTTTCATTTTGATTTTGGTTAAACCCAATCCATTTATTGACATACCGTCACCAAAAAATCAATGAATGAATTTTAAAAATTGGTAATGTTTCTGCAGTCTGACCGTGTCTAAAATTCCTCTCTGATAAATCTGCATATTCTTCCATCCATGACTGTATGATGTAAAATTCACTGGACTCTGGTTCCAAATGAGCGTGATAGGATCATGTTCTTGTTCTGTCTATTTGTCGTAATCTCATCAAGCTACAGTTGAAGTGATAATTGTTTTATAAAAATCCCTT
Organism: Eucalyptus coolabah; assembly: GCA_014182585.1. Classification (NCBI taxonomy): domain Eukaryota; kingdom Viridiplantae; phylum Streptophyta; class Magnoliopsida; order Myrtales; family Myrtaceae; genus Eucalyptus; species Eucalyptus coolabah. The sequence continues at coordinate 25,111,671 of CM024628.1, read as the reverse complement.
ATTTTACGTCCTTCCCAAACTTATTTTCATGTTTTGCACTTTGTAAGTTTCTCATTTGCTGACTTTGATTGTGACTTTGCGAGAAAAAAGCTTCATGAATAGTTTCTGCAAGTTCCCTTCATTGTTTAATTCGAAGGAGACTTTGTTGATTGCACTCTTATCTAAAAATTGACTCATTAGTGATCATTAGAGAAAGCATGTACATTATTACAAGGAAGGACTACAAATGCAGTGTTTAATGTACTTTCTGAAGTGATCACCAACAAGCGGTATGCCTTGTGGCAGAGCAGCGAAGCCTCATGTTTAGTATTGTGGAGAAGTGTTCCGTGGAATCTTTCCTCTGTTCCATTTTATCATGGTCCTTTGGACATCTCCTAGCTCTGTCAGTGTCTGCTCATGGAGAAGCAGATCTACACTATCATTTAGTGATTCATGAAGCATAGGAGTCACGTGCATATATTGTTGGACTCATGCTTATCATCTTTTGTTATCATAATGTCTTCTAAATTACCCTTTTATTGCGTCAGAATGATTCTGCAGATCTTCCCCAGAGTAGCAGTTGTGCTGATCAAAAGCATGTTTTTCAGGGTGACTTCTACATCCTTCACCCTCAAAATATGCAAGGGAATGGCCACCTTTCCATGACCAGAACAATATCCCCATTCACTGGTACAAAATTTGGGTTTCCATTAGTTGTGGCTGGATCGATGGTTGAGTTGAGTAAACTTCCTCTTTGTGGTTCTAATCTGCTATGCAGATTGAGATATTGCTGACAGAGCGAGAGGACTACTGGTTCATAATGGGCATGGACTTTTATGATTTTGATTGGTACGAATCATGGCTCTGCATGATAGATCCAGGCGCATCATGAGCCAGACCTTTCAAAATGATGAATGGGTCAATCATGATGTCTCAGTTGCCCTCTCTACTGGACCTAAAAAGACAGTACAATATTGCTCTACCAAAGGTACTTCATCCTCCGTGGACTGCGCTATTTCTTAAAATTTTCAAGTTTGAGGAACTTGAGAAAGGCCCTTTGTCGGCGAAAGCAAGGACACTATCTTCTTTAGTTAGGTTCGGCTGCCCATAGATAACTGACGAGCTCTTCATTGAGGCAGATGCTGATTGTAAAAATTTCTTGAGATCCTATTAGGCATAGAAAATTAGATGGGGAAGTTTATGTAATGCGTAAATTTTGAATGGGATCCTGGACTGTTATTAGCATGCTCAGGCAAGCAAATATTTGCTACCTGTTTTTTGGCTTTATGGGGATGGAAGGGAGCAAGGTCAATTTCTCAGCTCACAGGCATATGATCTCACGTGCAGAAGGTAGACAACGATGTTTGTGTAGATTCTAGATTGGCTCTACAGAGAAGGCTTCTAATATATGAGGATTGCATGCAATGACAGTCGGTCGAAGAGTGAATATGTGATTACAGCGGCACATTGGAAGATTCTCACCTAGTGTATGCCACTATTACCATTTACCATGCATGTTGAGTTTGCAATGACAAATCAATGGCACATCAGAAGATGATCTTTTCAGGTGACTACGAAGTCCTTGGTTAAGTAAGCTATGATCCATATTACCCTGTATCCAGGATAAATGCGTTCGATAATGTCATCTTTGCTGTCCACAACCTCTCCCAAACTTGGCAATAGCACTAAAATGCACACAACAAACGAAAGCTAGGCATCCTGTTAAGACTGCAAAAAGAAGGTTATAACGAAAATGAGCCATTTTGGCCAATTGGCAAAAGTAAATAGCTCAACAAGGTGTCCAAGACGTTGGAGTGAAAGGCATAGACGGGTCTTAAAGGAAACTATCTCCACACAAAATAACTGATCTGCTTCAGTGAAAACCTATATGTCGGTCCTGCTGAGACAAGCATAGTACAATTAAGACAGCCTTTCAATGCTTTCTGTGGACATAAATCTTCCATCTATTCCAGATCCTCAAGGAGACCGGCTATGATTAGTTCATGAATACCCAGCAAAGCAGAACTGGAGATGTAATAAATATCACAAATCCATAAAATGCTTCCAATTCCAAGCCGCAAGAGGAAAATGGCCTTCCCTCACTTAAGACCTCTAGTCTCTAGCGATCGCTAATTCAACCCCAGACAAAGTAGGAATGGCTAAGCGAAATATACCATATTTGCATCATCATTACGGCCTCTTTGCCAAGACCAAATTCTAAACTATTATTCACCACATGCATCTAACAACAACTTAACACATCAACAACCTTTCCTTTACAAGGGGAAGCTAATAACATTCTTTCTAGCAAGTAAGAGAACATCATAAAAGTCAACAAGTAGTTCATAGAGAACTTCTGAAAATGATGAAAGAACTCTCAGGTGCAGATAAATGGTTGCAATTACTGCATTCTAGAGTACATACAATCACCAATCTTTAAAGTACATTCCTAGGTTAGCATCAGCATCCTAATGACATACAAAGAGGTTGCACCAGATGTAGGTTCCACTCTCCACAAAAGATACTCTAAGGCCCTCTGATAGGTCAACAAATGTAAGAAACAAACCCATCCCAGGGAACAGGTTGAAACTAATAGGACTAAGAGACCTTATTATCGCAGCACAAAAGAAGATGACAAGTGATCTCCTTATCTTGACGAAAGTCGCTGGTGTAACTCATCAGCCAGCGCCTGCCTCAAGTTTTGCCCATGATAGAAGAACGACTTCTCGCTTTCAAGGACCCTAGCTGGTGCACCGATCTCATCAGGCTCCCTGGCAGTATCCGGCCCGGTTCTCTAGCAATCTGACACAAATTATGCAACACACAACAAGCAACAATCGTCTGCGGTGCGTGATTGAGACCCACATTCAAGTCCTGAAGAATCCTCCACCTCCCTTTCAGAAGTCTAATGGCTTCCACCACCATAGACCGCCCTTTCATCAGCATCCCGTCGAACAAATTCTGAGCCGGAGTGCCCGTCCCTTTCGAATTAAAGGGAGTCATCATAAAAGACATCAAGGGATAACACCAATCCCCAACTATGTAAGGTCTAACATGTTGACCGCTTACGTTTATCACCTTATCCCAGACTATATCCCCTGAAGTGAGCCTATTGTACAACAAACTATCTCTAAAATGAGTTGCTTCCTCAGTCGCACCAGGTGCCTTAACACAGACATCCCAGAAAATCTTCTTGTGATCAGCCACGACCTGTAGCAAAACCGAATCATAACCATATTTGCATCTATAAGAACTTGAAGAAGCCCGGTCTCGCGGAAGTCGGTGAAGCTTGATGGCGCTCCCATCAATAGCCCCGCAAACGTTGGGCAAAGCGGTGATCTCTTCAAAGGCCTGAGTCGCCTCGACCAATCTCCGGCGGCTCACCGGGATTTTGATAAATTCCGGGTACAGCTTCGTGGCCAAGAGGCGCGTGACCATGTTAGTGATCTTGGAGACGAGGAACGGGTCGAGGGAGCAGCGGGACGCCACCGCCTTCGCGGAATGGCCGTGGGCGAGGCGGGAGAGGACCATGGCGACGGCGTAATCGGAGGGGAGGGAGAGGTTGGAGGCGGCGATGAAGGGGCGGAGCTTGTCGACGACGGTGGTGAAGACCGGGTACGAGAGGCCGAACAGCGAGCGCCACCGCGCGTCGCGGAGCGGGGGCTCGAGGGACCAGATGTGCTCGGTGGAGAGGGCGCGGAAGGCGGCGACGGAGAAGTCGGAGGACGGGGACGGCGGGCCGGCCTTCGAGGGGCCGGAATTAGGGTTACCCTTGGACTTAGGGTTTGCGGAGGCGGCGGAGGAGGAGGCGACGTAGGAGAGCACGGAGGCGATGGTGAAGAAGAGGAGCGGGGCGGCGGAGGAGGAGGAGAGGAGGGAGGTCGGGGAGCTGGCGGAGGGGGTGGCGGCGGAGGAGGAGGTGGTGGAGAGGAGGGAGGTGGTGGGGTCGAGGTGGTTGTGGAGGTGGAGCAGGTTGGAGAGCACCAGCAGCAGCGACTGATCCATGTCTCTCGAGCTCTGTGACTGATCCTGGTGCTCCACTAGGGTTTTGAAATGGGGGCGAGGAGGTCGTCGGTCACATAGTGGTGGCGGCGGCGGCACCGCGGGCGGGGGCGGCGGCACCGCGGCGGTTATCGTTCGCGATCTCCGGGGGCGCGGCTGCAGGCTTTTTCTCATGATTTCTCGATGTCGGGTCGATTCGGCGATAAAGAACGGCCGACCCGGGACGGGCCTCCCGCTCCCACCTTGATAACTCTTTTTCTATTTTTCTATTTTTTTCTTTCGAAAAACTACGAGATGCGTCCCAGATTGAACGCATTTTTTCAAAAACGACTCTCCGAGTAATATTTATCCCAAATAATTTCCAAATTGGACCGTCGTGTTCTAAACGACCCGTTATCTTACTGCCGACGAAGAAAAGTATCTCGCGACGGCCACGTGCTGATCACGTGTTCCTTATTTGTCCTGAAAATTCATTTCCCCCAATTAAAACCAACACCAACCCCCCAAAAAAAGACTAAAACAAAATCTTTAAAATTCCCAAATCCTAATTCCTCCGCCACATAAACCCCCACTTGAATTTTGGCAAATTTTCTTTGGGAGGAAATGTATTTTTGGGACAAACCATTCAACCGCAAGAAAGGGGAACATGGTCATGGTAGATTTGAAAGTATTAATATTTTTAAGAGTTTTCGTTTCATGTTAGACACTACGACATTAATCGACACATTTTGGACATTCGATCACACGTATCAAAAAATTTGATATATTGTCAATTTTCCTAATACTCTTTGACACTCGAGTCGATATTTTGATATGCAAGTTTTTGACACGTGAAATTAATTTTTATATATGAAAAGATAAGAATAATAATAAAAGTATTAAATGGATAAATAATATATATAGTCTTTTCTTCTATTCTGACTCACATTTTTTGTGATACATAATTCACATCCCCAAGTTTTTTCTTTGCTCTTCCAATATGTTTGACACGTGAGTTCAAAATGTGAATTACTTATTTTTCTTCCTCCAAATTTTATGGATTATCATTATGGAGTTTTTTCTATTTTTCTATTTTTTTTTTTTCCCAGAGAGTGACTCCTTTTCACTATCCTCTAAGCCGAAATTTCAACTACTCCGGCTTTTGACATTTCTTCAAATTCTGCAGCTTGGGCTTTTAATCGTACGTTTTTTCTCAGCCAGTTGTTTTCCTCTCCATCAACTCGTTTGCACTATTTGAAGTAATTCTAGTTTATTTGTGCTTCGCAGTCTTCCGAAACTGATGAATCACTCTAACGTACTCGATGTTGATGAACTTCTGTCAGAGCCAAAAGTACCCTTTCTTTCCATCCAAAGTTATCTTCTTTTCTGCCGAATTACGGATGTTGTCTTGAATTTGCTTTTGCGCATTCTCAATGTCATGAGGAAAGCTCGGACCTTTTAGAAGCTAGAGACCTAGTTCTCTTCCAAGGTGACTTCTAGGGAGTGGATTTGCAATTTTCTGTTCTGCTAATTCCTGATGGTCTTTCATACCCGAAACGTGGCTTTTCACGAATTCTAGTTGCAGCGCCAGAGCTGGTTTTTCATTCCTTTTTATAATAAATCAAGTTTCTCAAGTCTCTGTTAATTTGGTCTCCCTGTTCAATCTTTTTCAGAGCAGCCTCTTTCTCTTTGATCAAGGTCCCTTTCTCAACGGTCATGTCCTCCGATCTATTTTTTGTTCTACTTCAACCTTATTGAGCATTTCCAGCTTTTCAGTTGGTTTCTAATTGTCAGCAAAATAAGTGGATCTTTCCTCAAATGACATCATAATAGCTTTCAATTGCTTATGATACCACAACAAAGAGCAAACGCACACTATCACCCTTTCTCACAACAAGTGATAAAATAGGTCAAATGTCATCTAGAACTCTTAAAATAATCATTTTTTTTAATTCAATAAGTATTTGTTACATCATTCAAATATATCAATGCGATTTATAATTTCTTACGACCTCTCCCTTTTAATATTCATCTACGAAGCCAAGAAACTTCATTGCCTAGCAATGATCATGGATTTAGCATGAAGTTAAAGATTTTTCATATTATGATGTGACATGCTAATGACTTGATTGCATCATAAAATCAGTCCATTCATATTATAAAATGAAAATGTCATTCTTTGTAATCATATAATGATTATCAATAAATCTATATCACGTATCATTGTAATCTAATTCATTGCCTTTACAATATAAAATTCCCAAGGAATAATCATCTTGAAAAACATCAGTTTTTGCCAAAGCAAAATTACCTATACTTTTATGAGAAGGAGAATGTGAAGGTTCAAATCCTCCATTTTCAAAGGAGTTCGGAATATGAATAATTTAGTTTTAGGTGTAGATTTCGAATGCTTATAAGAAAGATAATACAAAAGTTCGAGAATGAGTATTATAGTAGGAGAAAGAAAAAAAAAAAAAAAAGAAAAATATCTTATGATGGCCCAAAATAAAACCTGGTACCTTCCATATATGTTGTGTATATGTATATATGTACCTTACGGTCATCAGTCAAGGCCATAGCAACGCCTCCCTACACGACACCGCCCTCGAGTCCCCGCAATTCGCCACCTCCCTCCACCACCGCCGTCGACCCCACCAACGTCCCTCCCAAGTCCCAGTCCATCTCCCTCCGCCTCCTCCGCCACCCCCGGTGCAAGCCTCTCGCTCCACGCTCCGCCACCCCCACCCGCCCCCCGGCGTGCCCGTGGAAGACACCGTAGAAATCGCAAACCTCGCCCGCCTTCGACTAGGGCTCTCAACGATCTTACTTTTTCAGATTCCGGATTCAGCAACTTTTTGTAGCATCGTCTTAAATTCATCGAGCGATTTGCAATTTCTTGCAATTTCGCCCCCTTTTGCATCCACCGGGAAGCCGAGAAACCCCGATTCGCAGCCATGACTGAGGTAATATTGAAATTCTTAGCCCTTTTTGTTTCTTATACGCGAGAACGATCTGCGATTCAGCTGGAAGTTATGATTTTTTGGATTACGATATGGCCTGTTAGTGACTCGCTTGCCGATTGCGTCATAGAATCCGTTCGTCGACGGAATGAAACCCGCCCGTCGTTGTAGCCATTTAGGTATCATCGACTAACTATGAGTGAATTGAATCGGAAGAGTAGCGGTAAGTCCGCGTCCGGTGTTGTAATGCATTACGGATTCATGATAAATCAGAAGAGTTCAATTTTTCTATAAGTCATCAGCTTACAAGTCTGGAGAGAATAAATGAGCTCTGGTTCCCAGGGCATGGATGGGATTTCTCTTTCACATTCTAATTCCGTTCGATATCCAAGTTCACTCGACCGGTTTTCTTCTGATATTTTCATGGCCACGATTCTTTCTGATGGTTGAAGTATTTTGACTGCCCTCGGGCGCTTCATAGACACATTTTCTTCCGAATGAATTATGTATTAGGGAACATGTCCAAATTTTAGGATCTGGTTCTGACACAATCTAGGCTAACTCCTCTTTTATCTGTTGGAATTCTTGTGACTGTGTTTTTTGAATTGTTTTGATTGCCCTATATTTGTTGCACTCAATTAGTAGTTAATGTGTTTTTGTTCTCACGTTCAACTAGACAATTATGGATACTTAATCTCGCAACAGATTGTTCGGTATCTGTATATCTTGGGAATTCATTCTTTCCGTTCCTTTTCTTTTCCAGTATTGGGTGAGCCAGGGTAATAAATGGTGCGACTTCTGCAAAATCTTCTTATCAAACAATCCATCTACCATTAGAAACCATGAACTTGGTCAGCGACACAAGGATAATGTGGCCAAGAAGCTCAATGACATGAGGAAGGAGAAGGCTGCCAAGGATAAGGAGCAGAAGGAAGCAGCTCGTGCCATTGAACAAATTGAAGCAGTAAGTATTGGTTGGTAAGACTTCTCTTCTGCACTCAGCATATAAAGAGGTTATGCTTCGCCTGTGGTCAGGTCAAGGGTTAACTCTTACTTTTTAAAGGTGTCGTTCCACTTCCACTGTGATGTAACAAAAAATTAGTTGAGATAAGATGGCTCCTGGAGCTGTACGACATGCACAGAAAATGTTTTCTTGACTTATTATAATAATATCTGCTGTTTATAATTCATGCTAGAAAGCGAAGCGTAGCTACCAGAAGGATGTTGCAAATCTTCAGGAGGCTAGGGAGACTAGTGCCCGTGTACTAGATGTTCAAGCAGGCGGTGAAGAGGGTAAGTATTGAGAACTTGAGAGCTGCTGGAATGAATCAAATGTTTTTTCAAAGATCACTTTCACCTTTTTTGCGGGGGACTCCTGCTTTCAGAGCATATCTAGCACTTGGTGTTCTTTGCAATCTTTTGATAGAGAAGTTTCTGTCTATTACCTTGATTCTCTCTTCATAGCTTGAAATGAAAGCATTGTCACATTGTTGTCGAAGTTTGATCCCACAAAGTGAAAAGTGGGGTCACTGTGATCCTTTAAGGGTTATCTCATTAACTAAACAAGAGGGAAACAAGCTAGACTATTATTGGCACAGTTTTCTTAGCAGGCCAAGTTTGCACGAATAGCTTCAGATCAATAATTTTCCTGACATGTGATCACACTTTCAGCTCTATGCTTTTCCATTATTTCAGACTTGATTTTGTGTACTGACTAAAGTGTCTATCGAGTATCGAGTTGTTTGGCATTTTCATTTGTATGCATCTTCAATTTCGTGCTAACCTAATAGGCAATTGGAGCATGTGATGCCTAGAGCCAAAATCTATTTATAGTTCAAGAATTTCTTAATGAATCTCTCTGAGCTTTGGCATTCATCTGATGTTTATATTTCAAGCATGAAATAGTCCTAGCAGGATATCTATCTTTCTCCAATACTGTTGCTTTTCCAATCGAAATCCTCATTAAACTTTTGCAGAATGGGAGCATGACAGCAGTTCAGGGTATTACTATAGCCAGAGCACTGGGCTTTACTATGATCCTAAATCAGGCTTCTACTCTTCTGAATCTATAGGTACCGAATCAATTTTAAGGGAAAAGTTAATTATGGAAAAAAGGGAGTTTAAGAAGAGAAGTTAACCACGAGTGATGTTTGGATCACTGATATTAAACTTTGCTTTTTAATGTGGCAGGAAATTGGGTGCCACAGGAAGAGGCATACAAGGCGGTCCAAACTTCAGGGAATCCCAAACATGGGAAACCTGTCTCTGGGAAATTGGCGTCATCTTCAAGGGGAACTCAAGATTCAGGAGGAGGTATGGCTAAACCACAAAATGCGCCAGCGCCTGGGCCAGTGGTTTCAAAATCCTTGAATCCCATGAGATCAGTTAAAGGAGCCGCCTCTTCTCTTGCTGTTAATAAGAGGAAGAGACAACATGAGAAGCCCAAAGCCATATCGAAGGAGGAACAAGCAGCCCTAAAAGCAAGGGAGGCTGCGAAAAGGAGAGTTGAAGAAAGGAGAAACCATTGCTCGGTCTTTACAGCGGAAGTTGGAAAGGATAAAGCAAACACTCCTGTACCTTACGGCGTGTGTTTTCATCATCTAGACAATTCCATTGCCTGATTCGATCAATGACGATTTAATCGTTGATGTGTTATGCTAAGGTGTTGCAATGGTCTTGAAACGCGTATCCATTTGCCTGTGCTTTACTGCATGAGTGTCTTAACCACTTTTAGTCGACCAGATGGTTTACTTATAACATTATATTAACAGAGCCTTCAAACTTATGGAGTCTTTATCTCTTGAATGGAGCTTCCGTCTCATTTATTTACCCAAGCAGCTATCTAAGGGGGTGTCAAAAAAGCCCGACCCGACCCGAACCGACCCAAACACGACCCGAACACAAAACAAGTTGAGTATGTGTTTCGGGTCTTAAAATTGTTCGGGTCACAGATACCGAACAAGTAAAGAGATATGTTTCGGTTCGGGTCAGGGTCGAACAATGTTTCGACCCGAAACACGTTAATTCCAAATTCCAAACAAGCTGAGAAACACAAACACATTCTGATCTTTTACCCCCGATCAGTCAAACAAGCTAAGAAACACAAACAAGTAAAGAAATCCCTCGTAGTCCTCGGCTCCGCCTTCTTCTCCGACGACTGCGCCTTCTCGTGGATTCCGCTGCCGCCCTCTGATCGACGCGCCGCCGCCTCGCAGTCGCCGTCGCTGTCGCCGTCACCACCCCTCGTCTCAACGCCGGAACCCTAGCCGCCGCCGAATCAATCGATCGTCGCCGTCCGTCGCCGAAAACCCTTCCCCTTCCCCTTCCCATGTTAAGGGTCGAGCTGAAATTTTGACGTTTAGGATTCGAGTTCTGTGGGAGCTGTTGTTCCTGGAGATTGGACAAGTATTTGGCCGTGGAGGTACGCCATTCATGCTTCGTCTCTGCGCATAGCTTTTGCTTCTTGAATTCGCCACCGTTTCTTGCTTTTTTTTCCACCAATGGCTCCGCCTCTTGGGTCGAGTCCACTCAGTCCAGGACAGCAGCACCGGGCTCTGTACCCATCTGCGCGCGCCGGGTTCCCCTCTCGTTCCGTCCTTGGTTCGGGTTCTTGGGTGCGTCGTAGATCGGTTCCTCTGCTCGAAACGCGATTCTCTCGCGATTGTGATCGAGCGGACGATAGTCATGCAAATGTTCAATTAGATTGCATTGTTGAGTTTAGAGATGTTATTTGAGATCAAGATCGTCTATTATCTGTATTTCAGTATGAATAAGTCCAAGTCTCTTAACTCATTAGCTTTCTTCATTCAATAAACATGATTGGTTCTTCATAAACCATAAATATCTTTTTTCTGTTCCAGCTTCAACTCAACTCTATTTTAGCCTTGTTTTTGTTCTTTATGCGATCTGTCGCTTCTCCAACTAAGTCAACTGGTATAGGAGTTCTTGTTAGAGTTATTCCTACATCATGTCAGGAGCTTAATATTTGTACTGGGGCTCAATCCATGTGTATCAAGAGTGAGTACTAAGAGATTCCACCGTGTGAAATAGCTTGCAAAAATCAGCAACATTTACTGACTTTGATCTTGCTGATAATAGGACAGGCAAGCTAATTGAAACATCTTGCTAGATCATGAATCAAAATAGCACAGAAATGCACAGAAGAGAGCCGCCTATAGGAAATAATGGAACTTTAAGAATACCGCCATGCACGCTAGTCAAGAATACCACTTCCCTCTGCTTAATGTACGATTAATGTGCTTCCACAATGAAAGAAACAGATAAAAGACATTCTACATACACAGTAGCAGTAGGAGAATATAGTCGAACGCTTTTTAGATATAAAATGCAAGAAAAATCAATAGAACCATTGGGGAGATAGGGTGAGTAGGTTAAGTTCTATTATGCATTCATCTGTAAAGTTTAAGAGAAATTTACAGATGTAAGTGTGGGTTTATAGTGTCTACAGATTTTAAGTTTTGGGTTGAGACAGGGTGAGTACTGAATCTTTCCCCAATCTGGTTGACCTTGCTGTGTTTGAACTGGTGCATGAAGCTTGTAATGGAGGGCATGCTTTGCACCATAATGTGCGCTTCCCTTATATGCTATAATGATGCAATACAATGTGTTTTATACATTGGAATTTTGTTCTATCACTAGATCTTTATTGGCTTTGGTCACGACATAATATTGTCTTTCTGAGCAGAGACCAGCAAACACACTTAAACTCCATCCCAAGGACATTGGGTTAGAATTTTCTTGGCAAAAATTGCACTTGCATCTGGAGTTTTAGCTTTCCTCTAGCTCTACACCTGTATCCAAGGGTATGTCTCTTTTAATCAGGTTCAGTAATGGCATTTCCAAGTCTTGGTTGAAAGCAATTCTTTGCTGTCCATCCTTCCGTGGATTTATAGAAGATTGGTGTACAGCCATTTATCAAACTTTCGATGTCTTGTCTCTTCTATTTGTCTCAGCAAATATCTCTTCCTTTAGGAAAGAGTGAGAAAGATTATAGTTACATAATTATTTTCTTGTAATTTTTGTAGGCTAATGATAATTTGCACCCAGAATTGGAGGAAGATGTTCGAGAGGAATGTGTGAAACTTGGCCTGTGGATTCCGTAAAGGAAAATTTAGAGCTCTATCGCCGTTTTGCCAAGAGTCAAGCACCTCCAGTAGAGGTAACCAGAACCAATGCTGCCGTTCCTGATGCAACATCTGAAGTTTTGAGTGATGAACAGCTCGCTTTGTTAGTCCACACGTTATGGGTATTGGGTGGGCTGATGGAACTCCTATGAGATATCAATATGAAGATTTGTGTGAAAAAGATTGAGGGCTTGTGGATTTGTTGCTGTAGTGTATGGTAGTAATTCAATTCGCAATTAGGGGGTAGTTGATGACTATGGAAACATGACTGTTGCATTTACTGTGAGGCCAAACTTAAAGCTTGCATGTTCTTCTCGATTGTGGGTCGGGGGTCCTGAGATACTGATCTTGATTGCTGGTTCATGGAATAAATTCTCAGTTAAATCAGAGTTTAGAACATTTAAAATTAGTCCAGTTGGAGCTGTGTGCTTATCTGGTGTGGGTCTCTTTTTTCGTGGATTAGACCGCGGGACATATTGCATAGCAGTCAGCTAGTTTAGGTCTTTAAAAGGGAGAAAAATTTGCAAGATAGCATTTTTGGTTGTCCAAGCATATATAAGCAAGAAATCCCAATTACCAAGAGCTTCGTCCATATTCAATGGTATCGATTCTGCCATTAGATTGGCATTCAGGAGCTCGCATTTAGCTTGATACGTGTTGAGCGATTTTCTAAATGGTAATACCTAGTTGAAAAACAAGCAAAACAAAATGAGCGATATTCTTAATTAAGGTAATAAGACTTTACAAAGACGTAGAAAAACAATAAATAAAAAAATGATTAAGTGTAACTCGTATTGGGTTAAAAATACTTACATTTTAAATGGAACAAATAGAAAAAAAGAAAATCCAAGATTGGATGGGTTAGGTACCCATTATAAAAATAATTACATTTTAAATGAAAAAAATGAAAAAAAGGAAAACGTATAAAGCCGACCCGACCCGACCCGACCCGACCCGAATTTCTGATGTGAGTCTAATGTGTTTCGGGTCGGGTCGGGTCATAGTATGTTACCCTTATATTTCGGGTCGGGTCGGGTAACATCAAAACCCGACCCGACCCGACCCATTTACACCCCTAGCTATCTTCCCATTGGGAAGTTGTGCCTGTGTGATCTTTCAAGAACTTCGTTCTTTATTCTGGTCAGGGATCTTTCGACAACATGAGAAAAGCATTTTTGATTCTTGAAAAACCTGACTGTTCATGGGGTTGATGTGGGTCGTCAGCTGATGGTGGTGGCTTGGCTGACGATGGCGGCAGTAAATGACAAAGTCGACGACGGAGTGACTGAAGATTGAAACAAATATAAAAACATACACCAAACATAATCCCGAAAGCCTTTGAATTGATTTCTTCGATTTCAAGTCTCTCCATTCTCCACGTTGCCCGTCCAGATAGTCCGAAGGCTGATCGGACGAGATCTTATACAGGGATCTTGCTGAAGATGCCGAGGGGGTTCGGCATCACCACGTGGCATAGCAATACGCAACTGAAGCGGATCTGTTACTATCCTCTCTTCTTCTCGACAGCTGAATTTGCTGCATCATTTCAAGTCGTCAGAATCAACACGAACCTATAGTGCGTTTCGTACATTGACGGTATCAATTCAAGAACGCGTACTTCCATTAATGGTGCCCAGCACGTGCCCATTACATACTTTGACTCGGTCCCCATTTCTTGACTCGAAAGTCAAGCTTATCGGCCGTGGCGGTGGCGGTGGCGGAATATTTAATAGTACAGGGAGAAATTCGCGGTCGATATAATTGTTAGTCAACGTTGGGGCTTCCACATGGTTTTCCCTGCCCCGCTATTTGACTTGGGTCGTCCATCTCGGTTCTGGACCCCCGTGGTTCTTCTCGTGCTTAACGTTGACTAGGTTCCATAGTGGATCGCAACGTGTTCGAGATCAAGACGAGGGTTCAAGACTCGGGACTTGGGACCATCTCATCAATCTCGAGGGAAGAACTCGTGGGTGGAAGACGGGGAAACAAGAGGGTATGAAATACTTTCGGACAAGCATTGCAGAGGTTTCTATTCTAGGACCCCGTAACCAATTCTCATGTCGAAGTGATGAAAAGCGCCTAGATAACTAGTGATTCCTTCCTTCAAGAGAAAACTGTGGAGGCATGGTCCAAACGCCCGCTCTTCAAATAAAAGCTACAATGAAGCCAGGTGGGTGTTAGAATTAGAAGGAATAGTCGGTAATGATGCCACAAATTTCTTAATGAATTGATTTTTGAAGGGGCATCAATTCTTGTTGGTGGGACCTCATGTTGGAAACCTGAATTGAGATGGAAAAAGAAGAATAAAGAATATGAGAAATGTAGAAATTTCATATTAGTGATTTAAAATTTTTGTCATTTTCAATTTCTAGTCGATCGATGCTACATAGATCTCCCATAGAAAACGGAAACAAGGGGCGAGTGGCACCATACATAAGCCTTTGCTGATTTGAAGCACACTCACTCATTCAAGCATGTCGAGCAACGCTATTACAACAACCTCAATTCACGAAAAGCAAAACCTCGAGAAAGAAAAAAAAAAAAAAAAAACAGCAACGAATCTACGAAGACCGTTTCTATTACACTCGATTTCCAGTGGGTCCATTTTGCTCTCAGACAAAAGGATAGACCTCGAATATGCTTTGAGGGGGAAAAAAAAGAAAGGCGCTTTTGCATGCACGTCTTTTGGCTTTGCCCCCTTTTTTTTTTTTCTTTCGCCCATATGAGCGTCCCCATCGTCGTGCAGCATGCTGCGTGACGTGGTCCGATACAAATCGACCTCTTTTGTTTTTACTTTTCTACTGTTGTCTCGTCGATCATCAATACTGGCCATGCGATTGCATACTTGGCACCTTCGATTTGTTTATTTGCTGACTCGGTTCTTCTTAACGAATAATCCCTTTTCTGTAAAATAACCGACCATTTTGCTGTCGTGTTCACCGTCGTTGTCGCCTTATCTCTCCATGCCGAAGTTAGCTAACTTGAAGAATTTATCTAGCTATATATGCCTAACTTTCGTATAATATTACATTATGCGTGGAATTTTGGGTCTTGAACGGTCTTCCAAAAGCCAAATTCACTCTTAATCTCAAGCTCTATTAAGCCTGATTTTCTATAGTCTCTTCTGTGGAAGTTTCTGCGTGGCGCTTTCAATTGCTCGTTTCACAAGAGAAATGCTGTTAAGTATTCTCCTCATGGATCTAAATAGAGTTCTTATATTTAGAAAGGAAAATAGAAATGGGGAGGGGAAAAAAGGAGAAGGAAAAGAGGACTCCATCGCCAGATCAGAAATTGTTCGGTCTTTGCTTGGAGGGGCCTCGAACTTTTCTAAACATCAAAAGCCTCTTTCGAATAAATCTTCATCATTGCCATCCAACTTTTATTTTCTCCCGAGGAAGAAGAGAAATGGACCTTTTTTCCACCGAGACATTTGTGCCAATCAAAGGCGGAACGACGCCTTTATTATACCGAACGCAGCATCATCATTCAAAACCCTAATGATTATGGCACGAGAACTTTTGTTTCCCGTGGGGTGGGGATTTGCTCCTGTTTCTCTTGGCTAATCCATGTTTTGTCCCTGTTTCCACACACTAAAATTGTCTTTCCTTCTCTCTCTATTTAGTTTCGGGAGAGGAAATGGCAACCTGTTAAATTATTAGTGAGGATGGTAATTGTAGGTTTTAAAACGCGATGATGATGGATTATACATATGTAGCAAAGTTGAGGATATTTGTAATTTCCAATTTAATTTTGTTGTTGGGGGTCTCCCGCATTAATATCCGCAAATGTAGCTGGTGTTATTGCTTCAGATGGCAAGGTCAACTCATCTTTTATGGACGTGAAGTTCAGTACAAGACTCGAGCACGTATCCGATTGGAGATGTGTGTGAACGGGAATATTATTCAAAGAGCATTCTTCATTTCGCCAAGTTCTTTCTCATGTTAGCCTCCAATCTTGAAGCTGTTCAACATTTATTTCCGTCGGACTAAGGATGCAGAGAGATAACGAAAGAGATGTGATATGTCCGTATATCTGGAAAAACCCGACAATTTCCAAGCGGCTTCGACGATGCTTGCCTCCAGAGGCCGTTCTGCATACATAATGTAAAAAGAAGCAACCAAGCCTCGTCACTCATGGCGTCACGCCTGATAACTACTGGTCGGCAGACTACATGTGGGGTGACACTCGACGTTTATTAAGAATAACGTTTTCTTGTCGTGCTTTAATTCTTGGAAATGAACAGCCGCCGTGGACTGATTCAATGTTTCCGTTCAGTCTTAACTACAAAGGTTTGTACACGAGTCCAATTCAGGGATAAGGCCTACGAGCGCAAGACAAACATTAAAGAAACAATCGAATCGAGATCGCTTGTGTATGCTTAATATGCTTTCAATATGAGAGATATTACAGGACCACAAAAATCTACAGTTCTCTTGAACGAGAGAGAGAGAGAGAGAGAGAGAGAGAGAGAGAGAGAGAGAGAGAGAGTCTAACTCGGATCGCGGTATCGGGATCGGTCCATGCGCGTTAGCGACCCAGTACCCGGGCCAAGTCGTGCACGCCCGGAGAAGGATTGAACCCCAGGCAACCCAGGAGCCCGTGCTTGTATGGCAAGGTGGTCTTCTTCTTCATCTCCTCCGAAACCGCTCTGTTCACCGTGTAATGCCGCTCGTGCGCCGACACTGGCGCGGCCCTGATCTCCTCCTCGAGATCACCGAGCCGGCGCTCTCCGTCGACCTGAAGCTCGAGCTCTTCCCATCGTCCGCTACTACGTAATTAAATGACGATCTCTTCGACAGAGCCACGTACTTGCGCAGTGGATCCTTTTCCGTGCCGCGCCCCTCCGACGCGCTGCGGAACAGCAGGAAGTCCTTGAAGCTCCACTTCCTGTAGCCCTTGGAGAACGATATCGACGACAACAGGGAAGAGAAATAGGAAGAAGCATGGCTCGATGAGGACGAGGAGGCGGAGGGCGCTGCGCGATCTTCGGCTTCTCGATCGGCCTCCATGATGTCGGACACCCTCAAGGGCGATAAAGATCTCGTCCCTTTACGTACATAACTGCCCGACGACGAAGAAGATCCCGCCTTTCTTTCCCTTCCGCGAGGACGGCTTGAGTCCTCGTGTTGGCTGAGATTCATCTGTCGCTTCCGGGTCTCTTCCAAGGCTGCCGAGAAGGGGTCGAAGTCTCTCTTGTGGTGGCGAGGAGAGAGAGCTTCTTGGAACATCCTCTTCCCTGAGCGAATCTCGACGGCGATCTCGGGGACGCCGGAAGCGAGCTCATCGCCGAGTCAGCGTCGCCCGAGCTGGCTTGCAGTCTCGGCGGTGGTTTGAGAGGCTTGATCTTGCCTCCATCGAAGAGCTCATCAGCAGAAGCCGAAGCCGAAGCCCTGTCCAGTTGACCACTGAAGTCGAACTCGAAATCGTCGTCGTCGTCGTCGTCGCCGCCGCCGCTCAGCTCGCTCCCTTGGCCCTTCGGGACTCCGGGCTTATCTTCCCAGGCGAAGGGTATCGAGGAAAGGGACTTTCTTGAATTCCTGAGCTCGCGAAGGAAAGCCGAGGCCCTGGTGGGGCTCGTGGGTGCGCTGAAATAGAAGTTGCCGAAGCGCTGCGGGCTGGAGGGGCGGTGATGAACGGAGAAGAGGACGTGCTGTCGAAGTTGAACTCCATGCTCGGCAGCGGGACCGCGACTTCCATATCCATGGCGGTGGTTTTGAGGAGGATTCAAGAATGGAGAACAGCCGGTACGCAGGATTTTTTTATAGGGAAGGGAAGGGAAGGGAAGGGAAGGAGGGAGGAAGGGGGAGAGATTGACTGGAGAAAGGGATCGGTCAGAAATTACGAAGCCGCCTCTTTTTTTTTTTATTTTATTTTATTTTATAATTAATTGACAATTATAAGATTATACCTACTTGCTCCGTGTGACATAATCATTTTTTCAGTCTGTGTCCGGGTGGTTGGCGTTTACTCTGAGGACGTGGAAAGATTTTTGGGTGATTTTTTCCTTGTTTATCGCTTTCGCTTTTTCAATTTTACCTCGGGTTAAAATGGTATTTTCATCCTTCTTTTTCGCCAAGGCTTTTCTTTTTTCTTCTTTTTAGTCACTTCCTTTTTGCCTTTTACAATGTGATTATATATACTTATGTAAAATGTATGGGCATTACATATCATTCGAATGCAAATTTTGGTTAGCGAGAGGAATCCGGACCAAGATTTTCCAATATCCATGCATCGCACTTGCTTATTTAGAATTGACTTTGACTAAAAGTTTTTTTTTTTTTTTTGCTTTTTCATAAAAAAATATTATTTAAATATCTGAAAATTATCAAAAAGATAAATATATATATCTCTGCATCAATATTTGAGGGTTGAAAAAAGTCAAAATACATCAACTGCTAAATTTAGATTAAGAAAAAATAAAATTTATCCAACATGGCCAATATGGCCCATATTTTTATTGATGTTTTCTCAATCGTTACTACAATCAATTATGAAAGTTAACAAAATCACTTTCACAGGATGAATGTTTACATGGTTTGATGCAACCCAAGCAGTAAACATCGAATCCATCCTCTAAAACTCTAATTTCGAGATATATACTAGAAAGATATATATATATATATATATATATATATATATATATATATTATTTTATTTTTGAAAATGACATTTTCATAGTTTAGTGTAACGAGAGTGTCCGTGCATATTCATGTTATACTAACCCTGCGCAATTGGAAGAACTTGTTTTCAACAGTTTGAATGTAGATAAATTCAGATGGCTTGCTCCTTTTGAAGATTGAGCAGCAGGACTGGGATTCATTATGCAGTGTATACTTTTGTCCTTCTTCAGGGTAATGAGTGCATTCAAGGAAATCATGGGCACAAAGCAAAATTTTCAATAGTCATCTTTAGTGGGAGGCATGGTCGTTCGAGATGTGACGGATAGCTAAAGATTTAATAAGGAAATGAAAGCTCTTTCCAAAGAAAGAATATGGGTGCCCGAAAAATTGGCCGGTTTTAGTTAATTCTTTATTTTGTCCAAAAGTTGTAATTATAAATACTTTTTTTTTTAAATGAATATCTCATGGGTACTTGATAAGAACCTAAAAATAGAAAGGGAAAAAAACAATTTTAGTGCATGCTAACGAACATGAAATGCCGAAAATATATTCTCTTTTAGCATGTTATAAACAAAAACACAATTTCAAAAGTGCTCATCGAGCGATCTAGGAGAACATCTTAAATTAACAAATTACATTTGTCGAATGAACTTAGTCAAGTTATTGGCTAAGTCAATGAGATGATTTGGCTTTGTCATACCTAGAAAAAGATTAGGTTTTCATGGGATGGATATAGTTTTCAGAGGTCAGAGGAATTGAAAATATTTGATGATGTAATGAAGGGGATCGAGGGGTTACTAGGTGCCGATGATGGTTGAGTTTATGGCGATAGATTAATGAAGCCGGTCAGCCGTTTCGCCTTCAGTTGTAAAATGCTAATTGGGTTCTCGTCATTACGCAACAGACTTGTCGTATATTGCCTCCTGGAAACGTCAACCTGTAGCTTTTGCAACATGTGACACCGTAGCTATTTGGTCCTAGGAAAGGTCTCCATTGTTGTTCGACTGCGGAGCCCAAGATTCCCTGTATCTCTTCTTCCTGCAGCTCTTTCGACACAACTCGTATCATCCAACAGCTTTGACAATGTATCAGACGGACATGAACTCGATCTGCGGAGCAATTGTAGGTCCAAAGTGAGTGGAATCTCCGTTCAAAATTCAAAAAGCCTTCCTTTGAGAAGAAAGATAATTTCGCCCTGCGCAGACCCCGAAACGAGAGGTGCTTTACTCTTACTGGTGACGTCGAATGAGTTTAAATCCAACGTTAATATCCCCAAAAGGCTAGACCAGAGAGAGAGAAATGCAGGACAAGATGTCATTCCTCGTTAGTCATTGTGGGAACACAATGTTTGGTTAATGACAAAAGCCGGTGTTCCTCTTTATAGTCGCGCAGGACAAGATGTCGTGAAGCACGCAGCTCAAAGCAGACCAGAAGAATAAGAGGACACGATCCATCTGGAATTTCCTTATTCTTTCCCCATTTTCAGGTCCTATTAGGATTTTGACTTAGGGAGTAATGGGCAAGTCTTGTGGGTTTACACAGAAACCCTTTTGTTTAATGAGAAAAATCAGGGAGATCTTTGAATGCTGCATGATTTGCCCCCTCCTTTTTCAATCGGTGCAGAATCATGCCACGACAAAGTGAGTCAGGAATTCACTCAGAGGAGCTTGAAATTGCAAGTTTCCAAGATTAGATATGATTCTTTGGTCATAATGTTCAAAGGAGCCTTTACTGACCTGAATTTGGAATTTCAGATTGAAGCAAATATAATTTGTCACCAATCCACCCAGCTATTGACTCCTCGATGAAAAATTGAAATGGCAGAAGCAAGACGAGATAATTTGGTGTGTGCTGTAATTGAAGGAGAAGAAATTGTTATTATCATAATTACAGATTACATCATATATATATAGTGAGCATTATGGCTCAATAACAATGAAGGAGACTAAATTATCCTTCAACACTCCTTTGAGTTCGGGCATAAATATTAAAAGACCCAACTTGATACATAAAGTTGTCACTCTACGATCTTGCAATGCTTAGTGAAAAGGTAAGCAAGTTGGTCTTTGGTCCATGTGTATTGAAGTGTTAAATCCTTGTTTAGAATCTTTTCTCTCCACTTCAATCTACTATGTGCGTTCATGGAAAATTGGATTTGAAGTGATATGCATAGCAAATTGGTTATCACAACACATAACTAAGGAAGTTGAAGATGGTATGCTAAAATTCTGATTTCAACATTTTCAGCCAAAGCAACTCACTAGTCACATGAGCCATGACCCAATATTCCACCTCTACACTTGATCAGAACACCACCTATTGCTTCTTACTTTTCTAACTCATAAGATTACCTCCCAAGAAGACACAATATCTAGAACTCGATCTCCTATCAATATGACATCTAGTCCAATCAGCATTGGACACTATGATGTCCATGATCTTGAATAGTTCCCTTCACCTAGTGCTCCTTTCAAGCACTTAAAAACATGTAGTACTACCTCCTAATGTGTAGTGCGAGGAGCACTCATAAATTGACTAATCATGCTAACAACAAAAGAAATATCTGATCCTGTGATAGTTAAACAATTGAGCTTACTCATTAACCTCCAATACCTACTTGGTTCATGAAGTAAGTCTCCATAATTGAGCTTACTCATTAACCTCCAATGCCTACTTGGATCATGAAGTAAGTCTCCATGTTTTGCATCGAGTTTCACATTAGGATCCATTGGAGTATCGACAAGCTCAGCCCCAAGAAAAATCGACTTCACTAAGGACATCTAGAACATATTTCCGTTGTGATAATGAAATACCATCATGTGAGTAGGTCACCTCGATACCTAAGAAATATCACAGACAACCCATATCTTTTGTACTAAACTTGTCTGTAAAAACTGTTTCAACTTTCGTATACTCATAGAATCACGTGATGATAATATCGTCCACATACACAATTAGGAGAACACACCCTCTAGAGGAAGTGGAACTAAACATAGAATAATCCATGGTACAACGCCGCAAACCATGTTAGACAGGAATAATCATCCATGAACGTAACAAAATACTTATGACCAAACATATCATTGACAAGACATGGTCCCTAAACATCATAACAGACCAACTCAAAAGGACTCGACACACGACTCTTGACATGGAAAGGGAAAGATACTTGATGATGTATGCCAAATTGACAAGCAGTGTAAATTATGAACGATGAAATAGGAGAAAAATGACAAAATATGTCAAGTTGTGGATGACCCATACGACAATACATGACACATCTGAAAGAAGTCATAAGCGGTGCTCTTCTAAATGGCAGTGGCAATAATATTTTTGTTTAAGTAGTACAGCTCATTGGACTCATGCCCTTTACCAATCATCCGTTCGGTCTTTATGAAAGACATAACGAATGGAGGTAAATGTCACAGAACAATTCCAATCTCTAGTAAGGAAACTAACAAAAAGCAAGTTATATGGGAAAACTGGTAAATGGTAAATAGATGAAAGAGAAAGAGAGGGACTCAAGATTACATCCCCTGACTAGTGATATGAGACTATGAACCGTCAGCAAATGTAACAGATTCAAGTGACATCGAGGTAATAACAGATAATAAGTTAGAGTTACTAGTCATATGATTGGTGCACCCTAGTCTACAACCTAGGAATTAGACGCGTAAGAGAGTAAACAAGATGAACTACTTGAAAAAGTCTCCCGAAATAGTAGTAGGAGCTGAGGAATCCACCACCCGGTGGGGAAGTACTAAATGGTGCTAGGTAATTCTCGTGACTAAATTGAGAACCTTCTACATTGGGGACTCACCCACATCGGCATAAGTAGCCTATGGATGAAGCTCGGGATGTAGAGTATGGCAATAAGCCTTAGTATGGCCAACTCACCAACAATGGTTTCAATAATTGGAACTTCTAGCACCCCCATCGCCATCACGGCCACAATAAGGAGAAAAACCAGGTCTACCATGGCAACGAGGACCATAGCCACAGGGACCATGCTACTGACCTCCACGACCACCGAAAGATTGAGAAACCATAGCACTTGCTATAGGTGTAGAATAGAGTGAAGATAATGAAGTAAGCATGTATCAAATAACTCGAGAAAGACCTCATCAATTGATGGAAGAGTACTCTAACAAGTAATCTGCTGTTGAAGAGAAGAATGAGCAAGACCAAGCCCCTGAAGAAATAACATAACTCTCTTTTCTACCTAACGCTTGGTCAACTCACTAATGTCATTAATGACAAGCAAATAAGTGTGCAATCTCTCGCAAAGAGCGGTAAACTTGGAATAGTAATTAGGTATAGACATATCTCCCACACGTGGATCAAATAACTCCTCTGAAATATCACAAACACGGGCATGTCATCTCTACCTAAAAACATAAGAGCACACTTGTCGCAAATGGCTTTGGCTGATGTACACTGCACAAATTGAGGACTAATCTTAGAATCCATGATATTCCACAGCAATCATCCACCTTCATTTTATCTATTTTATTTGAAGGTGGAGGTGACGTTAGATGACTTAACTGTTTGGTAGCCAATAGCTACATATTGACTGCCATAGACCAAGAAGGGTAATTGATCCCATCTAGCTTGACAGAACTTAAATTCAGATTAGTAAAACTAGTATCTACGCTCACACCAGGTTCAAAGTTTATAGCCATAACTCAATAATAAATAGAGAACTTTGGCGCCAAACATAAATTCACTAAACATTGATCACATCTTTAAACATAAAGTCATCCCTTAAGGCATTAAACTGCTTAGATATCCAAAGCTAGCATCGACACTAAATCATCGAACATGAAGAGTCCTAGATCAACAAAAAACCTATCAAAATTCTATAACTGCAAACAAACCTATGTCACTCTTCATAAAGAAGTGAATCCACTAATCATCATATGGAAACCAACCAACCAAATTCTTAAACGATTGCATTCGCTGCACTTGCAATCCTCAGCCATATATCGACGCATTTCTTTCCAATAGGGTCAATAATAGTAGAACCTTTCATTTCTCCCTTTGATTGACAATGACCCAAGCATTATCTTCAAAGTACACGTACATTCACACGATAACCTAAGGCGCGCATGACAACGCTTCTTGGCTGGGGAAGAGTTTTTTTTTTTTTGCAGAAATAGTTCTTTTCTATTTCTATTCTCGAGGAACAATTTCTGAGTAAAAGAACCCGTTTGGTAACTATACAAAATTTCTACTCATGGAATACAATAAGAATAGAAATGTGTTTGGTAACGCAACAATTTCTTTTTGTATTTATTTGTTTTTTATTCTTGCTCACGGATCGTCGACTACCAACCGCCGCCGCCGTTGTCGGCTGCTGATGGGTTGTGCGGCGGCGGTTGGTGGTGACGATCGGTGGTTGGTGGTTGTGCGGTGGCGGCGGGCGACGAGTGGTGGTAGCCGGCGCCGCGATGACGGCGAGCGGCGGCCGATAGCTAGCGAGCAAGCCGGCGGCGGCAGCGGTGGCCGGTGGTTGACGGTGGCTCCAAGCGTTGAAGGTGGTCGCAAAGAAGAGAGAAGAATAAAAGAAAAAAAATTACTTATTTCTAGAAATTGTTCCGGAGTAGAAGCAATTTTTTTTTTTTTTTGTTCATTGTTTCTACTCCAAATCTATTCCTGGGTTAACTTTCTATTCCTCGAATAGAAAAACAATTTAGCGTTACCAAATAGGTTTTGTTTTTTTTGTTCCAAGGAATAAAGAATAGAAATTTGAGAAAAATAAATGTTACCATGCGCAGCCCTAGATGCCCAAAGAGAATACCCTGACAGATGGGTAAGTACACGCGCATAACCTAGAAGAACTTCATGTCCTATTGCATCAAACTCATCTAACACACTAGATGCTCCCCAAGCGAGGAAGGAGGAATAAACCTTGTCTGCTACACCAAATCTAGTCGCGAGGATAGGTGACCATGGCTACGGTTCGGACGATGCCAGATCTGGTCACCGAGCCTTGGCAACAGTGGCTAGAGCGCCATGGATGTTATTGTCCAGCAACAGTAGTTTCTGTGGTGACATAATGGTGACCGCTAGCGGCTAGGGTAAAAGATTTATTTTTGTGGCTCTGATACCTTGTAACCGAAAGAGGAGAAATTACTATTATCATAATTACGGATGACATCACTGTATATAGTGAGTATTAGGGCTCACTAATAAAGAAGAAGACTAAACTACTCTTCAATATGTACCTTCCCAATAACTGACTCTAATCCCTTCAGTATCTCCCCAATTAACTTTTCAAGAAAATATCGCCCTTTATATATCCAAAGTATAGAGGACGAGAGAGGAAGAGAAGGCGTCGGTATTGAATATCTCTAACAACAAGGTCAATTCCCACCATTTCTGACTGGAAGAAAGTGGCCTTCGATCGGTGGGTGTTCTCCGTATGAGTGAAGCACTGATCATAAAGTTGGTTGGAGAACAACCCTTTTTCCGAAACATAAAGAATGAGAGAGAAGGGGAGAAGAGAGGAGAGGGAGATCAGGGCCGTCTCGATCAACTTCAGTACGCTAATGAATAACTTCATGAGATCAGCTCGGAGTAGGTTGAGATGAAAAAAGTTCCATCAATCGTTGTCTGAAAAGCGTCATTGGGGTCGTAACGATGCAGGCATGGATTATCTAATCGACATCATTTGAATAGTACGTCTTATTTACTTGGAGACCCTATTATGATGAATGTGGACACATAATGCTCCAACAGTAGGTCATATCATCCGGTTATCATGGCCGGCTCTCCATGACGTCCTCTTTCAGAATCTTCGCTCCCTTCCCATTTGTCCGTTCCATCTACCCGAGTTACATGCACATCGATCAAGCATGCACTGATGTGAAACTTCAACCACGACTGTATGAGCACTAGCAGGAGAGCAAGTCACCGTCATGCATGGAGTTTCTCTTCACGTTTGTTGGAGCATCACGTTTTTGTTTTCGCTCTCTTCCTCATTAAAATAGTCGAAAGATAAGTCCAGAGGGACGGATGGATCGCTGAACCGGGGGAAGATTCGTCAGAATTGAGTTTTCGAGTTTGACTCGCAAGCGCAAGCACGCGACGAAGAAGCTTTCCTCGCCGTTGCACTGAGGTGGGCTCGAAACGGAGACACGCCCTTCACCGGTCGAAACTGGCCTGAGGCGAATATTTCTGAGGATAATCATTGATGCCGGGACCTCCCATCCATCTAATTTGACTTATATCATTCAAAGCACCGAAATATAGACCCGTGCGTGAAGATAATAATATACTATGTTCGACAAGAATCTAAATTGTTGATCTCTCCCCATTGATGTCATTCACTTGACCATTAAGCTGTTGAGAAAGCAGCTTTGATATAGAGAGGCCTACTATTTCTTTAACGGCGCGCCTGATTGCAATGTTACCTTGGCGACATATATGATGCAATTAGCTCAAAGAATATTCTTAAAATCATGCCGATGCATTTACAGTTTGAGTATCGGAATGCATTGAGCTCACACACACACCCGGTGCATCCAAGAATATGAAAATTATTTCCCCTGAGCGGGCGATTGAATAGATACTGATCGCAAATTCAAATGTTTAATCCTCTGCGTTCTCTGTTCCATGGTGCGCAGATGTAGAGATAAACAGATTGTCAACCACTCATTTGCAATGGAAAAACAGGGAATGGCGCAGCAAAACATTTGAGCGAAAAACGAAGTAGAACTGAATTTTCTTTTGCCCCAATCAATCAAAGCCCAGTTTCAAGATTCCCAATTGGAACCCAGACAGTGGAAAAAAGAATTAATTGAATATAATTAGAATTTTGGTGGGAAGATAAGGTAAATTAAAAGAAATAAAGAAAGAAAGAAGGATGACCAAAATGCAGTTGCCATGAACAAAATTTCAACAGGGTGGCTGACCTGTGGGCACCTGCTTACAAAAAAAAATGAAGAAACAGATTAAGGAGAAGAATTAATATGTACACGATCCTAACGCTTTATTTCCGATAATCTGCATGAAGAAAGCTCTCAAATTGTGTTCCTCTCAGCGTCTTTTCAATCTCGTTCCAGTTTTCAACTTGATTAGATAAGGAGCCCTTGTGTATCTTGACCTGGCGACTCTTCAGATCCAGGCGTGGAACCTTGAGAAAATCTTGAACATCTAATAATTTCTGCACACAAAAGAAATGGTTCTTCCCTTACTCTTTTCCCGATCAGGATGTGTCATGAATTAAATTCATCCATACAATCTGGGATGTCAGCAGATAACACAAGCAACAAACAAAAGGAAAACAGTTTTCCTTACAGTGCGGTTCTTCACAACATCCTCATAATAGAGGACGATATGCCTGGTGCTCTTGAAGTACTCCAGGGCTTTTGCTGTCATCTCTTGCACTTGCCTCAGGTCGGCCATAAGCAAGGTAGAATTCAATGAAGGCTTATATCTTGCTAGTATCTCAGCCTGAAAGCATCACACATCCACTAAGTAAGACTCTTTCTCTTTTATATGGCTTAGAGATATCCATCACAAAATAAGCTTTGTTAGTGTATGTACACAGATGGTTTGAGAGGAAGGGAGGGACAGACACCTCGTGGGGTGAATGCACATGAGATTTGTGAGTGCCATTTAGTAGCTTGGCATCTCGATCATAGGAATTTGCGAGCACAGATATCATTCTGCGCAAAAGATTTCTTCTGAAGAGGAAAATAGTTGAAACACCCCGGTTTCTGAAGTAGTCTACTATTTGTTCATGATGCTGCATCAAACCCTGCATTACGCATCGGTAGAAAAATACCCTTAAATCACCAGGAGAAAGTCAGGCAACCTCGTAAGAAGTCACAAAAACGAAAATTCCATCCAGTGCAAGGAAAGAGCAGCTAATAATGGAGGCAGAAAGAAAGTCTCTTACTGTCTCATAAATCATCACAAATAAAAAAGACAACTTCAAGCTATTTAAATGGAGTACAAGGATATGTTTGAATGCCGTGAATTAGCAATCGCACATCGACCAGCAAGTAACAAAGGGCCTGGTTTTGCCCGTACAGATGTGCGAAAGATAGATGAGGGAAACAAATGACCAATCACATTTGTTCCCATCAAATCAGTTTTACATGAATAGCTGTGTTCTCTGCAAAATCTTAAAGGAGATGCAGGATATTCTACACAGAAACTACAACCCTTGCTTTTTATACAACAATATGCTACTTAATGAAGCAAAAAAGGTACATGGCTTACGACAATAACTCTTCTGCAGTATCTACATTTTAATCATCCAAACATTAAAGAAGAAGTGTCCTAATAGGTCTCAACTAATGCAGCCCCAAATATTACTGAGGATCAGAAAAACAAATTGTATCACATTGCATTATCAAGCTAATTAAACCATTTCTACTTTAATGACTGAATTCTTGATTTGGAAGAGCACATACTTGGCGCGCCAAAGTTCCAGAACAGGAAAAGCAATGGCAGAAAAAAGGCTGCAGTTTCTTTTGAATCAAAATAAAAGAAACATAATGGCTGGAAAAAAGGGTGAAAGGAACATATAAATCATTCCATCTCATGAGAAAATTATAACATTTCTATAAAGCATATCTTCAATTGGCTATTTCCCTTGTAAATGCCATTTTGGCATTCTAGACGCATGGCAATCCTTCTAATCTGAACAGGGGATTCCTGATCAGGTAGTTGGAGGAAACTGAGACGTAAGGTCACTGGAAAATTCCTGGATTGTTTTAGCACATCCATTTAGGATTTATCGCGTTCGTTCTTTCTTGAGAATTCAAATCATACTCAGAAAATTTTCTCGAGCATTTGTAACAGAGCAGGAAATTGAAAATTTACTCATTGGCCCCTCTCAGTGGTTATCAATCCTTGGAACCAGGCATTACTTTAATGCACATACTGGCACTGTCACTAAGATTGACCAAGATTTGCCCTGATTTCTTTAAGCAGTATTTCTGGGCATAAAATATCTCAGTTTGTCAAACTAGGAATATCCGAATATCAGAATCTTTATAACGAGCCATCATAAAGTGCGGATGATTAATATAGATAGACAAGATTGAGTATGAGAGGAGATTCTATACCTCTTTGAAAAGAAGTATAAATAACCAACTAGAGAAGCAAAATAAGAACGGAAATTATACTTCATAAGTTTATTCACATTCTTTTACTAACTAAACGCATCGTTGACTAGAGAGAATCTGGAATTTGCAGCTGGAATAAGAAAAACCGACAATGCATGATTTGCCAAAAGCTTGTATAACTAGGGCTGGATTATATCTATTAAGAAGTTCACAGGTGCTACACGGAAGGTATAATATCCAAGAGAAATCGGCTTTATTACAGATACCTAAAGGAGATAAACATCGGAATAAAACAATACTTTATTAGGTGCAATCACCTGATTAAGCATCCATTTTAAGCCAACTGCAGCCGTGCACTCGTTCTTCGACGCGCTACTCATCCAGTCCAGGTTATAAATTTTATCCAAAGTCTCCGTTATCATGGAAATGTTGCTCCTTCTAATCTTAACAGAGAAAATTTCCCCATTCGAGCTAATATTCGTGTGATTGTTCAGCAAAGTCTCGAACCACCCACTACCGGACCTCTGCATCGAGAAAATGGCAAAGTACCGTACAGGATTGCACGAACATTCAGCCCTTAATACATAAGAAGCAACTGATCAGTAAAAATTACATGAGATCCGAACCCAATCCACCGTATGCAATGACGTACCTACTGTAAGTTTCGGGCTTGGGATAGTGCAGATAAGGAATTTCCCACGGCTCGATCATCGGCTCCGGACACGGACGATTGATCACTTCCACATTCAAAAGGACCGACTTGGTCTGAAAGCCGATTTGCTTGATGCAAATCGAGCAAATGTAAACGCCGCATATGGTCGCGAAGGCCAGCACAACCATCCGCAGCACCAGCGGGGATTTCTTCACAGACTTGATGCCAAAAGATTCCTGTACATAAAATCCGACACAAAACACTTATTAGGGTTATGCAGCACGTAGGAACTCCATTCATGGGGGCTCCCGACAGAAAGTGCAACAATGCCGGGACGAGGATTTATGCAAGCGGGCGGAGGAACATCGAATCGGACTCGATCGAACGATTTATGGCCAAAGGGAAAGCCACGGAATCAATCGGGAGCTGGATTCGCTTGCTTTAAATGGATATTGAGGAAAAAAAGAAAAAGAAAGAAAGAGAAAGAGAGAAAAAATTGCGAGCTAAATTATCAGCTGCTCAGATCAGGGGAAAATAAGAAAATCATCAATCCGCTCGAAAAACGTCGGAGCCCTGCCGACACGGACAAACACCACGTGCGCTGCGCACAAAATCCCCGCCGGCGATTTCCGCCGGAGGCACTCCGTCGGCCGTACCTTGGTGAAGGAACAGAGATCGTCGCCCATCGTCGCGGGAGCTCGAGAGAAGCAGAACGAAAAAGCATCTGGCAGCTCAAGGGGGGGAGTCTTCTCTCCTTCCTTTCTTCCTCCTTCGTTATCCGAAGCTCGCTCTCTTTTTCCCTTTCGAAATGTCCTCAGGCTTTCTTCCCCCTCATTTTCTCGAGAAAATACGGGAGCGCGGAGAGAGAGAGAGAGAGGGAGAGAAACAGAAAGAGAGAGAAAGGAGGGGGCAGCTTTTTCTCGTGAAGGAGTGAGGGAATGATTAGATGCAGCGAGGACCGTTGCCCGCTCACTTCGCTTTGTTGCTGCTTCTCGGATTTTTTAACAGATCTCTGTTTCGCAATCTGAAGTATAGTAGTTCGTTCGTTCTGTTTTTTCTTTTTTGTTTTTTTTTGTTTTTGTGAGCCGTGTGGCAACAGCTCCAGAAACGAACGAACGAAGGGGGAAAAGAGACGGTGCAGGACGACGTCGTTTTCTTCATCGTGCCACGTCGGCGTTGATCTCTCGGTCCTCTTTTTTTTTAGTTAAAATGGCCCGAGCACCACCCGACCGTGCGGCAATTTGGGCTTGACTTTTCCCTTTTTCGGGTAATTTTTTACTGTTTGCCGATCGATTGCTTGGAAAACTAGCGTCTTCGCTCTCACGTTGTCCCGCTTTGAATGATTCAATCGCTCGTGGAAAAGTGGCTCGATTTTTCTCCTTTTAGGTGTAAATATTTTATTGTGGTTAGATGGCCAGTACCCTCACACAACATTCGTTGAAGTAATTAGATAAAATCTTAAATCTTATGAATCGGAATATGATTGTGAATGATAAATAATTTCCTAACCATTTAAATAAAGGTCGAAATCCAACTTTCAATTTATTTTATGCATAAAGACACGATGATAGATAGAAAACCCATCATCCTCTTGTCTATGGTACTAATCTCTATTTATATTAATAATAAGGTTGCCTCAGAATCTAGATTTAGAAATGAAGCGAAAATAAAATTCAGCCTTTGTTTGTCGTGGGAGGTTAAAGAGAAAAAGGGGAAGAGGACCACCGTAAAGAGATTTTCCCATTTCCATCCGCACTTTTCTTTCGATCGCTTCAAGCACACTCGATGGCCTTTTCATAATGCTTTCCGATTTGAAAATAGCAACAGAAAAGAAGGGGAAGGAAAAAACATAGACAATTGCGGAAAGATCCGCTCGGGATACAAAAACTTCACAGGGGTCCGACGAGACTTTTGGGCCTTCCCTGACAAAGACGAAAAGGTCGTGACTGGCCGAGGCTTTCTTCTGAGTAGGTAATTACGTCTGGGCTTCGCTCCAACCAACCAACCAACCAAACTTGGCCCGTTCCCCACGTTGAGGTGACACGTCAACCGTTTCGCCGTTGACCACGGCACGTCGCCCAAACCAACACAAAGACACGAAAAACACGACGTCCCCCGACCCGACCCGACCCGGCCCAGTTCCATCCCCCTCCATATTTGCTCCAACAGACGATCTCCAGCTGCTCTCTCACTCGCTCTCGCCAACCATGGACTCGACCCCCGGCGCCGGCGACAGCGAAATCGCCTTCGACTGTCCCTTCTTCCGGATCTACAAGGACGGCCGAATCGACAGGTTCCAGGGCACCGACACCGTCCCCGCCTCCTCGACCCCCATACCGGCGTCCAATCCAAGGACGTCCGGTTCTCCTCCGACCCCGACCTCTCGGTCCGCCTCTTCCTACCCGGGCACTCCGATCCGGCCCGCAAGCCCCTCCTCGTCTACATCCACGGCGGAGCCTACTGCATCGAGTCCCCCTCCTCCCCATCTACACCAGGCACCTCAACACCGTCGCCTCCGCCGCCGGCGTCGTCGCCGTCTCCGTAGATTACCGGTGGGCGCCGGAGCACCTGCTCCCCGCCGCCTACGACGACGCGTGGGCCGCGGTCCGGTGGGTCGCCGCGCAGGCCCTGGGGGAGAGAGGGGCCGAGGCCGAGCCGTGGCTCCGCGACCACGCCGATTTCGATCGGGTGTTCCTCGCCGGCGACAGCGCCGGGGGCAACATCGCTCAGCACGTGGCCGCGCGGGCCGGGGTGGAGGGCCTGCCGGGGCTGAGGATCGCGGGCGTGGCTCTGGTGCACCCGTTTTCAGGAACGACGGGCCGGATAAGCTGATGGAGATCATATACCCTTCGAGCTCGGGCGCGACGGACCCGCGGATGAACCCGGCGTACGACCCGAACTTGAAGAAAATGGCGGCGCAGAAGGCGCTCGTGTTCGTGGCGGAGAGGGACCATCTGAAGGAGAGGGGGCGGTCGTACTATGAGGCGTTGAAGAAGAGCGGGTGGGAGGGGGTCGTGGAGATTGAGGAGACTGAAGGAGAGGATCACGTGTTTCACCTGTTCAAGCCGGGTTCCGACAAGGCCGCGGAACTGGTGAAGAAGTTTGCTTCTTTCCTGAATCAAGATTCGGGAGCGAGGCAGTGTCTGTAATTCGTCGTTAAGCGTCTACCTGATCTTGGTTGGGTTAACAATAAGTCATCGATCATCAGTTGACAGTCGTCGGAAGTGAGAATTGTTCTGAAGTGTCTTTTGTTGTTGTGTTATCTTTTCAGTTCTGATTCGTGTCTGCATTACTAGATCAGAGCTTTGGTGGGTCGAGTCTGCTCTGTTACTTCTTTATCCCCTTGCTGAGAACAGGGATGCTCGATCGCACGAGAAGCTTAATTCATGTATGCATGTGTTTTATCATCTTCTATGTGCGATGTTCTACATGAAGTGAATTCAAGGATGAATACCGCATTCTGTCTCATTCCCCGTGTGTGGAACTATTATTGCTCGTTGCCATCGGGATGAACAAAGATGTCATATTCATTTTGAGCCCTTTCTGGATGTGGATGATCCTTTCGTCCAAGCAGCAACGTGCTCGTGAACTTGGATTGGTATAGGCAAGAGTTCTATCGAGGAGCAAATTGGGAGCTTCAACTGTTAGATTAGGTCAGGAACCAGATGCTTCTCCCACCTAAAATGCCTCGAGACTCTAAAATTCTGTTGGCGCATAATGTAGAGAGATGCCACTTGAACTGAGATGGAGTTTCATTTTCTCTAGGCTCTCTACTCGAGTGAACTCTCAATACAACGTATGAATCTTTTATGCGTCAATTCCTAGGGAAATAATTGACGAGGGTGTAGAATTTGGTTGAATCGGAGCAGAAAACTTCCCACCTCAACTAAAAGTTTCCTCCTTCACAAGAACTCCTTACTCCTAGTTTGACCGACGGGTGAATACCAAGTACTACATTGGGGGTCCCGCTGTCCACTTCCCTACTCAATTATTACCTGGCCTCCTCCTTCCTCAATCTCACTTCGTCCAGCCTCGTCCATCGCCCGCTCCGCTCCCCACAAATGGCTTCGGAAACCGACGAGGTGGTCAAAGAGTTCCGGTTCTTCAAAGTCTACAAGGACGGCCGCGTCGAACTCTTCAGGCCTCCCGTCGAGAAGATCCCGCCCTCCGATGATCCTAACACCGGCGTCCGATCCAAGGACGTCGTCATCTCATCGGACCCGCCCGTGTCCGCTCGGATCTTCTTGCCCCGCATCTCCGACCCGGGCCGGAAGCTCCCCCTCCTCTTCTACATTCACGGCGGCGGGTTCTGCATGCAATCCGCCTTCTCCCATGGCCCCACAACTTCGCCAGCACCGTCGCGGCTGAGGCCGGGGCGATCGCCGTTTCCGTCGAGTACGGGCTCTTCCCGGCTCGGCCCATACCCGCCTGCTACGAGGACTCGTGGGCCGCGCTCCGGTGGGTCGCGGGCCACGCCGACGGAGACGGGCCCGACCCGCTGAACGAGCACGCCGACTTCGGGCGGGTGTTCATCGGCGGCAACAGCGCCGGGGGGAACATATCACACACGCTGGCCGCCCGGGTCGGGTCGATGGGGCTGGCGGCGGGCGTGAGGGTGGTGGGGGTCATACTCGTGCACCCGTACTTCGGTGGCACGGAGGACGACCATATGTGGCTGCACATGTGCCCGGCGAACGGCGGGCTGTCGGACCCCAGGCTGAAGCCGGCGGAGGAGGACCTGGCGAGGCTGGGGTGCGAGAAGGTGCTGGT
The DNA here is from genome assembly GCA_014182585.1 of Eucalyptus coolabah. NCBI lineage: Eukaryota > Viridiplantae > Streptophyta > Magnoliopsida > Myrtales > Myrtaceae > Eucalyptus > Eucalyptus coolabah. Next base: position 25,077,483 of record CM024628.1, on the reverse strand, counting down.
GTTCGTGGCGGAGAAGGATCACCTGAGGGAGGTGGCGATTGGGTACTGCGAGGAGTTGAAGAAGAGTGGGTGGAGAGGAGCGTGGAATTGGTGGAGCACGTTGGGGTGGAGCATTCCTTTCACCTGGCCGAATTTTTAAACATGCAGAGGTTATTATCTAAGAGTCGCCACTAATCGGTTTATGGTAGGTCGATTAGACACCTAAGTAAAATAAAGGGAGATTTATTTTACTCCTACTGAACAGCAACATCTAATGGAGACTAAGGGTATTCAACCGGGACTTGGTTACACTAGAATTTTCTAATGCCCTTTCAATATTGGTACCATTTTCTTTTTTTTTAATTTTTCAAAATGTTTTTGCAAGCAGCTGATTTATTTTAACCTAAATTGCTATCATGCGAATGTGGTGACCACACGGATGCTCATCCATTATTAAAACATTCAAATAAATAAATTGCATCACACAAAGCAAGCAAACATGAGTCTTCATCCATTTTTTTTATTTTCTTAAAAATTAGAGTTCTTTTATGAAAATGCATTTTAAAGCTAAATGATTTAATTTTATTAATATGAAAATTCTAATTAAATGGGCCTATTATGCAAACTAATTAACATGCACCTCATGACCTAATTTTACTAATTAACAAATTCTGATTAAATGATTCTATTATGCAAACTAGTTAACATGCATCTAGTATTTTTGCATTTTTTTTTTATTGAAATTCAGAATTTATGAAAACCCTAATTAATCTATCTAAAAATAATCTTCTAATCCATTTTTGGGATTAATTTGACTTAAACCCTATTCTATCTTAGAAGACTATTTTTATTTTTTTTATTTTAAAAAGAGGATAAAAATGTGCCAATTATATCTAAAACTCTAAAAAGGCTATTTAAGTCTAATCCTAACTTATTTCTTTTAAAATACCTAAAAATGCAGTCCTAAAAATATTATCTAAAAAAAAATGCAATCCTAGAAATATAATCCTAAAAATTTGATTAATTAAACCTACGTGTCTATTATATTAAACCTTAATGTCCTATATGCTCATGCAAATCTTTTTGAATATTTTGATTTTTGATTTTTGATTTTTTTAGTTTTTTTTTTTTTTGAAGTTGAATAATTGTTAAACAAGGGTTAAATCTAAACAATTAATATAATCACTAAATAAAGGATTAAAATAATTGAAAAAATAACTCGTGGTCTCACAAAGTTAAATTAACAATTATTCTAACCCTAATCATCACAACAACTCAAAATAATTAAAAATCTAGTCCGAAGTCTTACGGACCAAATTAAATAATTATTATGATTTAACAATTGAGATTTTATCAAAAAGCCCAAAAATTAAAAATAATTAGAAAAATGATCCGATGTCTCTCGGATCAAATTAATAATTATATTAATTTCGGACAAAATCCCTATGGATAATGCATACTAAATTCACAAATATTAACATCCAACATTATAAATTAAATACCTAAACTAAAAATGTTATCAAATGAAATACACAAAAAATAACATAACAAATAAAAAAATAAAAGAAACTAAACTATAAATAAAGTAAAAAGTTAAAAAAAAATAAAAGAAATAAAAACTACCTAAGGGAATCGGGGGAATGACGCCGGGCGGTCGTTTAATCAACTCCGGCGGGGAAATGGACGGAACGGTGGCGGGCTCCAACTCGGGCGGCGGAGATCGGGGCTGGTCGCGGTCACGGAAGCTGGGTCGCGGCGACGGGGCGCGGGCTGAGGCGCGGCGGCGGAGATGAGCGAACCAGCGAGATGGCGGTGCGGAGGCGTGGCGGAGCTCGAAGATCGACGGTCGGGGTGCTGCAGCGGCGCGGCGTTGGCGAGGTGGGAGCACGGTCGTCGGGGCGCGGCTGAGCGATCAGCAGTCGACGAGTGGTCTCGCTGCTGGCGGCTCCGGGTGAGATGCCGACGGCTGCGCGGGGTCGGTCAGCGTGGCGGAGGCGAGCGGGGGGTGTGGTCTCCGGTGGCGTCACGGAAGCGGAGTCCGAACGTTTCAAGCGTTGGCGGGGGGCGGTGGTCGCAAACAGCAGCAATGGCCGAAGAAGGGGAGTCAGCGTCGGAGGCCGGCGGCGTCGGGGGGCACACGAGGAAGACAAACAGTGGTCTTCTTTTGATTTTTTTTTTTTTTTTTTTGACTCTCTGTCACGTCCCTCACGTCTCCCTCACTGTAGCGGCTGACTTTTACTTTTTCTTTTCTTTGTCAGAGTTGAAGAAAAGAAGAAGAAAAGACTTCTCCTTTACACTTCTGCAGGGTTTCCTCTTCTTTTCTTTTTCTTTTCACTATCACGAATTCTCTCGTGTTTGCTTTTCTCACCAATCTTTTTTCGCCAATTCCCCCCCCTCTTGCACGAAATTTTTCAGCGGATTCTCTCCCAATTTTTTTTCGCACCTCAGAAAAATGAAACTCTCTTTATACTAATTCCGAACGGCCATCTTGAATGATTTTTTGGAGTTTCCATCTTTTGTCGCATTAAATCAAAGCTGTCAATCAAAGTGAGATTTCGCAATCAAATCGATTTTGCTCCGATTTATTCCATTTTATAAAATTCTTACCTCTTATTCATTTGATTTTTAAATTGTTTCTGCATTTAACAAAATCTGACATCCATCGAATTCCATATTTCATTGCATAATTCAATCAAATCAATTTTCCCCATTTTTTCCTTTTATTTTTCAAAATGCAATTTTTTTATTTTTCCTAGATTTGCTAAAAATAGGTGTCGGCAGCTGCCCCTCTTTGAAGGTGAGCTCGTAGAGGTTGCCTTCAAAGATAAGTTGAGACCTAAATGTTAATCATGCACTAAATGTACTTTTTGACTTTTTTTTTTTTTTTGTTTTTTTTTTTTTTTTTTTTTTTTTGGAAGATGAGTCCATTTTAAAATGAAATTTATATGATGCATGGAAATGCTAATGCAAATGATAAATGAACTTACCTAGAATTACTTACCTTCGGGGATGGTAGAATAACTCAAGATAAATTGGTGTTACGTATCTAGGACCCGCACCATTCTACGGTCGCCCAGAATAGTAACATGACTTCACAAAGTGACTGCTTTCCTAGGACCCGTACCATTCTACGGTCGCCTAGTGTGGCATTGTTTGGTTGTGTCTAGGACCCGTACCATTCTACGGTCGCCTAAACGAAAAAATGATTTTTCAGGACCCGTACCATTCTACGGTCGCCCGAATTGAGGTTGTCTAGGACCCGTACCATTCTACGGTCGCCTAAACGGGGATTTGTTTTCCAGGACCCGTACAATTCTACGGTCGCCCGAATCGAGGTTGTCTAGGACCCGTACCATTCTACGGATTTGTTTTGACCCGAAAAATGATTTTTCAGGACCCGTACCATCGCCTAAACGGAAAAAGATTTTTCGACCCGTACCATTCGCCGCCCGAACCGAGGTTGTCTAAGGTAATTGCCTTTCCAGGTTGACCCGTACCATTCTACGGTCGCCTGTTAGAGCAATAAATGATTTGTCTAGAACCCGTACCATTCTACGGTCGCCTAGACTAAGGTTTTGCTTGGCTAGGACCCGAACCATTCTTCGGCCGCCCAACCTTGCGACGAGAAATCATCCGACCAGGACCCGAACCATTCTTCGGTCGCCTTAATCGATTGAATCGGAGGAAAAATCTTTGGGGGACAACTCCATTGAGTGTCGGTGCTTGAAAATGAATACCTGTACAATGACAAGTATTTAAAGTATGGATAGAGATAGACTTACCTGATGACATCTCTGTTCCTTGGGGATATGTCTCCTGCAAAACACAGTTGTAGGAGAGGCAATATGCATTCACAGACATGCATTAATTCAAGTAAGATTCATGCGTGATGATTTCTATCATTTTTGCATTACCTGATTTCCTTTGGGAAGAATTTCAAAAGGATATTCCAATCTAAATAGATGAGTGTTATGGATGTGTCAAATGAAAGGTCTTTCAATCTGAAAGGGCTTTGCACTCATCCTCATTAAAAGGGTCGTTTCATCCTGACCTTTGATGCAGGATTTTGACAATCACTCTATCTCACTGTCATCATGCCAAACAAGGTTTTGTGCAATCTCGCAAGTGATACGACCTACCAATCTGAGAGGTCTTTAACAGGGACCGTAATGTGGGCCTGGTCAATGGCTTAACAAAAGGGACTCTTTGAGTCAAGGCTTTTGAAAGAAAGAGTGATATTCTATAATCATCTTTGGGTTTACAAGTCAAGAACCCTGCAAAATAAGAAAGGAATAATCTTGCTCGCACTTCTTCGAGCGATGCTTAAAACATGTGAACCCCTTGGTTAATTCAAGTGCCAAAATCAGAAGAGACTTTGCGAGGGACGTAACATAGGCTTGGTTCATGGGTTGAGAAATGAAAGGATCATTAGGCTCAAAAAGTGTTTAGGGGGGTTAAAGTTGGTGATCATCTTGACATTTCCACCACTTTCCTTCTCCACTTTCGAAGATTTTTTTTATCACAACTCCAATGATTGCAACAGCATTTGAGAGCTTTTTTTTTTTTGTACCACCTTGCTGGGGACACAACTTATTGTATGAAGAGTTTGATTTTTTTTTTTTTGGCATTGGCCTTGCTTTTACCAGGCACACTGCTTTTTCATGCCCCATTATTTTGCACCTTTTTTGAACTTGCACAACCATCCTTTACAGCATTCTAAGCCATGTTACTTGAATGGTTCTTTTTGCCTTGCCCCAAAGTGTGGGGGATGATCACCAACTGGGTTTAATATGAAATAAATTCATAGGCTCAAGTGGGCTATGCAATGGATAGAAGTGTATAGGGTAAAGAAAGAACTGCTCTTCATCATCTTAAAGGCACTTCAAATTACCGTACGAGTCACACTACAAAAGCAATATTCGAAGATTGATGCAAGTGGGAGCAAGAAGATTCCTACCATTCATTTCAAATTGTCCCAATGTGGGATGATTCTTGACAGGGATAATTTTAAAAAATCTCCATAAGTGTATGGGGCTCAAAGGGGTTGAGCAATGGATCACCTGTAGTGTTTAGGATAGAGAAAAGAATGCCTCTCATCACCTTGGTTGACGTACCCTTTGCGAAATAGCCCTCTTCCTTGCGGGCATGGAATTTTTCACACAACTCACTGAGGGTTAGTGTATGAAATAGTATATGGAACAAGGCTTGCCTTTCGTCATTCCAAAGTATCCCATTTGACACATTCAATTTATCTCACACAATTCATCAAGGGAGAAAAAACGCAAGATTTGCAATTGAACTCATTGAAACAATTTATTCATCATTGAAATGCTTGCAGTTCAAAACATGACATGGCAAATTCTATCATGGGTAATACTTCTTGACAGAATCTGAATTAACGGGAGTGGAAAACTCACGACCGTCCATTTCTGCCAATATCAAGGCACCACCAGGAAGTATCTTCTTTACCACATATGGGCCGCTGTAGTTTGGAGCGAACTTGCCTCCAGGATCCGGGAAGATCGGCAATAGCTTCCTTAAGACTAGGTCATTTACTTGGAAATGCCTTGGCCGCACCTTCCGGTTGAAAGATCTGGCCACTCTTTGTTGATATGCTTGGCCATGGCAGAGAGCTTTCAATCTTTTCTCGTCGATCAAGTTCAACTGCTCGAACCTTTGTTGTGACCATTCCGCCTCAGATAAATCCATTTGGGATAAAATCCTCAGAGAAGGAATCTCCACTTCTACAGGTAGAACTGCCTCCATGCCGTACACTAAAGCAAACGGGGTTGCTCCAGTGGAAGTGCGGATCGATGTCCGGTACGCCATTAGTGCGAAGGGTAGCCTGTCATGCCAATCTCGATAATTCACGGCCGTCTTAGCCAAAATCTTCTTAATGTTCTTATTGGCTGCTTCAACAGCCCCATTCATTTGAGGGCGGTAAGGGGACGAATTTAGATGCTTGATTTTGAACTCTCCGAACAACTCATCAACAAGCTTGTTGTTTAAATTGGTCCCATTATCGTGATGATTGCTTTGGGGACACCATAGCGTGCAATTATGTCACGTTTGATAAACTTCACAACATTACGAGCGGTGACACTTGCAAATGATGTAGCTTCGATCCATTTGGAGAAATAGTCTATCGCTACCAAAATGAATCGATGTCCATTTGAAGCTTTGGGATTAATTGGGCCAATCACATCAATACCCCACATCAAGAAAGGCCATGGCTCGGAAAACTGATGCAGCTCAGTTGGAGGGACATTTATCTTATTTCCATGAATCTGGCAGCGATGACAACTCCGAACATACCGGATGCAGTCACTTTCCAGTGTGAGCCAGTAATACCCTAATCTCATAATCTTCTTGGCCAACATGTGTCCATTCATATGGGGGCCACATACCCCCTCGTGCACTTCTTGCATGATTTGAGTGGCTTCCACTGCATCTATACATCGCAACAAGATAGAATCGTAAGATCTCTTGTATAAATTCTCACCACTGACAAAAAATTTCGAGGCCATCTTCATGATGTACTTCCTATCAACCTGAGTGCTTCCTTCGGGAAATTCTTATTTTTTAATGTAATTCATGATATCGTAATACCATGGTTTTCCATCGATTCTTGGTCACAATCATACAATAAGCCGGCTTTGGCAAAACTTCTATTTTCAGAGGCTCAACCTCCAACCCATCAGTGACTTGCAGCATAGAGGACAACGTCGCAAGTGCGTCTGCAAATTGATTATGAGACCTCGGCAAGTATTCAAACGAAACATCTTTGAACTCTTTCACCAGATTTTCTAAATACTTGTGGTATGGGAGTAACTTGGCATCCTTGGTCTTCCATTCTCCCACGGTTTGTAGTATGATTAGTGCAGAATCTCCAAACACTTTTAATTTAGCCACACCCATCTCACTTGCAGCCTGAAGCCCGAGGATGCAAGCTTCATACTCGGCTACATTGTTAGTGCATGGAAATATCAATTTTGCAGCTATCGGATGGTGTTGTCCGTTAGGAGATATCAGAACCGCCCCAGTACCCGAACCAGATAGGTTTACAGCTCCATCAAAGAACATCTTCCATGAGTCTTCATCTACACTCAAGACACGGTCATCAAGGAAACTATCATCATCATTAGGGGCCCTTGAACTCTCGGCCAGTAGATCAGCGATCGCTCGGCCTTTAACCGACTTTTGTGGCATGAATTGCACATCAAATTCGGAAATCAAGATTTGCCATTTGGCCAACTTACCCACCAAAGCTGGCCGATCAAGCAAGTACTTGATAGGATCGTTCTCGCCACGAGGAATGTCGATAATGTAGTGTGTATTGTCGCAACCTATGCAACACCCACACCAATGCCACACAAGTTTTTTCAACATCGAATACTTCAACTCTGATATGGTGAACTTCTTGCTCGGGTAATAAATGGCCCGTTCTTTTTCGTCAATAGGACTTTCTTGAGCCAGCATTGCACCCAATGACTCACTATGAATAGTGAGGTAAAGAATCAAAGGATGCCCTGGTGAGGGTGGGACAAGAACTGGTGGATTCATCAAGTATTGCTTTAGCTTGTTAAACGCTTCTCGACACCCGTCATCCCAGTTGACTTGTGCATTCTTCTTTAGAAGCTTGAAGAATGGCTTGGCAGTTTCAGAGAGTTGAGAAATAAATCTCGCTATGTAATTCAATCTCCCTAGAAGGCTCCGGACTTCTTTCACCGTTGACGGAGGTTGCAATTTACATATGGCCTTAGCCTTGGAAGGATCGATCTCAATCCCTTTACTACTCACGATAAATCCGAGTAATTTACCGGATGTTGCTCCAAACACGCATTTAGCGGGATTTAGACGTAGCTTGAACTCACGAAGTCGGTCAAACAACTTCTTCAAGGTTTGGATGTGGCTTCTTCCTGGTCGAGTCTTTGCAATCATATCATCAACATAGACTTCAATCTCCTGGTGCATCATGTCATGAAATAAGGCAACCATGGCTCGCTGGTAGGTTGCCCCCGCATTCTTGAGTCCGAAGGGCATGACCTTATAATGAAAGGTTCCCCACGGGGTAATAAATGCAGTCTTCTCCTTGTCTTCCTCTTTCATCCTTATCTGATTGTACCCAGAAAAACCATCCATAAATGGGAATAGCTCAAAACCAGCAGTACTATCCACAAGGACATCTATGTGTGGTAATGGGAAATCATCCTTTGGACTAGCCTTGTTCAGATCCCGATAGTCAACACAAACTCGAACTCGACCGTCTTTCTTCATTACCGGTACAATATTAGCCACCCATTCGGGGTATTGTGAGACTTCAATGAATCCCACATTCAAAAGCTTCATCACTTCTTCTTCTATCTTCTTCGAGAGCTCGGGCTTAGTCCTCCGCAACCTCTGCTTCTTAGGTGGCATGTCCGGATTAGTAGGTAGGCAATGCTCCACGATTGATGGGTCTAACCTGGCATGTCGGCGTAGGTCCATGCAAAAATGTCTTGATATTCCTTTAGTAACTGAATTAGGCGCTCAGCCTCGTCCTTAGGGAGATTTGCCCCAATTTTCACCTCTTTGGCTTCTTTAGCATCACTTAAATTAATAGTGACGGTCTGCTCGATGTGAGAGCCTTAGCTTCTTCATGTTGCTCCCAGCTACGTTGCACCTCGATGAAGTCTTTGATGGAGTCTTCGGGATCATCATTATCAACACTTGTTGCAATGGATTGGACCATTTCCACACCTTTGCATGCCATAGGATTGTTCCTTAAACATGAAGTAAATAAATCAGAAAGACAAACAAAGTAATCAGCATCTTTGCTTTCTTTTTTTTTTTTTTATTTTTATTAAAAAGAATCTTTGAAAAAACATAATTTTTTTTTGAAACATTTTGACACGAGGAAGCATGATGAAGCCCGGGTCTCAGAGTTCTCCTTGGATTTTTCTTTTCGTTTATCGGTTGGATATCATCACCGAGCTGGTTTGGTGTACCTCATCATGCCCTCAAAATAAAATTTGTAATTTCATTGAAATTCATCAATCGATTACATTTATTGAATGGAGAAAATGCAACACTCAATCATTAAAAGAAGAAACTGAAAACATCATTCAGAAAATAATAAAAATTCCCACGCAGGGGAATGTGCAAGAACAAAGAAAAGAGTTACTCTTGTGGGCCAAGGCCCATCTCTTCAGGGGTCCTTCATCAATGGCTCCTATGATGAGGTTGTCGAATAGGCTTGCAACTCCTTCTAGTTCATCATCAGGGCTCTTTGCCTTCGAGGGTGTCGAATCATCCATGCCACCCCATCCATCTGGGACTATCTCACTAGGATCAATGTAGTAGCTAGGAGGGGTTGAATACTTCACCAAGTAGTCAAATTTGCCACTAGGCTGCCCCAAAGTGTCTATCACTTCCGCTTCTTCATGCATCATTCTTAGAGGACCAGGGAATGTCTCGTGAATGCTCGGGGGTAGTGGGTTTTGCCTCTCTCGCCCTTGGTTAGGTGGCGAGCTCCGCCTCTCTTGTCTTCGTCCTTCAGAACTTCCCCCACCTCGTCCATGATACCCTAAACCAGCAGAACGGGACCTCTGGGGGGCTTCAATGGGGCTTCGAATGCCCTGACCATTTCTCCCAAGACCATTGCCAGGGACAAAGTCATTCCCAACCATAACTCTTCCCACCATGAGGGCAGCATTTGATACTTCAGGGGCAGGCGGTGATGAACCCCGAGAAGCATGTATAGTGGACACCAACTCGAATGAGTGGTAACTTGATTCAAACTGGGAATCTGGCTCCACATAGGGGATAGCCGTCTCATGATAAATCCGGTGGTCTTCCTCACCATACACGGTGACCAACTTCCTTTCAATCACAAATTTGACAGCTTGATGTAGACTTGAAGGCACAGCTCCAGCAGTATGTATCCATGGTCGACCTAACAAGAAATTGAATGCAGTAGGGATGTCCAACACTTGGAAGGGAATGTTGAAGACAACCGGTCCTATTTGTACATCGAGATGGATTTCCCCGATCACTTCCTTTCTTGTTCCATCGAAAGCTCGCACCGAAGTTTTCGCGGCATGTATCCTTGACGGGTCTACCTTAAGGCGATGAAGAGTGGCCAATGGACAAATGTTGAGAGCGGACCCATTATCAATGAGTACTCGGGACACATGGGAAGACTTGTGCTTAACGGATATGTAGAGTGCTTTATTATGTCCCCTGCCTTCAAGAGGAAACTCCTCATCAGAGAAGGCAATCAAATCCTTAAGAAGGACCGATCCCACAAATTCTTCCAGCTTGTCTGCCTCAACCGTCTTTGGCACACGAATTTCACTTAGCACTTTCATTAGCGACTTTTGGTGAACAGGAGATGTCATCAAGAGCTCGAGTAAGGAGACCTGGGCGGGCATCTTTCGTAGTTGGTCAACCACGTTATACTCGCTTGCTTTGATTTCGCGAAACTCCTTAGCCTCTTCATCGGTGACCGGCTTTGCGGGTTGAGCGCGACTTGACCATAAGTCCGACCTGACCTTGTAACAAGGTCCACATCCAGGTCATAGGACCAAGGTACTGCCTTATCATTGACATACTCATACGGCTGAGGCACCTCTATCACTATCTCTTCATCAGATGCATCTTCTAATGGGGGCATATCTACGAGCGAAGGATCAACTTCTCTCTTGTCAGCATCAAGTGTAGCCTGCTCCTCCTCCCAATCAATGATGAGGTGGGAGATAGTAGAAACTATGCAGTTGCGATCAGCATACACAATGATGCCATCATCCACCATTTTGGCAACTCTTTCTCTCATCACCGATAGAGGGACACCTTCCTGACCTCGGTAATACCCAGCTCTCACTAGCCCGTTGTAGGCATCCGCCACGTGCACCTTTGAGTTCCTGATCCGTCCGACTTCAGGTTCCAGGACAGCATTCACTATACCCTCGTGCTCTGGTAGTGGGTTTTTTTGGACATTTGGCCGAGCGGTTTGAAATGAAAAGGCCTTTGTATCGAGGAGATTCTGGATCTTGTGCTTGAGGGTGAAACATTCATCAGTTGAATGCCCCAATTCACCATTATGGTAGTCACACTTCTTCGTCGGGTCGTAACCACGAATGCCTTCACGGTTAGGGCGCTTTGGTTCATTAGTAAGCAAACCCTTCTTTCGGAGGACTGTCAGCACTTGGGATGGAGACCCAGGGAGAGGAGAGAACTGCGTTCTATTATTCGCTTGGGCGAATGATTGACGGCTAGCGGTTTGTTGCTGTCTTGAGTTCACCTGTATAGCCGGGGCACGTTTGGCATTTTCTTGGCTATAAGCCACGTTCACATCCACGGCCGCTTCCTTCTCCTTCTTGGCAGAGAACCTTTTGGTAGATGGCTCGGAAAACCATCCTTCCCTTATCCCCATCTCGATCTGCTCTCCTACAGGAATAAGCTGATTGAAGCTCTCGACATACGTACTGGCCATTCGATTCCGGAACTCAGATGGAAGGGTCTTCACGAACAACTTCATCAACTCCTTGTTGGTAGGTTCAGGAGTAATTTGAGCTGCCAAGTTTCTCCATCTCACAGCATATTCTTTAAATGACTCACTCCTTTTCTTTTCCATCCGCTCCAGGTCTTCTCGAGAAGGCGCGATGTCCATGTTGAACTTGTACTGTTTGAGGAATGCATCCGCCACTTCGTTCCAGGTTTCGAGGAGATTTACGTTCTTCATCACGTACCAGTTTAGTGCGGGCCCGGTCAAACTTGCGTGAAACGATTGGATCATAAGGGGCTCATTTTTGACGTCTTTGGGCCATGCGCACGTGGTACATCTCGCAAATGAGACTTTGGACAAGATGTCCCGTCATACTTCTCAAATTCTGGCATTTTGAACTTACTCGGCATTTTAACCTTCTCATAGACCGAGAGGTCAAATGGGAGTGAGCTTTGTGACTCCTGCAGTTGTCTCACTTTCTCCTCTAGCTTTGCAACGCGCTCATCCTGATCTGTCTTTGGAACACTGTCCATCTTGGCCTTTCCAACAAGGGCCATGTCATCTTCCAGTTCGGGCATTTCATCATCACTCATTTGGGCCCTATTTGCTTGCCTCGGGACTACTATCTCGGGAGAAGCGGGTGGAGGAATCGGGTTCACTTGGAGGGATTGAAGTTGAGTTGTTACAAGCTGCAGGGAAGCGGCCAACTGTTTGAGTTGATCTTCCACAAAGGACATGCGATCGCGCATCTCGCTTTGGTCAGCCATTTTAGCCTTTGATCGTGTAATAATGGGGGAGCGCGGAGGATCCGTTATTACCTAAATAAAATAAAAAAGGTAATGTAAGAACCAATGATAGGATAGAAAATGGCCCATGACAACGGTCTAATCGCCCGATTTTATTCAAAATTCACTAAAAACATTAAACCAAACAATGAACTAAGAATTGAAATTTAAGTCCCTAAACATTGAACTAAAAACATTGAATTGAAAACCGAAATCAAACTCCCTAGACATCGGACTAAGAATCAAAATTCAAAAGATCTCATTTTATATGCTTTCGGGATTTCAACGCCTTGCGAAGCTTCTTATTCTCAGCTTCAATCATTTCCACTTTCCGCTTAAGATGCTCAATTTGTGCTCGCGAGTGGGCTTCTCGATCACATCTCGGCACCACTGGACGTAAGGTCGCAGGAATCCGGTGTTGTTGAATGTAGAATGCCGACGCATGGTGGAGTTCCTCTTCCTCTTTCAACCTTTTGGGCACCAAAATCTTCTCTAGTTGGCATTCATTCCATGCGGCAATGATCATCTGGATCTCGTTGAAGTAGTTATAGTTCGTTCGAACAAAACGAACCTGGAACATCTCTATCTTGAGTGGTGGAGGAACTTCCTGAAGAGCTTTGTACTGGCGGGCCACCCTATATGGGTAATAAGAAGTTGCACCAGAAAGACCCAGCAACGGGATGGGCTCATCATGCTTGTGTGAGAAACGAGCCTCCTCAACTCGGAACCATTTAGTATGCCATAGGAATGCCTTAGGATCAGGATTTTTCAAAAAATTAATCCAACGAGCGTACTATTTATTTGGAGAAAACGCTCTAAGACCGCAAATTTTTGTATGGGGTGCCTAAAATCATCGATCTTAAATTGTTTCATGAGGTGCCCAAATCCTTTTATGTGGGAGAAAAACCATATTTGTAAAAGTTCAGGGAGGGCACGCATGGTCTTTTCTTCATTTCGTTTGAAACGGTTTAATGACAAAAATGTTTCAGCTAAGACCATATTGACATAATTTAAGCCGTCACAAACACGATTAACCACCCATGAAATTGAAGGATTAATGGCATTTCTTCGATAAGGGAAAACAATTAGCCCGAAAAATGCTAACATGAAGATTCTAGCTTTTGAAATCATTGATTGATTTGCAAAACATTTTTCCAAAAACGAAAATGGGCATGCAAAACAATTGGCTTTGACAACTTTCCTTACTCCTTCGGCTTCGATTTCTAAAAATTGTGATAATTCAGAAATAGAATCTATACCAATGGGCGGTCTAACAAGTTCCTTTTCCAGGGGCATTCCAATGGCAACACTATATTCTTCTAGTGTTGGAGTCAATTCGTACTCACCAAATATGAAGGTGGAAGTTTGTGGACACCAGAAGTGAGGGAGTGCTTGTATCACGCTAGAGTGGATGTTGATCTCCAATAGTGGGAGAAGTCGGGCAATCCTGGTCTTCACATACCTCTGGCCCTCTTGATCTAACTGATCCAGCCACATCTTGAGCTCTTTTTTGGGAGTGGAAATGAATTGTACGTCGGTCCTCCCCATAGCATATAAAACAAGACGCGACGAAACCTATTGTCATGGACCGACAAAATTGCAATAAAGTAAGTAAATTGCGAAGTAAGAATTTAGACAACTTACTTTCACCGGAAGGGATGACAAGCACATAGACACACGCATGAAATGTGAGGCTCGATTTCTATCTAAACGGCTTAACAAAGTGAAGCTAAGAGGATGATCGACCGTTGCGGTCTCGCATTAACGTATCGGGTCCCCTTAACTTCGGCTCGTCGAATGGAATGTCCAATAGTCACGCAGTCTCGCGGATATGGACAAACACATTCGACACCATGAAAAGACTTTCGGGGAAGAGAAGGTCAACCTCTACATAGCAGTCTCGCTTTGGAGGAAGTATCCTTCTCAACACCATCCTAGAAATCCTATCGCAGCCTGAGTCCGGCCACGGGTTGTGTGTGCAATAGTGTAGTGCAAAAACAGTAAAACATGCACAACAATTTAAATGCAAACAACACTTCTAATTACGGAAAAATAAATCATCAATCACATACTCCAACCCGCAAGGCAAAGGTTAGCATAGACTACTCCCCTTATACCTCCCATCTCGCAAAAACATTTAACACCTTAGAAATGTTAGGGCGTACTGGTGTCCTCGCTGCCAAACAAAACATTTTTTTCATTTTGAAAGAAAAAGAAAAATTGGCCTAAGTCCACTAAGTGTTTTAACACAAGTCCCCAATGGAGTCGCCAAGCTGTCGCGACCTATTTTTCGGGTGCACCACCTAAAACTAGGTTAATGGACTGCTAAGTTTTTTCACTTAGCTCGGGCTCTCCCAAGCCCATACCATATCGCGACTTAAATCCAAATTTTTAAATATGCAAGATTATTAACTAGAGTCGCCACTAATCAATTTACGGTAGGTCGATTAGACACCTAAGTAAAATAAAGGGAGATTTATTTTACTCCTACGAACTGTAGACTAAGGGTACAGGGGACTTGGTTACACTAGAATTTTCTAATGCCCTTTCGGTACCATTTCTTTTTTTTTTAATTTTTCAAAATGTTTTTGCAAGCAGCTGATTTATTTTAACCTAAATTGCTATCATGCAAATGTGGTGACACTGGGTGCTCATCCATTATTTAAAACATTCAAATAAATAAATTGCATCACACAAAGCAAGCAATCATTTTTTTTTTTTTTATTTTCTTAAAAATTGGAGTTCTTTTATGAAAATGCATTTTTAGCTAAATGATTTAATCCTATTAATATGAAAATTCTAATTAAATGGGCCTATTATGCAAACTAATTAACATGCACCTCATGACCTAATTTTACTAATTAACAAATTCTGATTAAATGATTCTATTATGCAAACTAGTTAACATGCATCTAGTATTTTTGCATTTTTTTTATTGAAATTCAGAATTTATGAAAACCCTAATTAATCTATCTAAAAATAATCTTCTAATCCATTTTGGGATTAATTTGACTTAGACCCTATTCTGTCTTAGAAGACTATTTTTATTTTTTTTATTTTAAAAAGAGGATAAAAATGTGCCAATTATATCTAAAACTCTAAAAAGGCTATTTAAGTCTAATCCTAACTTATTTCTTTTAAAATACCTAAAAATGCAGTCCTAAAAATATTATCTAAAAATGCAATCCTAGAAATATAATCCTAAAAATTTGATTAATTAAACCTACGTGTCTATTATATTAAACCTTAATGTCCTATATGCTCATGCAAATCTTTTTGAATATTTTGATTTTTGATTTTTGATTTTTTAGTTTTTTTTTTTTTTGAAGTTGAATAATTGTTAAACAAGGGTTAAATCTAAACAATTAATATAATCACTAAATAAAGGATTAACATAATTGAAAAAATAACCTGTGGTCTCACAGGTTAAATTAACAATTATTCTAACCCTAATCATCACAACAACTCAAAATAATTAAAAATCTAGTCCGAAGTCTTACGGACCAAATTAAATAATTATTATGATTTAACAATTGAGATTCTACAAGAAAGCCCAAAAATTAAAAATAATTAGAAAAATGGTCCGATGTCTCTCGGATCAAATTAATAATTATATTAATTTCGGACAAAATCCCTATGGATAATGCATACTAAATTCACAAATATTAACATCCAACATTATAAATTAAATACCTAAACTAAAAATGTTATCAAATGAAATACACAAAAAGATAACATAACAAATAAAAAAAGTAAAAGAAACTAAACTATAAATAAAGTAAAAACAAAAAAAAATAAATAAAAGAAAAAAACTACCTAAGGGAATCGACGGGGAATGACGCCGGGCGGTCGTTTAATCGGTCGTCGGAACTCCGGCGGGGAAATGGCTGCGACGGAACGGTGGCGGGCTCCAACTCAGGGAAGCGGCGAAGTCGGGGCTGAGTCGCGAGTCACGGAGCTGGGTCGCGGCGACGGGGCGCGGGCTGAGGCGCGGCGGCGGAGATGAGCGAACCAGCGAGATGGCGGTGCGGAGGCGTGGCGGAGCTCGAAGATCGACGATCGAGGGTGCTGCAGCGGCGCGGCGTTGGCGAGGGTGGGAGCGCGGTCGTCGGGGCGCGGCTGCGGCGTCGCAGTGGTCTCGCTGTGGCGGCTCCGGGTTGAGATGCCGACGGAACGACGGGATCGGTGGCGCAGCGTGGCGGAGGCGAGCAGGGGCGGTGTGGTCTCCGGTGGCGTCGGGCAGCGGATCCGGAGTTTCAAGCGTTGGCGGGGGCGCGGTGGTCGCAAACAGAGCAGCAATGGCCGACAAAGGGGGATGCCAGCGTCTGGAGGTGCGGCGGCGTCGAAAGGGGGGGCTGCACGAGGAAGACAAACAGTGGTCTTCTTTTGATTTTTTTTTGTTCTTTTTTTTTTTTGACTCTCCTGTCGCACGTCCCTCACGTCTCCCTCACTGTAGCGGCTGACTTTTACTTTTTCTTTTCTTTGCACTTCTGCAGGTTGTCAGAAGAGAAGAAGAAAAGACTACCCTTTACACTTCTGCAGGGTTTCCTCTTCTTTTCTTTTTCTTCTCACTATCACGAATTCTCTCGTGTTTGCTTTTCTCACCAATTTTTCGCCAATTCCCCCCCTCTTGCACGAAATTTTTCAGCGGATTCTCTCCCAATTTTTTTTCGCACCCCTGTTACGAAAAAATGAAACTCTCTTTTATACTAATTCCGAACGGCCATCTTGAATGGTATTTTTAGAGTTTCCATCTTTTGTCACATTAAATCAAAGCTGTCAATCAAAGTGAGATTTCGCAATCAAATCGATTTTGCTCCGATTTATTCCATTTTATAAAATTCTTGCCCCTTATTCACTTGATTTTTAAATTGTTTCTGCATTTAACAAAATCCGGACATCCATCAGAATTCCATATTTCCTTGCATAATTCAATCAAATCAATTTTCCCCATTTTTATTTTTTTCTTTTCAAAATGCAATTTTATTTTTCCAAAATTAGGTGTCAACACTAATCCTTTTTATTTTTCAAAATATGAAATTAAAAATTCAATGAGGAGATAGCATTACTTACTTAGTAATGTCCAATACCAAACAACGTAGCTATTCGAGCCGACAATCTAACAATCCTGTCAATTAAATGAGAATTGTAAAACACTATTTTAGCTATTGAATCGACTAAACTACACTTATTCATCTATTAATCGACTCCTACACAATAACAAAAGGCTCATTGTAGCATGTGTTCACTATTGTCCCTTACGTGCTGCTTGTGCATCAAACTTATTCAGGTCACAACTCTCTCCATCGAACTTCAACTCTAGCAAATATACTGTCAAACAAAAGCACCTTCGAGATACTTAGATATCTTAAGCTTGACTCCCAAGACAGTGAAAGAGAAGCCAAAATCGTCACTAAAATAGGAACTTTGCTATTGTTCCAACATATACGCATAGCTTTGAAAAATTGTTTCAAACAAATTGTAAGTCTAAATCAAGTTTTGTAAAATCTCATAGCTACACATGTGACATCCCGATTTTCCAATTATATTTTCAATAAATTGAGACGGGCATTTCGTTGGCACGCATATAGTTCTTTTCCTTGAGTCGGCCACTCATATGAAAACTAGTATATCGGGTGAAGCTGTTAAGAGTTTCTACTGCATCAGACTCGAGAATTTGATCATGAAGCGACCTTTTGACCGAGCTAATCTGCAAGGGTCATTACGGCACGATTAAAATCGATTAGAGATCGGAGATAGGTCGACTCGACAGAGGCATGTGATCAGGTGTGGGTGATTCCACCGGATCGCACAATTCTTGTCGATCGGACTCGGACCGACTTTTCTATCGATTGAGTACCCTGTGTCCATACTTGAAACCTTGAGATTACCCCGACAACCGAAAGTCACCAATGTTTCAAAGATGTACATTGTGGCTTGAGATGATCAACCACAGGTCAAATGCATGAAAATTTCTAAAGGCTACCCGGTAGGTTGGGCCGCGCTAGTATCGTGCCAAAGTGAAATTAACCGTGGAATTGAGATCGAATTCGAAATTGGAAGTCCGGGTGTGTCACAAATCATTTTAGGATCATTGACTAATCTTGAGAAGATTTTTCATGCAATCGAGTTTTTCAGCAATTAAATCGAAAATGGTTAATTTGGCTCGAGAAATTAGTAGGCTCGTCTTTTGGTCGCGCTTTTGGGACTTAAGTTGATTATATAGACAAGTGAAGATGTGAATTGAAGTGTGGTAACATTGAATTAATTTTATGGGCTTTAATTTAATTCAATTAGAAGAGAATCGAGTGAAATTGAAGAAGTTATTGTGCAAGAATTGGACCCCGGCGGAAAATGAAAGTGAACCCATTGAATAATGTTGTGGGAGAGGAGATAGTGGAAGATGACATCATGCGGGTGATGTCATGCTGGTTGAAGCCAAGCGAATGGGGTGTTGACAAGTGACAAGAGCTCATTGGCTCTCATAAAGTGGGGTTTTTTCTCTCTCACCTATCACCATCATCTTCAACCTTGGGAAGGAGAGAGAGAGGGGAGGAGAGAGAGACCGACCGGACCAGCCAAGCCGACCGCCCGACGCCGCCCTCTTCGCCCGGTCGCTCGTCCGTCGTCGCCGCTGCGCTGCTGCACGCTATCCTCGCTGTCCGCTCGCTCGCCACCAGCTCGTCTCCCCACTCCGCCTCAGCCCGCGTCCCCAGCAGATTTGAGAACCCCGAACCAGCAAGCCGAAGACCCATTGAAGCCAGCAGCCCCACCTGTCGCCAGAGCTCGCCGCCGCCGCCATCGTCCGTGCGCGAAGCTCGCGCGCCCGCGTGTCGCCTCGTCGGACGGCCGTCGCGCGCTGCTCCGCCCTGCTCGCCCGGTCCCGAGCTCTTTCCCCTCCGTCCAGCCGTTGTCGCCGTCGCTAGGGTCGCCGGGAGTCCCGCCGGAGCTGCCGCCTTAGCCGCCGGAGCTTCGCCTTGCATCCGCCGCCCTTGGCCGCCTCAACGGCGCCGGATCCGCCCCAACCAGCAGCCACCGACGAGCAAGAAAAATGGGTATGACAGCCCCTTCGTGGGCCGTTTTGGCCGCCTTCCCGAGCCCGGATGCTAGGCCCGCTTTGAGGAAAGTCGATCCTCGTGTCGTCCCCATCGTTTTGGTTCGCTCGGCTCGTTAATCCGGTGAGTTTAACTCACTAAATCTTGATTAGAGGGTTAATGATGCCCTAAGTGTGCTTAGTCTAAGTTAAGTAAGATTAGGTTGGTAGATTAGTTTATTTAAATATGTATTAGATTAAGTTGTTTAATTAAAGTTAAACATGTTTAGTTTAAGGGTTAAGTAGGATTATTTTTAAAATAAACCTTGATGTGACATAAAGGAATTTACTTTTGATTTATTTAAACATTTCGAAATTATTTAATAATTTAATAATATATCAGTATTCGAAATTATTAAAATATGATTATTTAATTATTTTCGGAATAAATTTAATTATTTATTAAATTCCGAAAATTTTGTCGGGACCCTAAATTCTCGAGAATTTCGTGCGGTCGCTGCTGTGTATTCGGATTTTGAAATTGATGGTCGGATATTATAAATTGAATGTGGATTGTGAAAAATATGAATATTATTATTTAATTAATTTTGGAATAAATTTAATTATTTAATAATCCGAAAAATTATTTTGGGACTCTAAATTCTCAGAATTTCGTGCGATCGATCTATTGTGCATTTAGAATTTGAATTTGATGAATGGATGTGGCAAATTGAGTGTTGATTGCGATAAATATGGATTTTATTCATAAAAACCCAAGTGTCGGGTTTTGATGCCAAATTTGGATTTTAATTATTATATTAAATAGTGGGATTTGAAAAAGTGATATATTGGTTTTGATTCAAATTAGCGTGTCCCAACACACGCGAGTAATTTCTGGAATATTTTTAATATGGAGAAAAATGGCGGGATCACTATTTTAAGTGGAAGCATTGATTGAATTATAAAGTGTCCCGAGGCCGAGTATGTTATGGCTGTGTGATAACTAAGAGGAATTGTCCCTGGCTGTTGAGTAGGACTTGCCCCTATTAGGGATGCCCACACGGTGGATGCTGGTCGCAGATTGATTCTCGGGGCCCATGCTCCTTCGGGAACGCCGTCGACGACCGACGAAGCCGCGCTCCATGGGGAGGAGGCGATGCCTGGTTATATGCCAGTAGATAGCCGAACTGCAAGTAGGCTATGCCCTTGTGTGGCAGTGAATAATAATTGGAATGCGTGCTAAGTACGATTGTGATTATATGAAAGTGATGGCGTTCCAATTGTTTGAGTTCCTATTACTATCTGTGTTTGGGTGATTTTGAATTGTGCTAACCTGCAGGAAGGAACTGAGGCGAGGTAAGTTCTCTGTGTGATGTGGCTAGGCCACCCTTGGGCGTATTTTCTTTCTAATAGGGGTTTAGGGGGTTGAACTTGCTGAGACATCGTCTCATCCCGGTTGTGGGATTAAAATTTCAGGTCCCTAGATGGCGGTCGTGGAGGACCCGAAGCCCTAAGTCCGGAAAGGTGGAGGCGAAGTATCGGTGAACGTGTCCGCTAGTTGGTTTTAGGATAGTTCCCCATTCGTTGAATTTGGTCTATTTTGTAGACAAGGTCTAGAGTTGTATTTAAACATGTGTGGTTGTAATTGAGTGTTTGGCATTGTGATTGATTGCTTGCTTTTCTATCCCAAGTCAGATGTTGTCAAGGGATTTGTTCCGCTTCCGCATGCGTAATAAAATGAATGGGTTGGCGACGTATCCCGGGATGTCGCATATTTGATCGACCGCAGTGGGATGTGTGCGCTCGGGGTTCGGGCGTGACAACACAACACCCTAAAATAGCAATCCTCCATAATTTCTCATCTTAACTCCTAGATTTAACTCACCAGCTCAAAATCAACAAGGATCCAAAATTAGGGCTTAGTGTTGAAAATCTCTCTAATGGCGCGTTTGGTAACGATTTTGTTCCGATGAACAAATTATGATCGAAATGATTATTTTTTATTCTGTTTCCGGAACCAATTTCTAAACATTTTAAGCCGTTTGATAACTGTCCAAAAAAATTTATCCTATAATAGAATTGCATTTGGTACCGTACTCATTTATTCTGGTCCAAATTAATTTCTTTTAATTTTTAAATAATTTTCTTACTTTCTTACTTTTTCTTTCTTTCTCTCTCTTATTCTTCTTCTTTAAGTGCCTAGTCCTCGAACTGGCGACTAGCCAGATAAGGGTCGGCGACCTCATTGGAGTGTTGTCGGCCCTCGCCGGTGGCCAAGCAAGCCTCACCGAGGCTGGGCGAGGCCCGCCTGGTCATTGGCGAGGCTTGGCCTCGCCCACCGTGAGGCTCACCTAGCCTCGTCGATGGCTAGGCTTGCCTTCGGCGAGCTCGCCGGACCGGTTGCCGGCAACGGCGGCGGTGGCGGTAGATGAAGAATAAGAAGAAAATGACTTGATTCTTAGATTTGTTCTCGGGAACAATAATCAATTTTTTTTATTATTCTTGATTCTGTTCAAAATCTACTTCCGAGAACAAAAAAATAAACATTTGTTCCCGGGAACAAAAATATTACCAAACGCGATTCTCGTTTCCAAAGCGCTCTCGAGAACAAAAAATCAAAATCAATTATTATTTTGATGGTTAACAAACAGCCCCTAAATAGATGAACAAAGGGTGAAAATCCTTATCTAATACTGCAAAATGAAGCTAATCCAGCTTGACAAGATCTTCCAACGTGTAATGAAAAACCCTTTTTTCCTTCTTTCTCTCTTTTATATTCTTTCTTCTTTTCCCTTAGTAGGTGCACCTATCTTTTATAACTCTTGTTTTTCTTTGTCCTTTTCAATTCTTTTTAAAACCCCACCTCTTTTAACTATCAATTCATTTCGCAAAAAATATGCATTTTTAGAAAATATTTTCCAGAAAAAATATAATTATTTTTGGATATTTGACTAAAACCTAAAAATAAAGTGAATTTTTTTTTACTGTTTAGTAAGTAAAATCTTTTGTCCATGTACTTTTTCTAATAATTTTTTTATATGTTATATTTTAAAATCGATTTTTAGTTATTTTTAATTTTTAAAAATCAATTTAATTTGTTTCCCTTTTCTTTTTCTTTCCTTTTATCTTTTTATTTTTTGGCCAATTACCAGCCACGGCGACAACCATCAACCTGTCTAAGGCAAGCTTGAGCTTGCCGCTTGCCGACCTTAGGCCTAGCCAAATCAGCCACTAGTTCGCCTATTTGGCGAGTAACATGCTTGAGCTCACTAACCTCAGGCCTTGCTAGATCGGCGAGCCGAGAGGCTCACGTCACTTGCTAGTTCGTCGATCTAGTAAGCGGCGAGCTATGAGCCTCGAGCTTGCCTATGGCCGGTCTTTGGCCATAGCCGTGGTTAACAGACTAAAGAAAAAGGTGGAAAAAAATAAAATGAAAAAAAAAAAGAAGAAATAGAAATAGAAAAATAATTAAAAATTTGAATTTTTAAAAAGAAATAAAAGAAAGAAGAGGGGCTAATAAAGTATGAGATAAGAGAGAGTGAATAAATAAAATATTTTCCTCAACTTGAGAAGTGGAAAATATTTTTTTACTATTTTAAAGGACTTTTTCTTGATGGAAAATGTTTTCCCTGACTAATTAATTTTCCCTTAAATGAACACCGAAAAATCCAAAAAACATTTTCCTATTGGTTGTTTTCTGCAAAACGAACGAAATCAATAAGTCAAAAGAAGGTAATATTGCAAAGATATCCTATAAATTATGCTCCCCATCCTAGCTTTAGTATCATCAATAATCCCTTTTTATAAAAATGAAAAACGTCTATTTATTGTTTTCTTTTCGAAAGCGTCAGCTATATTTCCGAAGAGGGGTCATCATCCTCCCTAAGTCGATTTAAGGGTAGAATTTACTAAGGTGGTGTTAACGCCGCTGAGTATCACTTAATGCGAACTTTTTTTTTTCCCTCCCAAACCAAAGCTGGAAATTTTGCTGGCCGGAGAATTCTCTTTATTTTCCCAAAACCAAAATTGACGACTTGACTTTATCTTAATCTCGAAATACTATTGGTAGTTTCATTGAACCAAGTTATAAGTTGACGTGGCACGCATTTTGTTAAAATCAAATAAAAAATTGCTACAATTTGTGGATCGGTTTCCTTAATTCCGGGTGTCAGTTCTTTTACACGTCTTAATATACAGCCGTCCACAAGGGGCTCTCGGATTTCCAGATTTTCGCGAGTGCTCGGATTTCCACATCTGGCCGAATGACACGAGTGTCAGCGTCACCCTGTCAGATTTTCAAATTTACCCTCAATCTCTCTCTCTCTAATAATTTGCCCTTTACCTTCATACCTTCGGTTTATTCCCTCCTTTCGAGAAAATATTGGGTGGGTTTAACCCTCCACGTAGACCCTCCACATAGGCGGTGGGTTAAACCACTCAGCGATCGACACGTGACGCCACATAGGCGAGGGAGTCAGGCGTTCAAAATTCGCGCGGGCCGCGTGTGGGGCCCACCACTCTGACGCTCCCTGCTCTGCTCTCCTCTGTGATGCCTGCGCCCCCTGTCGAATTGTCCTCTCTCTCCTCTCTCT
Organism: Eucalyptus coolabah; assembly: GCA_014182585.1. Classification (NCBI taxonomy): domain Eukaryota; kingdom Viridiplantae; phylum Streptophyta; class Magnoliopsida; order Myrtales; family Myrtaceae; genus Eucalyptus; species Eucalyptus coolabah. The sequence continues at coordinate 25,053,609 of CM024628.1, read as the reverse complement.
CTCTGCAATGGTGGATATGTATGTGCAGATTGGAGAAACTAATGAAGAGAAATATGTGTAAATGCTAATGGCGCAGGACCGCAGGTGGGAGGAGGACAATTTGAATCTGGGGCCTTCTTGGTGGAGCTTCCTTCTATATATATATAATGCAGGGCGTACGTAGCATGACTTTGAAGAAGCTTGTGGTTTTTAGGGTTTCATGGAAGCTGGGAAGAAGCTTCGTCGAAGAAGGACGTTACGAAAGTTGACTTGATTTTTTCTTGATCTGGAACGTTCTTTGATTTTAGATAGAGCACATGATAGTAACGTTGATACGTTTTTGGGTTTTTTTTTTCTTGTGTCTTCGCACGCTATCATTAATATATACTATTTTTATTCTCTAATTTGATTAATCACGTCACGCCATTTATCTTCCGAGATGATTCTTGGAAGGAAGGCTCGTCCTTCGTTGCCGCGCTTTTTGACTCTGAAAACGTGATCCAAGTCACGGGTCTAAAGGTCTAGAACTAGTCCCAGTGAACTCTGCCGTGCTCCTTCCAGGTGTTTTGATTGGTTTCGTGGGTCTCGCTCGCGTCTTTGCCGGGTTCGTTCTTTCAATAGATTGGAACGTTGATTGGCACGTTCGTTCGGACGAAGCAGGAATCAAATTATGAAGGGATGGATGTTCTTTGGGAATTGCTATGTACAGATCTGGTCGGGAATTTGGGAATCTCTATGTATTCTTAGTTTTGTACTTATGCCACGCTAATTTGAGACGCAGGAAGATGAGACTTGCACGCGCCGCCCGGGCCGATTAGTGTGGGGGAGATTAATCGAGTTGACATTTCAGCCAATTTGTGATTGTGACATCCATAAACAACAATCTTTGACCGCGGCGAATGCGTTGAGGATAACTACGTGAATACGTGAAGGAACGGTCAGCTTCCCACAGAATCTTCCATGTAGCCTAAATCGAATCTCTCTCTCCATGCGTGTGAAAGAATATCTTCCACATTTTGTGTAATGATTATAGTGATTTTTCATGTTTTCGTTGGTGGACTGATGAAATTAACGAATGTTTGTCTTAAACCCAAAAATTTTCATATTATTCAAATTCTATGGAAAAAAATTGTGCAAGTCTTAAATCTTATACACCGAATATAAGTAGGTCCTAACATTTTGGATCGATTCCATTAAGTTCTATACCTTTACTAAAAAGATACAATCAAATTCTAAAACTTTCAATAGTTCAATTGAATCCTAAACATTGGTTGGAAAATGAAATTAAGGCTCAAAATTTATTTTCAATGTGCAATTTAAGGTCGTCATTTAGGCAACTTCTAAGTTACACCTAGTCCAATTGAAGTACGCTTCATCAAGAGGACTTTATTACACCTTTTAAAAAAGGTTTAGCACTTAATTGAGTAAATGAAAAAGTTTAAATTCCGATTGTAATGCGCATATGAAGTTAAGAACTTCCAATGCACTTGTGGCAAAGAATGTAAAACATTTTAATATTCGGTACTTACATTTTTAGCACTTGTTTTTATGTTTTATCAAACGAGCCCTAGGAAAATTCGTTCCTTGCTTATCCTTTGAAGTGATTATTGAGTTGGATTAATTTTTCAAGTCTATATTTTATATTAATAAAAAAAGCTCATTCTCATCAAATGGATGAAATTCGAAATTTTCAACCTTGATTGGCTTGTCAAACATGCCCTGATGATGTCCCTTAAGTAGTACCAAGGAATTGAATTATTGACTTCTTTAAATATCCAGTAAGAATTTGTCTCATTACTTAAAGAGTGTTTAATAAAATTGAAAATAAGTGCCGACAATTTAAGTACAAACTTTAATTGCTGACAATTTTAATATTTAAGAATAGAAATAATAGGTTATGACCAAAAAAAAAAAGGAATAGAAGTAATAGTTTGTTCGATATTGATTATTGGTAGGTTTTATGATTATAATTGGCAAGATTTTAGTTACTGTCAATACTTTTTATACTTAATAAAAAAATGGCTTGTTTGATAATCACGTTAAGAGTAGAAAACTAAGCTTTTTAGCACTTGATGTGTGCATTTGAAAACCCCTGATTGCACATAACTTAATTGAGTTTTTAAGTCATAAGTCACTAAATATGATTATTGAAGGACTTAGTTAAGTGTCAAAATTTTGGGTAAAAGTACAAAAATCTCAAATTACACGCACTATGACGCATTTACCTTAACACTGGACCTGAGCCCAACCTTTTACACTCGGCCTATTACCAAAGAATCGAAAAATGGTGTTAAGGTTCCCATGCCCAAGTACACAGTTTTTGCTCCAAGTGTCCATGTCCAATCATTAAAAAAGGTTCCATTTAACTTATTGTCAAAGGGTAGATTCGAAAAAAAAAAAAAAAAAAAGGTAGATTCAACAGTTCTACTTTAGTTAAGCCTAAATACCTAGGATAAGTCTGATCTTTTTCTTCGAGGAAGTAACATGATTGGCAAGGCAAGGAGAGAGCCTCACTCCGTCACTATTTGATAACACAAAACCAAACCCACAATGCATGCAAAATCGCTACTCCGAGAATGATTTTTTTTTTTTTTTTTTAATCTCCAATGAGCGCATGCTAAATTTCAAATACGCCATTAAAGCTAGCGTGAATTTTTTTTTGTAAGATAGAATAATAAGGAGAGGAATGTGTGTTAAAATTTGTTGTATAGGAGAAGTAGAAACTTGTCATTCTTAATCATCTTCCTGTTAAACAGTAATTTGTCAAACATTAGCAAAAGGCAAAATGTTCGTGCTGCACTAATAGCACTTCCTTTTCTTTCTTTTTTTCCTTGGGGGCCGTATTCATTGAAATACGGGGCAAAGGAAAGAGACCACCTTTAACATGCCTTGCAACATAAAATTGCTAGTTTCGGCCTAATAACATTTTTTTTATACACATCATGGACATGAAAGTTTTTTTAAGTTGAGAAACATTTCATCATTTGTAAAGACAGATTTTTGAACAATGCAAATGTAAATAACACGTTCAAAGTACTTAAATATCTTTGTTATGACGACCTTTGATACTTTGGCCTCAATAGAGAAAAGCTTACTCTTTATAAAGTTTGGCCTAAGAATTATAGAGAAATGGTGGGTTTGGTAACAATTTTGTTCCCGGGAACAAATCCTAATAAAAAAATAATTATTTTTGATTCCGTTTCCTAAACCGATTATGAGTAAAAGAATGTGTTTGATAACCGTCCAAAATTTCTGATTTTGGAATAAAATTGTGTTTGGTACCGTGTTAATTGATTGTTCCAAATCAATTTCTTTTAATTTTTAAATAATTTTCATTTTATATTTTCCTTTTTCTTTTTTTTTTTTTATCTCCTATTCTTCTTCTTCTTTAGGTCGGTCACTAGTCCGGCGATCGGCCGACAAGGGCCGGTGACCTCACTAAAGCGTTGCCGGCCCTTGGTGAAGCCGGCCCTCATCGCCGAGCCTCGCTAGCAGCACTCCGGGCGAGGCTCACCTAGCCCGGCCTCGAGGCTTGGCCTTTCCAGATTTGACAAGGCCGGGCCTCACCGGTGGCCAAGCCGGCCTCACCGGTAGCTAGGCAAGGCCCGCCCGGCCACCGGCGGGCCGGGCGAGCCTCGCTGGGTTGGGCGAGGCCCACTTGGCCACTGGCGAGGCCGGGTAAGCCTTCGGCGAGCTCACCAGACCTTGCCTTGGCCTAGCAAGCCTTCGACGAGCTCGCCAAACCAGTTGTCGGCAACTGGCAGCGGTGGGCGGCGGTGAACGACGATGAGTGGCAGGCGACGGCGGCGATCGCAGGATGGCGGTCGATGAAGAAGAAGAAAAAAGAAGAAGAAGAGTTTTGATTCTCAATTTTGTTCCCGTAACAAAAATCAACTTTTTTTTATTCTTAATTCTCTTCCCAATCTGTTCCCATAAACAAATTTTCTCCCGAGAATAAAATTTTTATTAAATGCGATTCTCGTCCCAAATTAATTTTGGGAACAAAAAATCATAATCATGCACTGTTTGGATGGTTACCAAACAGTGCCAAAGAAGTTAAAAACAATAGTGAAGGAATTCAAGACTATCTTCTTCTTTTACCATCTAAAGATTTTCCAACTCTTAGGAGGCATGTAACAACCGCTCACATACTACCAACTTCTAGCACTAGCCCTCGTTCTCCATGGCTGTTGCAATGTGGCCTCACCTAGCCATCGGAGTCTTGCCATCAACGGCCTCGCCAACCACCAGCACCACCGTGGAGCAAAGAATTAGTTTCACTTTGCTAGGATTTTGTCATTCCATCCATTATTGGCATAGCCCAAACTTCTCTAAGCTTGTGATATGGTCGTATGTGAGAATTTTATCTTCTATTTTATAGTAGTTCTGTTCATTAGGAATACAATCTACAACCATCATATGTCTCTATTTACTTGCTTTATGTACCCGTACCTCACATTCTTTATTTGCTTAGTAAAAATCGAGCCTTGGTCCAATATTCCAGAGAATTAACTAAAAGAAAAAAAAAAATTAATGGAAAGTGGACTTGCTACCAAAATTGAGGATTTAAAGGATAGATTTTGAAAAGTGGAGGTCCTAAGTGCAGTAGCACATAACTAGATAATTCAATTCTTTTCCCTTTTTGACCACAAACTTGCTTGAGAAAAATTACAAGCAGTATGCTTAATGCGGTCTCAATTCTATCTAATATTTTTTTTTCCTTTCAAAAAATACTTAATTTAGCTCCGATCTCAATTCTGGCTCAATTTTATCTCATAAAAAATAAATACCATCTTTTACTTTTAACTTAGATTGCAGCTCTGATTAGTGATTCCAACATTTTTTTTCCTTTTAAATAAAACATCAATTTCAATTTCCGCACCGATGCTGATCACGAAGGCGAAACGGCGAGCAAGGCCGTCGTTTTGGCCATTGTACTTTCCTTTAGTCTTGTCGACTCTCCCACTCTCTCTCCTGCCGAGATTTGCTAAATCACCGTCTCTGAGGCGGTAATCGGAGAACCTCGTCCGTCGCGGCCCTCGCCTGCCCTCGCGTCACGCCGGCGGGACGTCGCCCGAAGAAGCTCTTGGGTTCCGTACGGGGACACCCTTTGCGTTCGCCCGTTCTTATTCTTCTTCTTGCATGCCGGCGAGGCGCGTCTTGCGCCGAGCAGAGGAATCGTCCTGTTTCGGGTCAGGTGAGGAGGACCCTTCGGTGCGTCTTCCCGATTTTCGTTTTTCCCTTCAAAACTCACTAAGAAAAGCGCTCCTATATATTTCCTGATGGGCTGTTCTCTGTTTTTCTTTCGCTTGAATTTCTTATCAAATCCGGTTTGTCTGATTCTTTTTGGTAGCGACTCGCGAGTCGGAACGTGTGCCTTTCTTTTTCTTTAAACCCTTTTCCCGTCTTTAGTTGATGCTCTGCGGAAGTTTTAGTGTTGTTGGTTTAACAGAGTTTTGTTCCTGTTTTTTGGCCCAGCGGCATCATTATCTAGAATCTAGCATATTGGGGAGAACTTGGGTACAACAATTCACCACGGCCAAATGCAATCAAGAATCAATTTCTCTCCCGAAGCTAAACCAATTAAAATTTTTTAAACCCCCAGCAATAACCAGTAATGTATAGCCTCACAAAATGCAAATATAACGCTGAAATGATAAGCAGACAAAACAAATAACGACACCAAGGATTTAACGTGGAAAACCCGATACGGGAAAAATCACGGACCGCCCAAAAACATCCACTAATCACCAAGAATAGCAGGATACATAAAGTATTCTTCTCTAGTTACACACTAGAGGCTTAATATCAACATTACAATCATCTTCTTCTCACCACATAGATAGACAAACAAGTTTGGAGTAAAAACATTTTAATCGCAATCGGAGAATTTGAAGATGGTTCTTGACGAACAAAAAACCATCAACTCGTAACCCTCGGTTTCACGAACAACATACTGAAATTTGAGCCAATTCCATCAATATTTGGCCTTCGAATCAAAGCCGCAAAGTTGCAACTCCCTTCCTTTCTTTTCTTCTCCCTCGCTTCATCAATTTTTATTTTCTCTCACCTCGTCTTCACTTTTTCGGGCACACACCCACGTACGACACTCCACTTCTTTTTGTTTAGTTTTGTTTCGAATAGTGCAAAGATTATGGTAACATTCCTGAATTTATGTTTGATAATGGTAAACAAACCACCTGCGCTACAACGAACAAAGGAAATTGCAACTTCGATAAAGAAAGATGGAAGCCCGACCCGCAAATCTTGGTTCTAATCGAGGCCATTAGATAGTCCCCCAGGGTATTGCGCCGAGTTTCAACAAGCACCGAGCATGAGGAGACATGCAATGAAAGCTATCTAGCCCTTCGAATGGTGCAAAAATGTCGGCTACCATTATCGATTTAGATTCAAGAATGTAACCGACATTTTTTGCACCATTCGTAAGGGCTAGATAGCTTTCATTGCATGTCTCCTCCTCATGCTCGGGTGCTTGTTGAAACTCGACGCAATACCCGGGGACCCCTAATGGCTTGATTAGAACCGAGATTTGCGGGTCGGGCTTCCATCTTTCTTTTATTGAAGTTGCAATTTCCTTTGTTCGTTGTAGCAGCGTTGGTGGTTTGTTTACCATTATCAGACATAAATTCAGGAATGTTACCATAATCTTTACACTATTCAAAAGAGCTGGGTAGCTTTCATTGCAAGTCTCCTCCTCATGCTCGGGTGCTTGTTGAACCTTTGGACACAATATCCCCTGAACCGTTTAATTGCCTGATTACAACCAAGATGCGGGTTGTGCTTCTATATTTCTTTTATCCAAGTCGCAATATCCTTTGCTTGTTGCAGCAGCTTTGATAGTTTGCAGGCTCTCCTCCCTTCCGTAAACATTTCTCGGAATTCTTTTTTCCTTATCATTTTCTTTTCTCCTCACAAGAACAACTTTGTCATTTTTCTTCCCACAAAGCATTCCTCAAGCTTCTCATCGTTTCCGTAGTATTTTTCAATGTTTGACTCTTCAAATATTCTAAGTTTAATCCTTCATGTTAGAGGTGTCAGAAACCGAACCGAAAACCGAACCGAACCTAACCGAAAAATTCGGTTTTTTCGGTTCGGTTTCTCGTGAAAAACCAATATCTTTTAATTGGTTCGGTTTTTATCGGTTAACCGAACCGAACCAAAAACCGATAAAATCAAATCTTCGGTTTTATTCTCTCCCGACGCTGAGTCCTCTCCTCTCGTGTCTCGTCTTGGTTGGCTTGGACGTGCAACGGCGACGGCGATCACTAAGGTGCGGCGGAGGGGAAGCTACTGTGGTGCCGTCGCTCGGAGGGAGGAGCTGCAGGCCGCAGGGGACGGGTGAGTGGTGGCGCGACCGCAGGCGTCGGCTCGCGGGTCACCGGCGGAGCGGCGGTGCGAGCTCGCGGGGTGAGGGGTGACCGGCCCGGGATTTGCTGCCATCGGGTTGCAGGCGGAGATGCTCGAAGGCGGCAAGCATTCCGGCATGGCTGAGCGGGCAATGGTGGAGGCGATCGGGCGATGTGGCTGCATATCGCGGGCGAGACCGGCGGAGCGGCGGTGACCGGCCGCTAGGCCGCCTGTGCCGGGCTTGCAAACGGCAGACACGGGCAGCGAGAGCTGGGGGAAGAAGATGAACAAGTGTTCCGCTTTTTTCCCTCTACCGGCCCGTCCTTCACGTCCCTTCCCTCTTTGTCGCTTCTCTACAGTTGTTGTTGTACAGCTTTTCCTTTTGACTTTTCCTATAAAGCTTTCTTTTCTCTTTCGTTTTTGTGTTGCTTTTTTTCAAAAGAACGAACAGAAGCCCTCATTTCCAAAAACCGAAAACCGAAAACCGAAAACTCAAAACCGAAAACCGAACCGAACCGAAATTTTCGGTTTGGTTCGGATCTCATTCGGTTCGGTTTGGAAGATTTTTTTAACGGTTCGGTTCAGTTCGGTTTTTTTGAAAAACCGAACCGAATCGAAATGTTGACACCCCTACTTCTTGTGGCTGGTCTTCAATGTCGTACTTGAGGAGTATACTGGTTCCAACGTCCACTTGCACCTCAAGCTCATATGACTTCCGGGTTACTCTTAAACTTTCAAAGAAAATCTTATACTGCGGATCCACTAAATCATTGCTACCACTGCTGCTACCATATCTATAAGCTTTGGAAGGCATAGAACCATAATTGTCGTGATAAGTTTCCAACAAATTTAAATATTCGTCGTCTTCAGAGGAGTCAACCCCATCAGTTCTTTGTGGAGCACTCTCAAGAGCACCATTCTGCAAAGAAGTACGCGTTTCAATAGGGTCACGCAAGCACCTTCTCTTTAATGGCCTTTCCAGTTACTTTTCTCTATCGTATTCACACCCATTTTAACTATCAAACCACAGCTCCAAAATTTTTCACTTCACCAATACACGAAGAATCTCCTTCATGGAGGCACTCGCCCCCCTAAAATCCCAATAACAAGCCCTGTTTCCAAAACACCAATAAAGGAAAAAGAGCTACATAAGAACGCACATGGAAGTGCTTATTTGCCACATTAAGACCAAAACAAGACCATGTTGGCTAGGTCCACCTTCAAGTGGGGCCCAGCCAGCATTAAAAAAACAAAACAAAACAAAAAGAAGTGGATTAGTTTTAGTATCCTTTCGGTACCTAATCTTGTTCATTTAAAAAGAATGATATTTTGGTCGGGCAACTTGGATTAATTTTATATCCATCTACTAACATGTGAGGTGATCATACGAGTGCACAATCATTAAAATAACAATTAGCAACCAAAGAAAGCGATTAAATAAATTGCATGAAAGAGCAAAAAGTTAACATCAAAGAAAAGATAAATAATAATCCTAACTAGATTAAAGAGAAGCCAAAATCAACATATCAATATTATGCATTCAAAGTCATTTGTCCTAAGGACAATTGAGACCTTAAGGTGAAACCCAAAAGGCTTAATCAAACTTAAACATAATTCCAAATTGAAAGGTTTCCTATTTTTAGAGAAAATTACTCCAAAGATTCATTTCAACCTTTCCAAGGAAATTTAATTTTTTTAGATTTTTCCTTTATAAAAAAAGAATTTTCGAATTTTCCAAAAGAACTTGATTTTTGCAATTTTTAATTTTTAGTTTTTTAAAAATTGTTAATTAAATATTTTTAGAAAAAGGTAGAATTTTTTAATGTTGTCTAAGTTTTTGAATTTTTTTGAATTTTTATTATTTTTCGAATTTTTTTGATTTTTTTAAAAAATTGAATTTTTATTATTTAATATTATTATATTCGAAAAGAAAGGGTTCGGTACAATAAACCCGTTTCGGCCCATTAGGCACTGTTTGGTAACCATCCAAACAAAGGCTTGATTCCCGATTTTTTGTTCACGTAACCGCGGTTTGGGAACGTAATCGCGTTTGGTAAATTTTTTTGTCCAAACCGATTCCGGGAACAAATTTACTCCAAGAATCGCTTTGGACAAGAATTCAAAAAAAAAAAAATTGACTCTCCATCCAAGAATCAAAAAAGAGAATCAAAAGTGCCGAAGCCTTATCTCCTCTCTACTCTCTCTCGTCCTCTCATCTCGATTATGCTCATCAGTCTCATTCTCTCCCTCCTCAAGAACGGCGACGGCCGCTCCTCTCTCCGCAAGAACGGCGACGGCGACGGCTCGCTTCTTCATCATTGAAGGGCGTCGTTCAAGGTGAGTTCCCTTCTATGGGTGGTTCGGCGTCGCGATGGTGGTGCTCGCTAGGCGAGCGACCCCGGGCCCGAATTGGCGGCGCCCACACCGATCGGCCGAGGGTCGCCGCCGAGCGACCCTTGGGCCCGAATCGGCGGGCAACCTCACCGATCCGGCCGAGGGGTTGCTCGAGCGACCCCGGGGCCAATTTGGCTTCGCTCGCCCTCGCCGAGCTAGCCGAGGGCGAGCGACGGTGAGCTAGCCGAGGGTCGCCATCGTCCGACCCCCGGGGCCGATTCGGCTTCACTCACCCCGCCGAGCTGGCCGAGGGCGAGCGACGGTGAGCTGGCCGAGGGGTTGCTCGCCGTCCGACCCCTAGGGCCGACTCGGCGGGCGCCTCGCCGAGCTAGCCGAGGGCAAGCGACGGCAAGCTGGCCGAGGGGTCGCTAGCCTTTTTTGTATTGTGCTGGATCTGTAATCTTGTGTGCTATGCTTGGTCAAATTCGAATATGGAAATTGCGATCTTTGACTTATAATGCGAATCTTAGATCCGGAATGATGCTAACATTTAGGTGTATGGATGTATCATGTAAGCGAAGTGGAGGTTAGGCAGTCCTTGTCTTTTAAGGTTGCGTAGGGGCCGTGTCTATTATCTTGATTATTTTCCGCGCCCCAAACTGAGTTTATCTCCTCGATCCGGAAAAAAAAACTGGGCATTGCATTGCGACTCGGGTTCACAAAGGGTTGTTCTTGATGATCATATCCCAATTTGATTAGGACGAGAGGAGATTTGGTTTTATAGAGGTTATGTGTTTGTTGGAGAGTCAAATTTGGGCTCTAGCTTGCTAGAGGTGAGGCAGTATGATGAAACAGAAGTTAATGAACGCGAAAATGGTTGATGGTCTTTTACGCATAGAAGTTGGAGTGAAATAGAATGGTTTCCTCATTTCACGTGGATTCATTTTGATCTTGAGTTCCTGCATACCACTATTGCCGATTCTTTGCGCGGAGAGCTTATTCTTGTTTCGATGTCGTGCAGGGGTTACGTTGGAATTCATAGCTCCGGTTTCAGAGACTTCCTTTTGAAGCCAAAGTTGCTTCGTGCTATTGTGGACTCCGGTTTCGAGCACCCATCCAAAGGCAAACTTCATATTCATTGAAGTATTGCAAATCAAATGACAAGGATTACAATATACCGGAGATTCAATAACTTTATGTTTACGACTTTTGTAATATTGTTTTTAATTATTGACTTATCAAAGCCGATATTCAAAGTTGAACAATGGACTATGTTACTTCATTATTCATTTATGGATAAGTTGTAGTGATGAGTTTCTCATTAAAGTCTTTACTTTGTTTCAAAGAGTCACCCGGGTTTGAAGACTTTTATCTTTTTTAAACGTTGGATGTTCGGTTTGGGGAAGCGAATGTAGAGAGAGAGAGAGAGAGAGAGAGAGAGAGAGAGAGAGAGAGAGAAGTATTTTGGCTAAATTAAAATTAACATTCATTCATATTAAATTCAAAATGGATTAAATATTTAATCATATAAAAGTAAATATTAATTGAAAATGAGAAATCACCTCAATAAAAAAAAATCTTATTTAAATATAAATAATATTGAAATTCTAATAAGAAAACCAAATTTAAAATAACAACAATTTTTGTTTTTATTTTATCTTTTTTTATTTCTATATTTTATTTTTATTTCTTCCTATTATGAAATATATATTTCTTTGTATATAGAATACATATTTAATTTTATATTATAATTTAGTATTTATATTTATTACATATTTTAGGGATATTAGTATAGTTTATACTATGGTTTATTATTTACTATATAATAAAAATTGATTAGTTAATATTTTTATTACTTAGTATAAAAATATAATTAATCGCTGAATGGTTTATGAAAATTCAATATCAAATTTATATAATTTAAAAGGGTAATTAAAAAAGGATTGGAATAAAATTTTTATATAGTTACAAAACGTGTTTCTATTTTTTTTTTTTTTTCTATTCCAAAATTAAAAAATTTATTCGTTCCAAACTCGTTTTTTTACTCAAAATCAATTCTTGGGAATTAATAAAAAATAATCATTTTCGTAATCGATTAGGGAACAAAATCGTTACCAAACGCGCCCTTAACTTAATCGAAATTCGGATCAAAGTTAAAATAGACAAAACCCATTACTTAAAAGTTTATTTTGTTTTCTTTTTTCGTTTTTTATATTAATGTTAATATTTTAATCAATTTTTGTCTTTTCCTGTTTCGTCTTTTCCATGGCACCTCTTCTCCGCACCCTTCCTTCCCAAAGCCAACTTTTGTCTTCTATTTTTCTGTTTCGTTTTCCTTTTTACTTTTTCTTTACTTTTCTTTTTCTTTTGTTTTTCTTCCCCTTTGGTCTTCTCCTCTGCGTGCTTTCTTCTTCGTGCATCTTCTTCTTCCCCGACGCCACCACCCGAACCCCTTCTTCGCCGGCAACCAAATCTTCACCAAAGCAGCAAGACCCGACACACCATCTCCAAAAACGTCGTCAACGACACCATCGGCCAGTCGTACTGGCGTCAGCCACTGCCGGCCGCCTACTACAGCGACCATTAATCCATACATCGAGACGAGAACTCTCACTCTCTTCACGATACACAATTATTTCGCGAAAGCCACACCAAAACGCAATGAACATACAAAGAAAAAACATGATTCAACGGCTATGAAAGCAGACATGGATCAATCCCCATTTAAAACGTGAACTGGCTTCCGGTCCTTTACGGGACATTTTCACAACCACTTGATGTACGCTATTGACACGGGGGATTTTCTACTTGATACGGACACGAGCACAAATCTAAACCCCTGACGATGCATCTAGAACAACTATCAGTTTTCAGGGAGGACCGGCTTGGACCGAAACTTGCGCGAACTAGTCGGCGCGAGCTCCGGCCCGTCGTCTTCCGAAAACAAGGGACACATGGTCGGAAAAAGCCTACCTGGTTCGAGGGGAAGGCTGCAGCGGACGGCGGCTGAAGAACGGACCTCCGGCGACGGCTTGGCGACGCGGCGGGTGGTGGCGACGACGCCGAGATCTGCAAGAACGGGCGCCAACGGCGTGGCGTGGGTGTGATTGGTGGTGGCACAGGGCAGCAAGGAGTGATGATGACGTTGGGGTTGGCAGTGTCGTCAGTGGCTGAGGAGGCGGGGCAACAGCAGGAACGGTGACGGCGAGCCTCTTCCCTCCAGATTTGGCTTGCTCGGGCAGCAGCGGCTTCACGGGGGCAAGGGCGACGGCGACGGAGCTTCGGGCGGTCAGGGGTGTCGGGTCGTCGCGGCCACAGCAGGGGCGACAACGCGGCAGGGCAAGCGCGCGGAGGCGGTGATCAGCAGAGGCGCGGAGCAGGCTGCTGGCGTCGGGCTGCACCGGCGTCGCTCGGAGGGGGAGTGACTCGGACCGGCGTGCAGGGGGTCGATGCTGGGTCGACGGGCGGAGATGGTGGGCCGCGACGAGGGAGACGGAGTCGCGGGCCTGCGCGGGCTCCAGGCGAGGCGGGGGCCGGCGGTGGCTGGCGACCAGACGCGGGCGGCGCAGACGGACAGGATGAAGGACAGCAGGAGCGGCGTCGTGGCTGGGTCGCGGGCCGAAGGAGGAAGGAGTGGCTGCCCCCAGGAGAAGATGAACCGTGCTACTGGTTTCTTCTTCTCTCTTTTCTTTTTCACCAGCTCTCCCCTCTCTCCCTCGAGCTCTCTCCCTCTCTGCCCCTTTTCTCTTCCCCTCCTCTCTTCCCTTTTTCTTTATTTCTCTTGCTTTTCTCCTTCTCCTATGTCTTTTTCCCTGCAGATTCCCACGCCTGCCCTGCTGCAGCTTTTGCTTTCCGCAGGTTTCGCGTGCCCGGGACGCCAGGGACGGAGCAGACCAGTTTTGTTGACTGGGCTGAAGGTGGGGAGAAGCTGGGGCCGGGCCAAGGCTAGATCAGGCCCGACCCGACCCCTTAAGCATTTTTTTGTTGTTTTTTTTTTCTTTTTGATGACAATTTTTCTTTGAATTTTTAATGCTAATAAGTTTAAATAAAATGGCGAAATTTAGGTGTCAATAGGTAGTTCATGGGAAGAACATGCTTTTCAAAAGATAATTAAAAGGAAATTTGATAGTAGCAATCAATACATACATAGGTAGTGAAGAATTTCGCAAGGAAAAAAACAACATTAAAAATCCCCTCTTGCATTTCATACAACTTCTAACATAGTTTGGTGCACTTCAATTGAATATCATTCAAATGAAAAAAGAAAAAAGAAAAATTATACACAGGCATGTTCAATGCATTCAAATATGATAGGGATATGTATATTGTCCTAATGCATTATTCTTAGATCTTAAACGAAACAAAACCAAAATACATGGTAAATGATCATTACATGAACATTCGGTGATGCTCTATGTAAGCTCATCACGAACACAACCCTTTGTAAGTAAATCGAACGATCGCCACATGACCATCAGCCTCATTGGAGAGATGCAGCTTGAGTTCTTGCAAGGCATGCCCCTGATATAGCAAATACCTCAACAGACGAGTTTCATTGATCGTCCCTTGAAAGCCATTCACCTCCACCGCCTTCAATGTCCAAGACGCACATGTAAAGCTTATCTAATATCCCCGGACCAGAATCTGCTTGAATTGAACCTAAATGGAGATTGATAATCCTGCAGAAAGTTGATGAAATGCCAAATTTTTATGTCGATGTCTCATGTTATGTGTTTGAAAGTTATTTATAATCATGTGCCGTCGAATCAAAATAGTTCATTGGAAGAGAGAAAAAAGGATGAATCACTCCTACATAACATTAAACAATACGTATGGAAAGAAATCTGATGCAACATCGATGTGCCATTTGTTTTCTTTGAATGAACGCAAGGATAATGTACGCATTTAGATGGAAAATTCTTGGAGGGCTCATTTGGATGGTTAGGATTTCGAGAAAAAGACAAACTCCCAAGGAAGAAGCAATCCCCCAAAACTCATCTTGGTGCACTGCAGTGTTCAAAATAAGATGTCCTACATTAAGAGGCGATTGCATTCTCAAGGGCTCTATCCTAGTTGGAACAACCTGATGAACATGACCATATCGTTATTACACGAACATGTCTTACAATAATCAAGAATTTTCTGTAACAGATAAGAAAATAAATAAGGGGACTATTAAAAGAGGACAATATTGAAAATGTACTTAGAAAAGCAAGTAAATGAGACGATAAAAGAGTCATGAAAAACAGAATCTTTCCCTCGCAGGCACATTTCAGAGAGCCAGGGAGAGGGGGATGCTATCAAGGTGATATCTCGAAGGACACAGCGTCTTTGACCAAGCAATAACCGCAGAGTAAAAGAGAACCAAGACAGGAAATTTGCAGACGGGTACATATTCAGCAAGAGTTCATTTTGGCTTTGTCCTTTCGTGGGACAAAGACGCAGAGATTGATCTGGATATATGTGTATCTTTCCTTACTACTTTTGTCTTTGACACACATATTGAGAATGTGAGCTACGCCGAGATAGGAATGGCCAAACCCCACTAAACCCCGTCTCCAGCATTAGTCTCCTTGAATGGTTTTAGCTTTTGCTCCTGCGTGTGTTTTTGCGCTTCTATTTAGGAGCATATACATGTGTAAGAAGGTGAAGCTCATAAAGAAGAGAACTAACACAGTGAAAGGAACAAGGGCTTCTTACTTGCAAATACCAAACATGGAGGGTGCTATAGCTCTCTTATTTGGGTTTGAGTCTAACCAGAACAATGCAAGCAGAAACTGCAGAAGTTAAAAATGATTCAGCTGAAAGGTAAAACCCTAATTTGCTCAAGGTCAACCTAGATGATAACCAACCACAGGGCCTGTGTTAATCTAACTATCCGGACTCAATGGATTGGATCCATGAATACTAGCAATGCCTCTCATTCGGGACTTGCAGGCTTTGAGTTAGGGGTCATATGCTAGTTTAAGTGACTGAATGATGGACTGGTGAACGAAATCCCTGCCAATCTTCGCTGCAGCAAGGCTGTAAAGACCAATGCGACTCGCTTCAAGCGGCAAAAGATATCCTCCGGGAACCTAATGAGTTATCATGAAGAAAGTAATGGGGTACTAAATTAAATCCTGATTAAGATACAACTCGAGGTGATCCGGAGTCTCTGAAGAAGATTGCCACCGAATTCATCGAACTCCAACTCATATCCAAAGTCAAGTTCAGCTTCTTCCAAACGCCTTGTTAAAATCAACTCAAAAATCCCTACAGACCCTGAGTACTTGAAAAACCTCAAGTTCGGTGCCTCAATCCCAAACCATTCTCGATAGAAATTGCAATCATCGACTACCAACGTCTTCAGCACCAAATCCTTCTAAAAAATACTCATATGCTCGAGGCTCCGACATTTTTTCTACCTCAAACTCTCCAAGCACGTACAGTTCATCAATAGGTCATTCAGTGTAGACATTCTCACTGCGATCCAGCCAAACAAAATGCGCTTAAGCAATCTCAGATTCATCAATCAGGTCAGGTTGAAACTGCATGTGAATAGCGTCGATGACTCAAGCCAGCAAGCCATTTTCATAAACTTGCGTGGGGAGATTGAACTCCGGTTTATGATTCTCCATATTGTTCTCGTCTGGCGTCGGTTCGGAGAAGTCCAGTTAAAGCTCTCCAACATTATGGAAAATGGCAAATGAAATGCACTTTTGCACATCGGGTTCGAACTCGCGAGGCTTCGATATATAGAGCTTGAATCTTCACAGATCGAGTTCGGTGGCGTATTCATTTAGCCAATGCCAACTGAAGTTGACAAAATCGAGTCTTTGAACACGTTGGGTTTCAACAAGTATATTGTCTCAAACAAAAAACCTCTCATCGAACTCAATGTTCGCCGTTGAACGCCACATGCAACGCCAACGGAATAGAACACTCATCCTTGCGGTTTCTTTAAAGGGCAAGAAGGAAACGATAGTGACTATCGGAGCGTTCATCAATTCGGAGAACATGTCCATGACAATTCAGATTTTTTTTGCTTCAAGTAGCATAAAGCTTTATGCACTTGTTCGTTTGTTATCTGGGCATGCATACGTCAAAGGAGCGAAAAGGCGCAAAGCTAGAACGATGGGAAAAGTGCCAAAAAAGTCATAAACCTTTTGTCTTTGTGCCGATTTAATCCTAAACCTTTTTTAGGTGCCGATTTAGTCCTAAACATTTGTACGTTGTGCCAATTAAGTCCTTTCCAGTCAATTTTGACCGGATTTTGTTGACTGGACGCTGACCGGCTGACATGGCTTGACCGGGCGCCGACGTGGACATATTTTAATAATATTTTAATTTTTTTTTTTTTCTTTTTTTCTATTTTTTTTTTTTCGTTTTCTTTTTTTCTTTTTTCTTCTCCTCTTCTTCCTCCGGTTGGTTGCCGGACCTCGGCAACCGGCCAGAGGTGACTGCCGACCGACCACCTTGCGGGCGAGGGTCGAGCCTCGCGGTGGGTGGCGAGGCTCGCCTTGCCGGATCTCGGCGAGCCTCGTCTTTGGGATGCGGAGGTAGGACAGCGCGCCCAATGTTGGGGAGGAACAACGACAGCTTGCGTTGGGCTCCAAGCGTAAGAATGGTGGCAGATCTGCATCGGGGTAACGGCATCAGTGAGCTCAACACGGCAGGGCTCGCGGCTGGTTGACGGGGGGCAATAGGTGAGGCCGCGGTAGCAACAGGAGGCGTCGGGCGGCGGAGGCCTCACGCGGCTAGGGTCTCTCTCTCTCTTTGGATCTACCCTCCCCGGGCTTTTTTCTCTCTCACGTTTGAATCTCGCTCTCGGGCCTCCCACCTCGCTAGCCGACGAGGCTGGACCTCGCCCATGGCCGACGAGGCTCGAGGCTCGACCTCTCGCCTCGCCGCCCAGCGCGAGGCTCAACCCTCGCCGGCGAGGTGGTCGACGAGGGCGGCCTCGCCCTGGCCGGCCGTCGCCTGCCGGGGCCGATTTGCCGAGGTCCGGCGGACCGGGCTGGAGGAAGAGGAGAAGAAAAAAAAAGATAAAAAGAAAAAAAAAAGAATTTAAAAAATAAAAAAATTCTAAAATATTAAAATATTATTAAAATGTGTCCACGTCAGCGCCTGTCAGGCTACATCAGCCGGTCGATGTCCAGTTAGCAAAATCTGATTAAAATTGACCGGAAAGGACTGAATTGGCAAAATGTACAAAGGTTTAGGACTAAATCGGCACCAAAAAAGGTTTATGACTAAATTGACACAAAAACAAAAGGTTTAGGACTTTTTTTGGCACTTTTCCCAGAACGATGTGTTTCAAATGTGCCCTCACTCGAGACAACTAAAGCACGAACAACTACTTGATATTTTTTTCCCAAAAAACAAATTGGAACTACACGATAGTTGTGACATCCCGATTTTCGAATCTAATTTCGATGAGACGAGTTGGGCTTTTCATCAACGTGTCTATAGCCTTTTTCTCTGAGTTGGCCACTTACGAGTTAACTAGCCTATTAGGTAAAGTCGTTAAGGAATCTAAATACAATAGACATGAGAATTCGACCAGGAATCGACTGCTCGACCGTGCTAATCTGCAAGGGTCATTACGGCACCGTCAAAATGAATCAGAGACCGGAGATAGGTCGATTTGATAGAGATATGTGATTAGTGCGTGG
Organism: Eucalyptus coolabah; assembly: GCA_014182585.1. Lineage (NCBI taxonomy): Eukaryota > Viridiplantae > Streptophyta > Magnoliopsida > Myrtales > Myrtaceae > Eucalyptus > Eucalyptus coolabah. The sequence goes on along the minus strand of CM024628.1, from coordinate 25,035,271 downwards.
GTGATTCCACCTAATTACAAAATTTCTGTCGAACGGTACTAGACCGATTTTTCTGTCATTTTTGTACCTTGTGTCCGTATTTGAAACCTCGAGATTTTCACGACAATCGAGAGTCGCCAATGTGTCAAAGATGTACATTGTGGCTCGAAAATAATCGACCACGGGTCAATTGTATTAAAAGTTCATAAAAGTCACCTAGTAGATTGGGACGCGCTAAAATCACGTCGAATTTGAAATTAACCGGGAAATTGAGCTCGATTTCAGAAATTGAAAGTTCTGCCGTGTCACGATTCATTTTAGGAACGTCGACTCACTTTCCGAAAATTTTTCGGAGATTCCGAGATTTTTACGGAAAATCGATTCGGAAATTGAACGGAAATTCGGACGGGCTCGTTTGAAGGAAATTTTGATGTGCAAGCCGAGCTACTTGGGTGATGGGAATTCATGGACATGTGTGGGATTTTTCTTCGATAAAATGAGACTTCGAAATTGAGAATTTGAGGATGAAATTGAATTATAAAATCAGTGAAATTCGGATCACAAGAGAAGGACTGCATTTTTGACATTTAAATTGGATTTTGTGATATTAAATTGCTAGAAAGAAATAAGGGAGACAAGGCTTTAATGCCTAGATATTTATCTTTGACAATTCCCTTGTTCCAATCTCCTTAGCCGACTCAAGCCAGCTGCTCTCCACGGACGCCTTCTCCTTTTCATTTCAGTCGGTGCCGCTTCATCCACGTCGCTCCTCTTTCCTCCTTCTTCACGGTGTTGCTTCGCTTTCTGTTGGGAATAACTGATCCCCGAAAAACCCGGATTCGACACTAAATCGAACCCCTAAACTCAAGCGAAAGCGTAGCCCAAGAAAACGACACGTATCACCGATCGTAAAGCACACCACGGATTCGAGCATACCTTGTTAGCCACAGATTAAACACCGACGCCAATGGAGGGAGAGAATTTGTCGCTGTTCAATTCGATGAAGCCTTGAAAGGGAAGAAGCGTCACTGTTCTTCCTTTTTCCTTTTGAGAGAGAGAATACGGGGAGAGGGAAGACGTACGTGAGAATGATTTTCAATCAACCTCTTCTCTCTCTCTCTCTCTCCCTTTTATACCTCTCCCTTCCCATGGGCCATATTCCCATGGGCCGGGCCTTCTGGGCCCAGCTTGGGCGGACAGGGCCTTAAGCCCTTTAATTGATTAAATAAAGCTTTCATCTCCCACTCGCACAAGGTGGGCCGAACAGTATTCTCTTTACCTCTCTTCAACTTTCATACCGGTGAATAATCCGTGCGACCAGCATACTTTGAGAGCTCGTTGCTATACATCTGTTAGGAATATATAGCAGCTCATAATGGGCGTCACACTCCGAGTAGATTTAGTATGCGTACCCTAGATCGATCGATCACATTTATATCTCCCTTGATCTCTTTTAAACAATGATATATATATTGCATTCACAATTATAATTATCACAAAGACAGTTATAATTGGTCGACCAGTGAATACAAAACCACAATGTGATTCTCCAAAATCGATCTTCCTCTTTCCTTCAAACTCTCAATTTCAGTCCAGCTTGCTTTTCTAGAAATGCCCCATTAGATCGAATCATCTCATGACCATTGGCAACACCCTAAGATAGCAAACACTAAATAGAAACCTTGAGAATAAGTAAGAGTCCTGAGGGGACTAAAAAATTGAGGAACTCTTTTCCTCAAGAGTCTCACACGTCATAAAAGTTGAGATCAAACTTTTTGCCACTCTTATTGGTCGTCTCATGCATACGTAGTATGAAATACGTATTACGGTATTAACTCATTTCCCATGGAGCGTATGTCTACACTTTTCAATACCGTACAGATGATAGTTCAGACATACCCAATGTCTAACTTGAGTTCACGTATCTACTCAATCACAAAATTCATCAGAACTCACATCTGGCATCTTAGACAGATAAAGTAAAATATGTGGGGTATTTTACTTTCGGACATCTTCATATTATGTCCTCATCTTAACACCCGATTAAGGCGACATACGTGTTTTAAGCTTGAGCTCTCGATTATCACCTAGATAATAAGCTTAAAAACAATCTCATCTCTATTTATCACACAAGAAATAGAGACGATTACCCGTGTGAGTGGGCTAATCTTATATCTGTCCGACATACTTCTCAACTTAAAAATAATGCACCGAGCATTAAGATGCATAAAGATCATACAAAGATTCATAGGCATTAATCAATGAAAAACAAAATCTCATAAATGTGAACAACTCGGGAAATTACAATTCAGTACATCGGACTCTACGCAATCCTAGAGATTTTACATGACCACAAAACACATCTCTAGGTATTGGCTTTGTCATAGGATCTGCTACCATTCTATGCGTAGATATGTACTGTAAGTTCACATCTTTTCGTGCAACCATATCTTTTACAAAGTTATACTTGGTATCTATATGTTTGGTCTTGCCATGATATTTTGGATCTTTGGTGTACGCTATAGCTGCTTGGCTATCACAGTTAACTAATAATGGATTTGCAGCTTTCTCAATAATACCTAAATGATCCAAAAATCTCTTAAGCCAAACTCCTTCTTGTACTGCTGCTGATAATGCCACGAACTCAGCTTCCATTGTGGATAAGGCTATACACGTTTGCTTCTTGCGCTCCATGATATGGCGCCATTGTTCGAGAAGAAAGCAAATCCAGAGGTAGATTTCCTTTCATCTAAATCTCCTCCCCAATCAGCATCCGAATAGCCTTCAAGTCGCAGATCCTTTCCTTGATAATTCAACTTGAAATCAGCAGTTCCTTTCAGATACCTCAATATTCTCTTCACGGCTTTCCAATGTGCTGGACCCGGGTTGGATTGGTATCTACTCACCATTCCAACTGCAAAACATATGTCGGGTCTTGTACACATCATAGCGTACATCAAGCTCCCAACAGCACTAGCATAAGGAACATTTTTCATTTGTTCCTTCTCTTGTGGAGTCCCCGGACACGATCTATGGCTCAATCCTTCACCTTTTGCAATAGGAGTGTCTATGGGTTTACGTCTTGCATACGAAATCGTTCAAGAACCTTATTTATGTAGGTTTCTTGCGAAAGAGACAACGATCTCTTCGAACGATCCCTCGAAATCTTAACTCCAAGAATGTATGCAGCCTCACCCATATCCTTCATCTCAAAGTTAGAAGACAACCATCTCTTGACGGTACTAACCAACTCCATATTGCTTCCGGCAATTAGTATATCATCAACATATAATGATATGATCACAAATTGATCCTTGGATCTTTTGATATATACACAATGATCCTCATCAATCATTGTAAAATCATATGCCATTATGGCATTATGAAAACGTATATACCATTGTCTTGATGATCGCTTAAGACCATATATCGACCTTAAAAGTCGACATACCTTTTCTTCTTGGCCTTTCACTATGAAACCATCAGGTTGTTCCATATATATTTCTTCCTCTAATTCTCCATTGAGGAAAGCAGTCTTTACATCCATTTGATGTAACTCAAGATCCAGACTAGCTACTATTGCCAGAATAATGCGAATCGAGGTAAATCTCACCACAGGAGAAAACGTATCTTCATAATCAATTCCTTCGTTGATTATACCCCTTCGCCACAAGGCGAGCCTTATGCCTTTCTATCGAGCCATCAGCCTTTCGCTTTATTTTGAGAACCCATTTGTTCCTAATAGCTCTGCGTCCTCTTGGAAGATCAACCAGTTCCCAGACTTGGTTTGATTCCATTGACTCCATTTCCTCTTCCATTACACGAATCCATTTTTCTTTACTAGGGCACTTCGAGCCTCATTGATATTTCTTGGCTCATCCTCATCTTGTGGAGCAACCATAAAAGTTTCCCCTTCAATGTCAAAACGTCGACGGGGAATACTTTGGCGACTTGTTCGCCTTACGGGAGATTGTACACTTTGCACATCATTCCCTATTACGCTCCCACTTGGATGAACTCCACCAATATCATTATCTTGATCCAAAGTCTCAAATAGGGAGTGATCTTCCCTATTTCGCCCTTCTTAGGAAACTCATCCTCTAAGAATGTGACATCTCGTGATTCATATTCAGTTACACTCCCACTTTCCTGCTCACCAATGAACACATACCCTTTTGAGTGTTCTGAGTATCTTATGAAAATACTCTTCTTTCCTGGGACCTAATTTCCCAAATTTGTGAGAGGACTCATGTGTGTAGGCAGCACAACCCCATGGCTTAAGAAAACTTAAGTCCGGTTTTCTACCTGTCCATAACTCATATGGAGTGGAAGTAAGCGATTTGGAAGGCACCCGGTTAAGTATATAGGCAGAAGTTAACGTGCATCACTCCAAAAGGTGATAGGTAAGTTAGCATGCGCCATCATAGACCTAACCATTTCCAAGTAGGGTTCTGTTTCTTCTCTCTGCAACACCATTTTGTTAAGGAGTATACGGAATAGACAACTGTCTTTCTATTCCTTTTTCATCACATAACTTTCTGAACTCATAAGATAAATATTCTCGACCTCGATCGGATCTCAATGTTTTTATTTTCTTGTCTAATTGATTTTCTACCAGGTTCATAAACCTTTTGAAACAACTTATTGCTTCAGACTTATGAGAAATCAAGTAGACATATCCGAATCGAGTATAATCATCAATAAAGGTGATGAAATAAACAGCCCCATGCCTTCCTCTCACATTCATTGGACCACGAGACATCGAATGGATTAAATGCAAAGGAAATTCAGCTCTTTTCCCTTTCCCAAATGGTTTCCGTGTTGTTTTTCCTTCTAGGCAATGCTTACATATGGGCAAATCAACTTTTTCAATGTTACCCAACAAGCCCTCTTTGGCTAGTTTATTCATACGTTGTTGGCCAATGTGACCAAGTCTAGCATGCCACACATTCACATCATTATCATATTTATTAGGAGACGTGAGAAGGGAATAACAAACATTAGCATTAACATAATCAACATCTAATACAATAAAACCATTTAGAAAATAGCCACAACCATAGTAATTTGTATTCAAGAACAAATTCACACCTCTACTACAGAAGTTCATACAAAAACCTAATCTGACCAACACTAATACAGACACTAAATTCCGACGAATCTCCGGAGCATACAGCACATCATGAAGGAACAAAGTGCGTCCACCGCGCATATTCAGTTGGCATGTGCCAATTCCTTTCACTTCAGCTCTGGAGTTGTTTCCCACATAGATCCACTTAGTTCCAGTAGGTACTCGTCGGAATTCCATGAAGGATCCTCTATCCTTCGCTACATGGTCCGTCGCCCCTGAATCCACAGTCCACAAAGGATTAGACTCAGTCAAGAACACAGAACTTGACACATAAGTAAAGTTCTGAAAAGTACAAGGGGTGCATACCTTCTTTGGCTCACGACAGTCGCGAGCATAGTGACCCTTCTTGTCACGGCTTGTAGCATTTCACCCTTGCTAGCTTTTTCATGTGAGGACGCTTTCCTCTATCATGTTGGTCAAATTTGGGTTTCTTCCCTGAAGGACCAGCTTCTTCCTTGCCTTTCCCCTTATCAAACCAGCTAGGGCGCTTGCGCTTGGAGCACGAAGCTCCATTTGAGCTAGAACTTGCATGATATAGATCAGCATCCGGCTTAGCCGCCAACAGGCGGTCCTCTTCCAGCTCAAGATGACGCAATGCATCCTCAAATGTTTTGATATTCTCATTGTGAGTCAGGTGCACCTTCATATGCTCCCAACTCTGAGGCAAGGAACGAATCACTGCTTGCACCTGTTGTTCATCTGTGAGGACATGGCCAGCGTCTCTCAGCTCAGTTATCATATTTGACATCTTTCTAAGATGTTGCTTCATGGTCTGACCATGAGGCTTCTTATAAGAGTCAAATCGATAGTGAGTCGCCTTAGTCTAGTCACCGAAGTATGACCAAACCTAGCTTCCAAGTGCCTCCCACATTTCTTTGGCATTGTCAAAACGCCGAAACTCTCGCATGACATCATTTTCCATGCTGCTCAGCAACGTGATGCGAGCTAGAGAGTTCATTCTTTTCCACGCAAGAAAAGCTTCTTTGTCCTTTTGTGCTGTTCGGTGGTTCCATCTTCGGGTTCAACCATGGTCATGACAAGAGCCTCAAGTGCTTCTTGCTCTTCCAAAGACATCTTGGATTTTCATTTGCCAAATTTCATAGTTGTCTCCGTTGAGCTTTTCATCTTTGTTCAGCTCAAAGCAACTATGCTTTTTGTGGTGAAGCCATTGATCCGAACAAATCGGACAAATATGCACGAATTATTAATGCCTATCATTTATGCATCCCTATTTGCATAGACCCATCATATTAATAAATAATTTCAAGTGAGGCTTCAGAATCAAAAGGTCACTACGTTTCCAATCATCCTCCAAAATCCTAACTTAAAACTATCATTAATATGATTGTCAAATGCAAAATCAATCCTATGAAGCTACAAAAACTTCTATAACTACCCATAGCTAATTACCCACAAAGAACCAAAGAATGACGAGAAAGCAAAGATAATTGAATTCCAATAAAACAATAATGCTTTCAATCAATACAACCAACATATCAGTTGTTACATCAATAACAATCGGGTAGTAAACAATACATTATATATCCACAAAACACACTTAACATACATCGGCCAATACAACTAACACATAGTCGGACACGAACGGGAAAGATCCTCTTTTGTTCAATTTCTTGATCTTTTCCCTTGTAACAATACAAGTAATATTCATTTACAAAATCTATCACAATTTTCTTATAGGAAGCAGCTCCGTTGACATCCCATATGCGATTCAACACATCTTGCCATTCGGGTGGAAGAGTGCTTATGAAAAATCGCACCATCTCGGCGTGACATAGGACGACCATTCCATATGACCTGTTGAATTTTCCTGTTGACTTCAAGGACGTGATCAATTAAGTCACCACTCTCCCATCGATGATCGATCGCCTCGCCTATCAACTTAGACATGCCTTTCCTTTTGTTCATCGGCCACACGCGCGAATAGGTGTGCGCAACCTCGGGAGGCATTGTTCCGCAACAAATGCAGAACAAATAAGGGATTACATATAATCCACATAGACTTAATTGAAAAAGAAACACATTCTCTTCCTCCTTTTTTTTTTTTTTGGGTCAACGGTCAAAGTTAATGGTCAACTAGGTCAACGGTCAACGGTCAACGGTCAACGGTCGTCGCCGGTCAACGCTCGTCGGTCGTCGGACCAGTCAGACCGGTCGGACCGGACAGACCGGTCGGACCGTTCGGGCGACCGCCGCACGCCGCACGCGTGCGCGGCCGACGTCACACGACGCGTCGGTGGCACGTGCCACGCGTGCCATCGTCGGCGGGTCGGGTTGGGTCGGTTCGCGGGTCGGTCAACCGACGTCATCGCTGACGTCATCGATGACGTCACCCGGCGGTTGGCGACCGTTGGGTGACGTCATCGGCGTCGGCACGCGTCGGCTCCGCGGGACCGGCGCGTGCCGCCGCCGGCCGGCGGCGAGCACGCGCCGATTCGCCGGCCGGTGCGTGCGCCGCACGCGCCCGGCTATCGAGCTCTTCGGGCGTGTCGCGCCCACGCGCAGCGCCTTCCGGCGGCGCGTGTAGGCGCGTGCGGCGTCTCCGGCGGCGCTCGAGGCACCTCCGGACTCGTCTCGACGTCCTCTTTCTCCCGGTGCTTTCAGATTTTGGTTTTGACATTCGAAAACTCATAAAAATGGCCGAAGAAGTCTCGGGTGTCGGGATTGCTCGCCCCGATCCGTACGACCGAAGTTCCTTTTGCGAAAAATCAATCAAAACACATCAAATTGATCGGGAAAACGTGAACTAGGGCTCTGATACCAATGTTGGGAATAACTGATCCCCGAAAAACCCGGATTCGACACTAAATCGAACCCCTAAACTCAAGCGAAAGCGTAGCCCAAGAAAACGACACGTATCACCGATCGTAAAGCACACCACGGATTCGAGTGTACCTTGTTAGCCACAGATTAAACACCGACGCCAATGGAGGGAGAGAATTTGTCGCTGTTCAATTCGATGAAGCCTTGAAAGGGAAGAAGCGTCACTGTTCTTCCTTTTTCCTTTTTGAGAGAGAGAATACGCGGGAGAGGGAAGACGTACGTGAGAATGATTTTCAATCAACCTCTTCTCTCTCTCTTTCTCTCCCTTTTATACCTCTCCCTTCCCATGGGCCATATTCCCATGGGCCGGGCCTTCGGGCCCGGGGCGGGACAGGGCCTTAAGCCCTTTAATTAATTAAATAAAGCTTTCACTTTCATTCATTCTCTCACCGGTTACCTTTCTTTTTCTTCTGTTTTGTTTCTGACGAAGACCGCTGCTCTCCCTTTGAATCGACGCCACCGAAGCCGCTCATCCCCTCCATCGAAACTGTTTTTGCTCAGCCCTTGCCTCACGCCTCCAACGAAGCCTCAATTTCCCTCTCCTCTCACGCCACCTCCACCCACCGATTCTCCTCTACAGGCCACGCATAAACTTCGGTCAACTAAAGGAGTTTTTCCTCCATTGTTGACTCCCCCTGCAGCAGCACGTGTCCAAGCCGTCCATCTCCACCATCGGCTTCTTATTTTGGCCGCGATTTCTTTGCTTGGCCAGCCCTCTCGAAGACCCGCTTCAACCCCTCATGATTCGAGACTGAATCCAACAGTTTCTGTGCCAGTCTTCTTAGCCCGAACAGCAAGTTCGTTGGCCATTTTCTCTCGATCCGAGCATCCCTTGGTCTCGCCGTGAGTTCGAGTCTCGGCCGCCGTTGTGCCGCCGTCGCTGTGAGCCAATTTTCGGGCTTAACCGGTGAGTTGCGTTCTAATCTTTTATTAGTGGGCTAATGACACTTAGAGGTGTGTTAGTTGGCTAATTGTGGATTAATTATGTTGATTGGGCTTAGGATGGCTTAGTTAGAGTAAGTATATAGTTAGCATTTAGTTAGTTTAATTAGTTTAGTTAGGTGGATTAGTTAGGAATTAGTTTGTTTATTTAGTTAGTGCACTTAGATTAAATTAAATAGGATGGTTAGATTTAATTGTTAGTTAGATTATTTAGTTTAGTTAATTTAGGTTAATTCAATTAAATGCTTTAAATTTATTTATTTTGTAATTTATTTAATTTTCGATAATTTATTTAATTATTAATTATTTTCCGGAAATTAGTCCGGGATAATCGGTGACCGGAATTTCGTGCTGATTTCAATGGTGTGTTCAATTTATGCAATTGGATGTTAATTTGTGCAAATTGAGTGCTGATTGGAATTTTGAGTATTTAATTCCAAAAATTGTGAAATTCATTATTTATTCAAAAATCCCAGTGTTGGATTTTAACACCGAAAATGATTTTATGTACTATATAAACCAGTGGGATTTTAAATTGGAGGATATCAATTTTCATAGAGTGAATTGATTTGTGTACCTATACACGACTATTTTATCGTGTATTTCTAATACGAAGAAAACATGTCAGTTCACTATTTTAATTGAGATATTTGAGTACAATGCATAGTGTCCTGGGCCGAGACTGATTGGTTGTGTGTTGGTTAAGAGAAACCATCTTGGACTGTTAAGCCGGATGTTACCCATTCATTGGGACTCAGGTTGCAGTAGATTCTGGACCTACGCCCCTTCGGGGAAGCCGTCTAATTGAGAGACGTAGCCGTGCTCAAAGGAGGTGAGACGACGATTGGCAATGCGAAGACCGCCAATAGAGTTGGTCGTCCCTTGAGGGGTGTAATTAACAATTGGAACGCATGATTGTTGAGTTTGATGCATCCGATTATGAGACCAAAACTGTGTGACATGGAATGAGACGTGTCATAATGGTTCGGCCTTATAATCAGGACCCCGGTGACTAATTGAATTGGTGAGGTGTTCCGGTTGTTATGTGCATTGATTATATGCATTGCGATATGAACTATACTGACATGTATGAAAGGAAACTGAGGCAAGGTAAGTCCTCTGTGCCAATTGAGTGGTTGTGTGGTTAGGACACTTCCAGGTGTATTTCCCTCCTAATGGGGGCTTAGACCGTGAACTCGCTGAGATTTATATCTCACCCCGTTGTGGGCTTAAAATTTTCAGGACCGTAGAGGGAGGACCGGAGCTAAGCCGAGGTGACTTGAAGAGTAGGTAAGATACAACCTCTTTTTGAGAACTAGTCTTTTGGTTATAGACTTGTGTCACGGTCCGTGAATCCTCCCATACTCGTGACACTTGTGAGTGGCACTTGGGGTTATCGGTGAAGAGTATGAGGCGAAGGGTAGAACACAAGCGGTCCGTGGAGTGGCGTCGGGACGGTTGGTGCTAGGAGTTCTAGGATAGAAGGATTATATCGCTTAGGAGCTCGAAGACGGGGGCAGGCCTCCCGTGCACAAAGCGGTCGGGAGCGATGCCGCTCTCCCGACGAGGCCATGGCAGCCGAAACCGGTTGTCGTCCCTAAAGAGAACCGCTGCCTTACTCGATGGACTAGACGCCCGAGCAAAGGCGGGCGTGGTAGGATCTCGTACGAAGAATCATTCACCGTATCGTTCGTGGAACAGCTAAAGAAAGGGCTGTCCTGGCGAATTCCGCTCGCTAGGCGCCCGTGGGTCGTTTCCGAGGCCAAGGAAACTCTCGGCCCGTGACAAGTGGTATCAGAGCAGGAATCCCTCCAGTAAGCGAGTGAGCAAGTCGGAGAATCGGACTCCTCGCTCAAGTGCGGGTTAAGCAGATAAGTCCTGGTGGATGGGTGCTAGGGCGAGTCGGCTTCTCGTCGAGCGGAATGCGAGTTAGAGAAGAACCGAACCCTTGCTGAATGGGGATAACGTTCCTGGATCGATCGGTGAATACGAAGAAGAGGTCTACTGCTGCGTTTTCAACAAGAAAAGAACCTCCATTGGTCTGCTAGGGTCAAGATGCTGATTAGGCTGGACTGGTGCTGCCAAAAGATGCGGTTGGCGAAAAATGCCACACTTGCCAAAAGCGTAGGTGACTAAAGGGCTGAGCGGCTGAGATCAAAAGAGGCCACCAATGGAGCAAGACCTGTTTTGTTGGGCGAGCGTGACCGTTCGATGTGAATTCCCAAAAGTGGCACATTAATGGTTAATTTACGCAAGGAAGCGACGAGCGAGAGATCGCAACGAGGGCGTTGCGGGTGAGTGGGGGAGAATGTCACGGTCCGTGAATCCTCCCGTACTCGTGACACTTGTGAGTGGCGCTTGGGGTTATCTGGTGAAGAGTATGAGGCAGAAGGGTAGAACACAACTGGTCCGTGGGAGTGGCGTCAGGACGGTTGGTGCTAGGAGTTCTAGGATAGAAGGATTATATCGCTTAGGAGCTCTGAAGACGGGGTAGGCCTCCCGTGCACAAGGCGGCCGGGAGCCGATGCCGCTCTCCCGACGAGGCCATGGCAGGCCGAAACCAGTTGTCGTCCCTAAAGAGAACTGCTGCCTTACTCGATGGACTAGACGCCCGAGCAAAGCTGGGCGTGGTAGGATCTCGTACGAAGAATCATTCACCGTATCGTTCGTGGAACAGCTAAAGAAAGGGCTGGCCTGGCGAATTCCGCTCGCTAGGCGCCCGCGGGTCGTTTCCGAGGCCAAGGAAACTCTCGGCCCGTGACACTTGTGTAAAAGACTCGTATGTTTATAAAAGTGTGGTTTGTTTGTTAATGTGATATCCTGCTTTTCTATCCCGAGATAGTTATTGTCAGGGGATTTGTTATTTGCTTCCGCATGTGCAATAAAACAAAAAGGTCGGCGACTCGTCCTGGGAAGTTGCATAGTTTTTATCGACCAAAGAGGGATGGATATGCGCTCAAGGATCGGTGTGACAATGATTGGAAAATGACAGATGCTAGCATTACCGAAACCTCCCAACCAAGCATTCCAATTCATGGAATTTGGCAACCGGGACTAACTTTTGAATAATGGCCGAAAATAGTCCTCCTGCTACGAATACAAATGTCAGTTACCAAAAGTTATCGAAGGAATGTCTAATACGAAACAGAAACATGTGAAAGGATAAACTCTTTCGATTTCGAGATAAGGTTCGTGCGGTGCCTAGGTCCTAGTTTTCAAGAACAGGACCATATGGACCATGGCCACCTATAGAAAATAATAGAGATAACGAGATAGTACAATCACGGTAATGATCTTTTAAATGATAATGAAAATGGATTTTTTTATATAAAAAAATCATACACTGAATTAATAGAAAATGCCCTTGGAATTGTTCGGGTTGACAAGTTCTCCTTTCTGTGTTGTTCTCACATTTAAGATCAAGTTCATGCATGAAGTTTCTCTACCTGCATGTCCATGCATTAAGTGACACGTTTTCTTTATGCTTATCCATACAATAACTTGCAAGTTTTGGGCCATGCCTCGTGTTTTCATTCTTATGTTTATGTTGTTTTTATTTTTTTACAAAAGTTAATTGATCTATGAAAATTTGTGATTCTTTCAATCTGCTCCATCGCGTAAGTTCGGTATGTATTATTTATTTTGATTATGTTGGCAAAATCTTACTTGCTGTAACTATTCGTATTTATGGCAGGTCCATATTCTCTATTTTAAATTAGTCAAAATAATTCATTTCAAAAATCTCATTATCAAAAGTTATACAAATACGAAAAAGTTGGTCCTTTAAATATGTGACTTTCATTTTCCACTAAAAATGCGATATCCAATAACAGAGAGGCTAAAGCGTCCCTTAAAAAGCACTCTTGTACACGTAAAATAGTGTCTTTAATTCTGACCAAAAATATAGTGTCTATAAACTTATACTAGATATCATTCGAAAATAATATAAAATATATACATCTAATGCATTCAAATATAATAGAAATAGGAAGAATAACTATAAAAAAAAAAAGTCATAAATATATTACAATTGTGCCACTTTAGTTCCAAATCTTTTTTGCCAATGAAGTCATAAAATTTTGAGTCCATTTTATCCAGTCAATTTCGGTTGAAAATCGCCGACATGGACGCGACCATCCTACATAGCGTGGGCTGTCAACATCCACATCAGCCTTGACTAACGAAAATTTGGCTGGATTGATTGAATTTGCACAAATGTAAAAGTTTTAGGATTGAATTAGTAAAATTGAAATATTTATAACTGAATTGGCAAACTCGATGACCAAAATTGGTCGGATAGACTAAATTGACACAAGTACAAAATGTTTAAGACTAAATTGATAAATTTGAAATATTTATGATTGAATTGGCAAAAACAAAATTGGTTTAGGACTTTTTGATTAATTTTCCTGATTATTTCGAGAGAAATGCTAAACACTACATGAGTTATTAGGTGTAATTGGAGTTTAGGCAAGTGTGGTTGTGGAATTCGTTCCTACTCTTTCCGTGAACGTAACTCACTATAAGCGAAATACATAAATCTGGTATCCGTTTTATTTTTTTATTCCGTCTAAATAATTGTTCAATTGCTTGCTTGTGCAACAAAATCGTCAAATGCATTACATGTAAATCCGAATGTTACAATTTTCTTGGATATGTTCAAAGATACAGACAAAAAGCAAACCAAACACAAACAAATAAAACACAACAAGCCACTTGGAAAATAGTACTCTATTACTCTATCTTGTTAGTACAACTCAATTCATTTTCATGATACCTCTTAAGACGCTTTTGGGAAGCCCCTCACAAACATAGCCCTTTGTAAGTAAATCGAACGATCATCACATAACCGGCAATGTCTGAATAACGCACTTGTAAAGTCTAACAATTACACTGGACCAAAATTTGCTTGGATTAAATATGAATGGCGGTTGATTATCCTTTAATCAAAGAAGTTGACCAATGTCCATTTTTTAAGAATATATCTGAGTATCATGCGATTAATAAATAAGTAAGGAGCATATTATTTCTTATATAATCAATTTTTGCGAGTTTAAAAGTCATTTTACTAAGTTATACAGTTCAATGTAACAGAGGAAAAAGGATAATGAATCGATGACAGTCAATAGAGGACAATATACAAGAAGAACCAGCATGTACAATGCTCACGTAATCATTCGCTGAAAGATGAGTTCCATCATATTTCTTTCGGAATTAATTGTGCGGCAAAAGAGATGAAACAACTATGTGAATTCTCAAAGATTTATGTCACCAAGTGATCAAAACGAAAATTGATCACATGAAGTCGTTGAAGGATTTATTTCTCTAAAGAAAAGAGTATCATCTATGGTAAACCCTAAAGTTCAAGAAACAAAAGGCATGTATATCTAAGGCCTGAAACTACAATCTTCCAAAACCCTGACGCAGTCCAAGTACGATAAAAGTCTCTAAAGAAAATCGCCACCGCCTCATGGAACTCTAACTGGAATCCAAAGTCGAGTTCAGCCTCTTCCAAATCTCCAGTCAAATGCAACTCAAAAATACCTGTAGATCCTGAATACTTGAAAAAAATCTCAAGTTCAGTGCCTCAATCCCAAATCACTCCTGATAAAAATAGCAATGCAATTATCAACTACGAATGTCTTCAGCGTCGAATGACTCACGATTATGCTCAAATGCTTGAGATTCCAACAATTTTTCAACGTCAAACTCTCCAAGAGTGTACAATTCATCAATAGGGCATTAAGAGTAGACATTCTCACTGCGATGTGCTTAAGCAATTGGAGATTCATCAATTGGCCGGCTAGAACTGCATGTGAACAGCATCAAAGACTCAAGAGCCATCATGCCATCTTCATGTCGCACTGCTTTGTGATTCTCCATATCTTTCTTTTAATATTTTGAAATTTGGTCATTATTTCAAAATATATAAAATGGTTATTTCATCGATGTACTTATGGATATTTTACTTTGATTGATCACTCACGAGTTAATTAATCTATCATATGAGGTCGTAAAGGGTTAAAACACGAAAAATCAGATAATTTAGTCAGGGATCGACCGCTTGACCGTAAGGATCAACAAATGTTAATACGACACTGTTATAAGTCAATTAATTAATGGATATAAATTGATTCGATGGAAGTACTTAGTCGATTCGCAGGGGATTCTGCACGATTACGATACTCATGTGGAACGACAAAAAACCAATTTTCTATTGATTTTGTACTTAGTGTACGTAATTGGACCCTCGTGATTACATGACAGCCAAATGTCATGCACAATTCGAAGAGGCATAAACGTGGATTGAAAATTATCGACCACAAGTCAACCACGTGAAAAATCTCCAAAAGCCATCCGATAGTTTAAGTTGTACTAAAGTCGTATTTAATTTATTTTAACCATGAAATTTAATTCGATTTTGGATATGGAACTTTCGAAGGTTTCAAGACTAATTTATTGGACATCGCCTCATTATCCGTTGAATTATCGACAAGTTTGAAATTTTCGAAAAATGAATTATCGAACGAAAAATTGAAAACTAGAAAGGGAACCCAGCCCAATGGCAAAGTTGTAAGTTTTAGACAAAAAAGTGGACTTTTAGGAAAATAAAACAGAAGGAAAAAAATGAAAGGATGAGAGGATTTTAGAGAAATGGTTGGAAAATATCTCAAGTTCTTTCTCTCTCTCTCTCTCTCCCCCTCCCTCTACTTGCACAATTTTCTTCATTTTCCTTTCCCCTTTATTATTATTATTTTTTTGCCCCCACAAGCCACGCCATTTTCTCACTACCCATTCACCGGCCGTCTGTTGAGCCGTTGCCGCCACTTGCTCCGCCATTCAATGCCGCACCACCGCTTGCTTGTCCTCACCACCACAAGCCACTGCCCAAGCCGAGCAGCCAGCACCACCAAACCACCCTTGGTGGCCGTGAGCCTCAAGTGGTGTCGCCGCCACCATTCAAGTCTCCATTCAAGCCGAGAATATTGCATTCTTAATGCCGTTGCGCCGTCATTGCCTTGAGCCCGTTGTCGCTAGAAAACCGTGAGTTAACTCTTAATCCTTGATTATGAAGTTCATTACGTTTAGGGGTGAGATTAGATTATGGTTAATGATGATTAGTTTTAGTTAATTATAATTAAGTATGAATTAGATTAAGGCTAATGGATATTTGTCATAATTAAGCATGCTTAATTTAAGTAATCATGATTAGTTTAAAGTAATCGTGATTAGATTAATTAACCGTAATTGGTTTAAGTTCACTTTTGTGTTTTTTAATAACTAAAAATCCATTTTACAGCGTGCCAAAGCAACTAGCTTCCCCGCTCCTTGAACTTCAAAATTTTCCTAACGAAGCCAGCTAAATGAATCCGACTAATGCTGTCGTGTATCTCAATCAATCACCAGGTGCGCCTGCCTCCAAGAACGGCTGCTCTGGAGGAGGAGGCGGCGCATCACATCATGCTGGCGAGCGAGTTTGCTCGGCCGAGGGCGGCGCGCCTTATCGACTTCTCATATTTTGTTTTTTTTTTTTTTTTTTTTTGCCTATTGTCTAATTGAGGCGTGAGTTGAAAGATTTATGCCAAGTGAGAGCTTATCAGCAAAAGGGCACGGGTGAAATCTAGTTCAGATTGAATGTTCTTTTTTTTTTTTTTTTTTTTTTTGAGGAAAGATAGATCTTTATGAAGGAGAGATCATACAGAGTATGGTGGTGGAGCAAAGCGAGAATGGCGAAGAGGAAGTAGGGCTCAAAATCTATGCTTTGGCCTGTCTAGAGCCGACGATTCCAAAACCGACTGATTGAGAGTCACAGGTTTGGTTTTCGGCTCTAGATAGTGATGCACATGGAAACCCATAATGTCTACGAGATAGGTGTATCTTTCGATAGTATCCTCGTAACAAAAATTTTGTTGAATGAGAGAGTTTAGGTGCAAAACAAAAAAAGAATATTAATAGCCTGGTGCCTAATTATACTATCATTGCAAAGTACCTCAATGCTACGAAAAGATATATGTTATATTTTAGCCACAAAGTTGATATGGTATATCCAATAAATTATGTTTTTTTTTCTTTTGGTCAGTAGTTATATTACTCACACGATTTCGTAGATAGTTATATTGCGTTTGATTCTCCGAAATTCTAATTAAATTGAGATTTTATATGATAAAATATGAATTTAAGTACACATGTATATTCACAATGCCCAACTCGTTCAGGCTTTATTACACGTGTATATGTTGTCGTAATTTCATAAATTCACTGACACGTAGTTAGTTTTTCTTTCAATGAAATTCTATTCTTTCTAAAAATGCCAAAAGTAATGTCTTTTCTTTTTATTCTTTTTGTTTTATGTCTGAACGGGAGGCGTTGCGGATACAGAAATTGCACAGCCGAGGATACGGCACAAACACAGCTAAGCCCAGATTGCATTTTGAGATGAGAAGCAAGTTGAGCTAGGCCCGGCCCACCAAGTGGAGCATCTATTCACGGCATCTATTAATGTCGACTATATATCCTTAAGAAGAGGAGCCTGATTAATATCGGACAATAATGTCGAAATGTTCTGTTTTTTTTTTTTTCTGCAAACGATCTTGAGAGGTGCAACTGCCGTATGAATCGACATTTTAAGCCTTAACAGATGTCCCATTGCCTTGCACGTGTCGAAAACGAAAAAGAAAAAAAAAAAAAAATCGCAGGAATGCTCATCCCCGAAAACCTAAAAGCTGGTCGTGCGGTTACATTCTTGTTCCCACAAATATACTCTTTATCAATTTTAAAACAACCCAAGAGTGGATTCACTTCAATTGCTGTTTTTGCTGTGCCTCTCAAATTTGTTCATTACTAAGATGGCAGTTTATCAAAAGAAAAGACATAGTAAACCGCCGAAAATGTGGAAACATTCTATAAGTTGTGCATTGAATAATTTTAAAAAGCAGTCTCCTACAACCAACTAAAGAGATGGATTGATAGTTATAATTAATAAGTCTAAGGCATTGAGGGGTAAAGACCATGATAAAACTCAAATGAGGGCCAATGCTTCAAATGATAATGCATTTCCTAAGATGACATATTTACATGATGAAATAGCGATAAGTTTAAGAAATAAGTGATGAGGTTTGTTATATTTTAAAGATATCATATTTATTTCCTCAAGACATATGTGATCATGTTTATTATAATGAGATAAATCTTTTTTTACCATTAGAGTTTATAGTGTTACCCTATTAGAAATTTCCTTATTAGAAAATATTGTAAGAAATATTATTAGATATTAGGGATATTATTTGATATTTTGTTATTCTCTAAGATGGCCAAGTTCCTTTCATATGCATATCGTCTAGGTAAAATGTCATTCTCTAATAAATGGGATAAGAACAATACAAGTATCAATACTTTCGTACGGCACTTATTTAAGTACTAAAACTTTCTTTCACTCATTTGAGTATTACAAATTTAAAAAGTTAATCACTTGAGAGTCACTTCGATTTGCCCCTCTAGAAAACCTGATGACCGCCAGTCATCCAATGTGGTCGCCAAATTTTTTTTTATATTTATTATTATTATATATTTTTTAATTTCTTATTTTTATTTTTATTTTTTCGTTTTTTTTTTTTCTTTAAGGTCGGCAAGGTCACTTGGCAATTCTTGCCAGCCACAGCCACCTTGCCCTTAGCCACGGAGGCCTTGGGTGAGGCCGTCAAGGCCTCATAGCTTTGATGAGGCTACAATAACCCTCGGCCGCTTTGGGCGGCCATGAGCCACGCCGCCCAAAGCGTGCTAGGGCCTTCACGGCCTCGCTAGCGGTCGATGAGGCCCGATGGCCTTGCCCAAGGCCTTCGCGGCTAGATCTAGGGGAGGACCCCCTCCCCCGGTAGATGAAATCGCAATGACCCTTGCCCGCTCTATGTGACATTGCTCGCGGCCTCACTAAGGGCCTTCGTGGGCGAGGGTGAGGCGACCATGATTGGCAAGGGTTGCCGGTGACCCTCATCGGCCCTAAAGAAAAAAAAAGAAGAAGCAAAAGACAAAAAAAAAATTCAAAAAAAAAAAAAATTGCACATAGTACATTTAGCTGGAATTGACACTCAAGTGATCGATTTTCCTCGATGTAGCACTCAAGTGAGTAAAAGAAAGTTTTGGCACTTAAGTGAGCGCGTGCGAAGGTTTTGATATTTTTACTGTTCTTATGCCCTAATAAAGTGTTTATTATTAGAGTAAACGGGGTTGAATGAGATTTTAGTATTTTATTAAAAGATTTCGTGTAATATAAGGGCGCATTTAAATTTCCAGCTTGTCTTTATTTGTTGTTAATTGTTGTTCCTCTAGCATAAACATAAATTGCAGATATCATTGGAATTATTGAGGATAGTGTTCGAGATTCAAACGCTGCGAATATATTTACATGCCTATTTTAGCATCGCTTTGCAAGTAGACTTCTCCTGTCCAACGCTACTAATTCAAAACTCCCATCACATTATCCTATTCCGACTTGATCTTTATCTTCCGAGAAAAGACCAAAACAAGTAGTACAAACCACAACACCGTATTCGATCAAAGCTCAAAGGCACACACCAGTTCTCTTCCAACTCAAAGAAGAAACGAACGCATCATGCCTTTCTCGGCCCCTCCGTCGCCTCCTCCTGACGAAGCTCCACTCGTGTCCATGACGTGGATAGCGTTGACCATTCTCATAACTTTCCTCGTCGTGGCTGGCAGCTTCTTTTTCTGTGCCTGGCGCCTTAACCGCGCGACTCGGGCTCTCTTTGATCGCGTTGTCGAGCGGCATACTGTCGATTTGGAGAAGTTCAATATCGACGCGTGCGCGATTTGCCAGGAGAGCTTTGAGGAAGGAGAGGACTGCTGTGTACTCAAGGCATGCAACCATTGGTACCACGAAAGTTGCATCAAGCGATGGCTCTCAAATTCGTTAACCCTGTATTGCCCTCTTTGCCGGGTATCAGTGGCTAATGTTCCGCTGGCTCCGGCCAGTTCCTAGTTCCCCTATTCTAAATTCAAGGTATGGTCTAATCAACGGCATTGCCAAGATTTTCCTTTTAATATTCTGATATTGTTTCTGGAAAGTTTCATCATTCTTTGGAACTCAATTGATGCAATTATGGTAAAATTCTCTTTTCTCATATTTCCTCTGAAATTTCCTGTAAGGAATAGGTTTTTTTTTTAGAGATAATTAGGGATTTTTCTAGAATAGTTTCCAATTTTAAAGATATTTGATTATTCTATAGATTCTTTATATGCCTTAAGATTGCACATATATTTTGATAGTCATCTTATAAAGCCTATGAATAGACTCGTGTATTCTTCTTTAATACATATCGAAATATACAGAAATTCCTCAATTCTCTCTTTCACATTATCATATTCTTAACTCGTTTAGTGATAGTTGTGAAGCATAATCTCAATGAAATTCCGTGCCTCTCAACTCGTTGAGTAATTAAATTTCATGGGGGTGTACAACTTGTTTCAAAGGTGATAATAATTAGCGTGATGATGATGAAGAATAAAGCTTGATCAATGTGAGACTATCAATGCGCAATTAAATGAGCCGTTGACTATACAGTAGTTGGAAGACTTTCGAATCTTATGTGGGAAATCCCTTTGTTGATGTAGAAATACACTATTTTTAATTTAAAAAAGATGAATACTTTCAAAAAACGTGATAAGCATCATGTCTACTATAAAAGTGGCCGTAGGGAGGGCTAAGCAATAGATTTGTCTCCAATAAGACAAAAAAGGAATGTTCAGCACCCCAAAGCTTCCTCCACTCTTGTCATATTGTTCCTTCGTCCACCCACGTCAGCTGCAGAACAATTTTGAAAAGCTCGAGCTCTTTTTTTTTGGTAAAAAAGGTCAAGCTTGAATGCAAGACATTACCATTGCAGGCCAAATATCACATATTTAACTATATCTTTTCCAAGAACGATGAAGTATTTGCAGAGCAGTTCATTTGGATGGACAGAGATATCTTGCTTAGACGATCAAACAATTAGAAAAAAATTAGATAAATCAAAATCAAAATCAATTCCTAACCACATAAGTTTGGTTCCGTGGAATTACGGACGGGATACTCAAATTAGAGCAAAAGGAAAAACCAAAAATAAATTACGGCTGTCGACGAGCGCTTCGTGTAAGCATTTGGAAGGAACGATGTTGACACCTAAATTTCACAATTTTACTTAAAACTTAACAGCATTAAAAGTTAGGAATTAGTCGCCCAAAAAAATTAATTAAAATTTTAAAAAAATTTAAGGAAAAAAAAAAACCTTAGAGGTCGGGTCGAGCCGGATCCAGCCTTGGCTAGGCCCACCCCCTTCCTTTTCTCTTTCCCTCGCGTTGGGCCTGGCCCAACCCTTTTTCCCTTCAACCTAGCCCGCGCACGATGTTGACACATAAATTTCACCATTTTACTTAAAACTTAATAGCATTAAAAGTTAGGAATTAGTCGCCCAAAAAAAAAAAAATTTAAGGAAAAAAATCCTTAGGGGTCGTGTCGGGGCCGGATCCGGCCTTGGCCAGGCCCGCCCCCTTCCTTTTCTCTTTCCCTCGCGCTGGGCCCCGCCCAGCCCTTTTCCCCTTCAGCCCAGCCCGCGCACGACTCTGCCGTCCTTCGCGCGCCTGCCAAAAAGGAAGAAAAGCAGCAACAGCAGAGGGGTGCAGGGAAACAGCCGAATCAGGGGACGATCGGCTGGAGTTAGTGTTAGCAGATCAGGCCGGCAAGGGCAGCTGGCACGGCAGGGGCTCTTCGCGTGGACCTGCAGAAGGAAAAAGGGAGAAAGAGGGAGCAAAGAGGGAGCAGAACAGAACAGGAACATAGCGAGCTCCATTTTTGTAGAGCGCCAGACCGGAACTTGCGGTTGACCAGTTCATACGAGCTTCTGTCCCATGGAGTCTCCATTGATGTTTCTGTGCATGCTACTATGCTCATGTAGAAGCCTAAGCTGGAGTTGAGTTTCGATCAAGGCAAAACCTTCTCGTTTCATTAGTGCATACCATCTGTTCGACAAAATGCCTTAAAGAAAACCGAAGAATAGCCTATGCTTTAACGCAAGACCGACTCATTTTTGTCCCCGTGCTTGCGGAATCCTTGTTTCTTTGCCTGTATTCATTTTGTTTTCGTGTGGTTTATGCGAAATATTTGCGTGTATTCGAATCGACGAAGTCTTTGTCGCGCGGGAGGATGAGTTAGTGGTCGTCGGAATATGTGTCCGGCGGTAGCCAACGTCGGTCGAGGGGGATAACCGGTGGACGGCGTTGGTCCGGCGGTCAGCGCCGGTTACTCCAGCCAGCGCTGGCGTGTGGTTTAGACTCGGTGGAAAGCCAACTTTACGCGTGCAGGGGGCAAGCACGAAGGAGGAGAAGACCAAAGGAGGGAAAGAAATAAAAAAGAAAGGAAAAGAAAAACCAAAAATAATGAAAAAAAGAAGAAAAGCAAAACCAAAAAAAATAGAAAACTCTAAAATGGCAAAAGTTGGCCTCGGATAGGACCGTCGAGCAGAAGGTGGGACGAAGTGGGGAAAAGACAAAACAAAATTATTAAAAAAGCTACAAAATATATAAAAATATATAAAAACGAAAAAAAATGTTTTCTTATCCAAATGGGTTGGATCCGGGCTTGGGTCGGGTCAATGGGCCGGATTGGGTTTACCCGGTCAGAACCCGTTTTCCGAATATAATAATATTATGTAAAAAATATTCAAAAAATCTCAAGAATTTTAAAAAAGAATTCAGAAAAATAATAAAAATTCAAAAAATTTCCGAAAATTCAGGAGTTTTCAGAGAACATTAAAAATTTCAGAAAATATTGAAAATTCGAGTTTTTTCAAATAATTTTTAAAAGATTAATTAATAAAAAATTGAAATTTTAGAAAATTAAAAAAAAATCAAAAGATGGTACCAAACCAGTGACATAAAGATCAGGACCAAATAGTGATGCTAACTTACTTAGCTCCCATCCAACCCAAATCTCTTGGAATTTACCATTTCTCCCGACAAGGACCACTTTGCAAATTTTATTTAAGACACAACATCATGTTTCCTAACCATAATCTTCATCATCTTTTCAATCCTTTTGTTTACGGGGACTTTGATTTTGGCAATCCAAATTGGGCCCGTGTCGACCCCAAGTGGCTCGAGTGTCTCCGGAAGTAGCTAAGCCAGTCCTTGACCCTCGTGTCCCAGGGATGCCGCACTTGAGGCCGCCATTGATTATGTTGGCGACGAGCCCGATCCCAGCCATTCGGTTCGTCGCGAGGTCGGCCTCGGAAGGGCATTACTTCCCAACCATGACGGCGTGGCAGGAGGGCTTGGGCTTCCTCTCCGTCATCCCGAGCCATAGCGCCGTCTTGAACACCACCGGCAAGTCGTTGGACACTGTCTCTCACGGGTTCCTCGGCCCGTCAAAGCCCGGCGCCTTCCGCATTATTAAAATATACAGAAATTCCTCAATTCTCTCTTCCGCATTATTATATTCCTAATTCTCAGGAAAGGAGGCAACCCTATTGTATCCTCAGTGCACCCATTGCCGCACCATCACCAAGTTGAGCTTTTCTTTTCCATGAGGCATTTTTTCAACACCGCGAAGATGCGACTAAGCAAAACCTGGCTTATTATGTTTGCTATAATGCTGGCTGCATCGTCCACGTTTCTTGATTGTTGAATCGACAATGATGTTGATCGTAAATCAGACATATTGTTCGACAACAAAGTCGACCACAAAAGACGAATGCTGTTAAGGCCAACTCTCGTCTACTTTCGAGTCCGCCACCTCTAACTCGCTGCCTTTGAAATTTCTTACGGTTGTCTCTCATATGGCTACGAGTATTCAAAATTTTAAATTAAAAATAGTGTATTTCTACTTTAACAAATGGATTTCCTGCATAACATTCGAGACTCTTCCAACTAGTGAATAGTCGTCGACCCATTTAATAGCACGATAATCTCAAATTGATCAAGCTTCATTCATTAAAAATAATACAGCGAAAAGAACACTTATTAGGATATTATTTCTATGAAAATTAATAGTTATGATTTTCTTCTCATTTCTTCCCACCACATTTTGATAGTTAGGATCAATTCCTCCTTGCCATGTCACACCTCTACAAGACTTCCACAGTGAAAAATGTATGATAATGAACTTATATATACATACGTAAGCTAAACAATTGACTTCATGCTTAAAGACATATATGATCGAGCAATATAAAGGATACGAAATAAGGTAATATTACATTTCCTCTACATAACCAAGTCCGTTCAACCCTTTTGTGGCAAAGATGGACTTTGTCCTACAAAATATCATAAATTCGTACCACTTTCTTAAGCGAAAAGGAAATAAATGACTGTATTAGAATAGGTAAACAAAATGATGGGAAAGAAATCAAAAGAAAAAGAAAATAAAAACTCTGTGTTCTTCATCAAACCTAATTTAAGAAGTGGGCTGGTGTCAAAATAATATTATTTTAAATACCTTCCTTTATCATGATAGCAAAATGGATCGCGTAGATTCGGGCGACCGAACTGTAAATTAAATGGGTCCTATCATGATGTTTACCTAATAAATGAATTGCTTCAAATGTACTTGATTGATCTATTTGATGCATAGGACATACAATCCTTTTTTTTCCCCCTTTTTTTGTAGTGCAAAGTCGATACTTGGAAAATCGAGTTTAATGGTTAGCCCAACCATCCTAAATTTTGACAACACTTTATCCCTTTCATTTCATAACCTAAAATCAACTATCTAAGATGGGTTTCCTCAACATAAAACGAAACGATAATTCATTTTTATGCCGCAAGAAATCATGTGCTAAAAAAGCACCTTAGAACACTAGATGAACAAATTATAATTATATTATTTATAGCGTGCATTAGCTTATTTAAGTGTTCCGCCCAAGCCAAGATATTACTTGCAAAGACGTCTTCAGACTCTTCGCAGCAAAAGTAAATCAAAACTAAATTCTTATATGACTCTCCTCCCGGTACTTAAAATTTTGTTCAAGAAGGGATTATTCATTGATCTCCTCACGGTCTATGTCTAGCTTATTAAGGATGCAGCCATGCAACTCCATCGATGGTTTGATCTCTGACCTTATGTCAAAATCTCATGCGACCGATGCGACCGACTTGAAACACGAGCTCCTGATAAACAAGTCAAGAACGTAATACATGCACATAAGGAATTCTAAGGGAGATCCCTCAGAGGACCACCTCATCTTTTCATTCAATTCCTTTTGTCTCGCCCAAAAGATCTTTGGTCCCTGCAAATCGACCCGCACTTGCCCAACATGCCACTAGGGAAGTTTGCTTCTTCATCGTACCCCTTTGACATTGACGATCCGGCGAAAACTTGGGGCTCAGAACATTCATGTACAGTTCAAAATGCTCATGAATCGTAGGTGATGATATGGTTTTGCAATGCCATGATTTTGCAGACTTACAATCAGAAGCCCACTAATCAATCGTCCTCTTATGCAAGCACATATTAGTTTCAAAATGACAAGAATGTACCGATACCATGAAATTCCAATTATATGTTCCGAGCATTGTACGTGTATATCAAAACACGTTATTCCCTATGATAAGTAGTAGTGCCATGCGACGGAATCCATATTTTACATAGGACTTATTTTATTTATTTGCGTGTATTCTTTAGGGGAGGTGACACTACACATAAGGAGTCACTTTTGATAAGTGAACAGGGTGGGGTGGGCCCACTAGTTCAACTACCCCTCTAAGAATTTACAAAACTCCAACACTCGGCGACAGGAGATGCTTGATTTGAGTCATGACTACTCAATCTATTTATAAGTGATGTGTCAAAAGTCACAAATCTCTTCACAAGAAATAGCAAATACTCAAAACATGATAGGTAAGAAGTTCGCTCCCGACATTTCTCAAACCCTTCGCTAGATGAGAGGCTCTGTCCATTGAGGTAGGAGTTGCTCTGCCAGTTCTGTCCCCAGTTTCTCGACATGGGTTGCCACCGGGTCCTCGATCCTTTGATGGCCACGGAGTGCACATCCCCGGCTCCGCCGACATTGGTTATGAGCACGAGGTTGAAATAAGAGTGGTGGTGAACCGGATCCCTCCGCTTCTCCTGCACCTCACTCTGCAAAGAAGTACCCGTCGTGAGGGAAGTGCGCGATTAGCCCCGCGAAAGCATGGAGAAATCATTATTCAATTAATCCAGTGTAACGTTTGTCTGGGATGGGGGCGGGGGTGAAAAAAAATGGTGAATTGTAGAATGGGGGAGCATTAAACTTTCTACGGAGGAAGGGGGGCGTCATGGAAAATCTCGAGATACGGGGGCGAGGGGGCATGGCGTGGACGCCATGGACAAAATCAAATGACGGAACCAAACCAGGGACATAAAGACCAGGACCAAATAGTGATACTGCTTTAGAGTGCGTTTGGTAGTCATTTTGTTTCGGAAATAATTTTTTATCATAAATGATTTTTTTTTTTTGTTCATGAAAATAATTTTTAAGCATTTTAAGGCGTTTAATAACTATTCAAAATTTATACTCCCATGATAGAATTGCATTTGGTATCATTCTCAAATTTTCTAATCCAAATCATTTTCTTTTAATTTTTTTAATGATTCTATTACTTTTTTTTTCTCTTTAACTTCCAATTATGTCCAATCGTTGGCCAGGGAATGACTAGCAACCGGCTAGACGAGGCCTGGCGAACTCGCCAGAGCGTCGTCAGCCCTGGAGGAGGCCACGCCTCGTCAACAGAGCCTCACTAGCAACTAGGCGAGGCTCACCGGTGGTGGGGCGAGCCTTCGGCAAGCTCACCAGACCTTGCCTTGGCCTAGCGAACTCCCTAGACCTCACCCCACCGGTTGCCGGTGACCAACAGCGATGGACAATAGTGGCGGCAACGGCCGATGGTTATGGCAATGGAAGAAGGAGAGGGACAAAGAACAAGAAGAAAAAATAGCAAAAATGGGTTAGCTTGATTTTGGAATTGTTTCAGGGAATAAAGAATCAATTTTTTTTTACTTATTGATTCTGTTCTACATCTATTCCCGAGAAAAAGAAATTTATCAAATGGATTCATGTTCCAAATTTACTCCAAAAAAAAAAAAAAATCATTGTTTTGCTAGTTACCATACGCGTCATTAGTCAGCTCCCATCTAACCCAAATCTCTTGGATTTTACCATTTGTCTCAACAAGGACCACTCTGCAAATTTTATCTAGGACACAACATCATGTTTCCTAACCATAATCTCATCATCTTTTCAATCCTTCTGTTTACTAGAAGGACTTCTGATTTTGGCAATCCAAATTGGGCTTCGTGTCGACCCCAAGCAACTCGACGTATCTCCAGGAAGTAGCTGAGCCGGTCATTGACCCTCACGTCCCTGGGGATGCCGCACTCAAGGCCCCCATTGATTATGTTGGCAACAAGCCCCAACCCAGCTGTCCTGTTCGTCGTGAGGTCGGCCTCGGAGGGGCATTACTTCCCGACCATGACGGCGGGGCAAGAGGGCCTGGGCTTCCTCTCCATCGTCCAGAGCCACAGCGCCGTCTTGAACGCCACCAGCGAGTCGTTGGACACTTTCTCCGGGTTCCTCAGCCTGTCAAAGCCCAGCGCCTTCCCGGTGGGTCCGTGTTTGTAGTTCCTACCACAACGCAGATCGTTACGCAAATGCAGCACAGCTCTCGCCAATGCTCGCTATTTCAATGACCAGAGATTCCTTAACTTTTGCGTAAGCCACCAACCTAGGAATTTTGACGTATGAATTGTTTAATCTCACTCTTTCTAAAAATGCCAAAAGTAATGTCTCTTCTTTTTATTCTTTTGTTTTATGTCTGAAGGGGAGGCGTTGCGGATACAGAAATTGCACAGCCGAGGATACGGCACAAACACAGCTAAGCCCAGATTGCATTTTGAGATGAGAAGCAAGTTGAGCTAGGCCCGGCCCACCAAGTGGAGCATCTATTCACGGCATCTATTAATGTCGACTATATATCCTTAAGAAGAGGAGCCTGATTAATATCGGACAATAATGTCGAAATGTTCTGTTCTTTTTTTTTTTTTCTGCAAACGATCTTGGAGAGGTGCAACTGCCGTATGAATCGACATTTTAAGCCTTAACAGATGTCCCATTGCCTTGCACGTGTCGAAAACGCAAAAAAAAAAAAAAAAATCGCAGGAATGCTCATCCCCGAAAACCTAAAAGCTGGTCGTGCGGTTACATTCTTGTTCCCACAAATATACTCTTTATCAATTTTAAAACAACCCAAGAGTGGATTCACTTCAATTGCTGTTTTTGCTGTGCCTCTCAAATTTGTTCATTACTAAGATGGCAGTTTATCAAAAGAAAAGACATAGTAAACCGCCGAAAATGTGGAAACATTCTATAAGTTGTGCATTGAATAATTTTAAAAAGCAGTCTCCTACAACCAACTAAAGAGATGGATTGATAGTTATAATTAATAAGTCTAAGGCATTGAGGGGTAAAGACCATGATAAAACTCAAATGAGGGCCAATGCTTCAAATGATAATGCATTTCCTAAGATGACATATTTACATGATGAAATAGCGATAAGTTTAAGAAATAATTGATGAGGTTTGTTATATTTTAAAGATATCATATTTATTTCCTCAAGACATATGTGATCATGTTTATTATAATGAGATAAATCTTTTTACCATTAGAGTTTATAGTGTTACCCTATTAGAAATTTCCTTATTAGAAAATATTGTAAGAAATATTATTAGATATTAGGGATATTATTTGATATTTTGTTATTCTCTAAGATGGCCAAGTTCCTTTCATATGCATATCGTCTAGGTAAAATGTCATTCTCTAATAAATGGGATAAGAACAATACAAGTATCAATACTTTCGTACGGCACTTATTTAAGTACTAAAACTTTCATTCACTCACTTGAGTATTACAAATTTAAAAGTTAATCACTTGAGAGTCACTTCTGATTTGCCCCTCTAGAAAACTTGATGACCGCCGGTCATCCAATGTGGTCGCCAAATTTTTTTTTTTTAAAATTTTTAAATATTTTTTATATTTATTATTATTATATATTTTTTAATTTCTTATTTTTATTTTTATTTTTCGTTTTTTTTTCTTTAAGGTCGGCAAGGTCCTTTGGCAATTCTTGCCAGCCCACCACCTTGCCCTTAGCCACGGAGGCCTTGGGTGAGGCCGTCAAGGCCTCATAGCTTTGATGAGGCTACAACAACCCTCGGCCGCTTTGGGCGGCCATGAGCCACGCCGCCCAAAGCGTGCTAGGGCCTTCACAGCCTCGCTAGCGGTCGATGAGGCCCCGATGGCCTTGCCCAAGGCCTTCGCGGCTAGATCTAGGGGAGGACCCCCTCCCCCAGTAGATGAAATCGCAATGACCCTTGCCCGCTTTATGTGACATTGCTCGCAGCCTCACTAAGGGCCTTCGTGGCTGAGGGTGAGGCGACCATGATTGGCAAGGGTTGCCGGTGACCCTCATCGGCCTAAAGAAAAAAAAAAAAAAGAAGCAAAAGACAAAAAAAAAATTCAAAAAAAAATTGCACATAGTACATTTAGCTGGAATTGACACTCAAGTGATCGATTTTCCTCGATGTAGCACTCAAGTGAGTAAAAAGAAAGTTTTGGCACTTAAGTGAGCGCTGTGCGAAGGTTTTGATATTTTTACTGTTCTTATGCCCTAATAAAGTGTTTATTATTAGAGTAAACGGGGTTGAATGAGATTTTAGTATTTTATTAAAAGATTTCGTGTAATATAAGGGCGCATTTAAATTTCCAGCTTGTCTTTATTTGTTGTTAATTGTTGTTCCTCTAGCATAAACATAAATTGCAGATATCATTGGAATTATTGAGGATAGTGTTCGAGATTCAAACGCTGCGAATATATTTACATGCCTATTTTAGCATCGCTTTGCAAGTAGACTTCTCCTGTCCAACGCTACTAATTCAAAACTCCCATCACATTATCCTATTCCGACTTGATCTTTATCTTCCGAGAAAATACCAAAACAAGTAGTACAAACCACAACACCGTATTCGATCAAAGCTCAAAGGCACACACCAGTTCTCTTCCAACTCAAAGAAGAAACGAACGCATCATGCCTTTCTCGGCCCCTCCGTCGCCTCCTCCTGACGAAGCTCCACTCGTGTCCATGACGTGGATAGCGTTGACCATTCTCATAACTTTCCTCGTCGTGGCTGGCAGCTTCTTTTTCTGTGCCTGGCGCCTTAACCGCGCGACTCGGGCTCTCTTTGATCGCGTTGTCGAGCGGCATACTGTCGATTTGGAGAAGTTCAATATCGACGCGTGCGCGATTTGCCAGGAGAGCTTTGAGGAAGGAGAGGACTGCTGTGTACTCAAGGCATGCAACCATTGGTACCACGAAAGTTGCATCAAGCGATGGCTCTCAAATTCGTTAACCCTGTATTGCCCTCTTTGCCGGGTATCGGTGGCTAATGTTCCGCTGGCTCCGGCCAGTTCCTAGTTCCCCTATTCTAAATTCAAGGTATGGTCTAATCAACGGCATTGCCAAGATTTTCCTTTTAATATTCTGATATTGTTTCTGGAAAGTTTCATCATTCTTTGGAACTCAATTGATGCAATTATGGTAAAATTCTCTTTTCTCATATTTCCTCTGAAATTTCCTGTAAGGAATAGGTTTTTTTAGAGATAATTAGGGATTTTTCTAGAATAGTTTCCAATTTTAAAGATATTTGATTATTCTATAGATTCTTTATATGCCTTAAGATTGCACATATATTTTGATAGTCATCTTATAAAGCCTATGAATAGACTCGTGTATTCTTCTTTAATACATATCGAAATATACAGAAATTCCTCAATTCTCTCTTTCACATTATCATATTCTTAACTCGTTTAGTGATAGTTGTGAAGCATAATCTCAATGAAATTCCGTGCCTCTCAACTCGTTGAGTAATTAAATTTCATGGGGGTGTACAACTTGTTTCAAAGGTGATAATAATTAGCGTGATGATGATGAAGAATAAAGCTTGATCAATGTGAGACTATCAATGCG
The DNA here is from genome assembly GCA_014182585.1 of Eucalyptus coolabah. Taxonomy (NCBI): domain Eukaryota; kingdom Viridiplantae; phylum Streptophyta; class Magnoliopsida; order Myrtales; family Myrtaceae; genus Eucalyptus; species Eucalyptus coolabah. The sequence goes on along the minus strand of CM024628.1, from coordinate 25,004,331 downwards.
CAATTAAATGAGCCGTTGACTATACAGTAGTTGGAAGACTTTCGAATCTTATGTGGGAAATCCCTTTGTTGATGTAGAAATACACTATTTTTAATTTAAAAAGATGAATACTTTCAAAAAACGTGATAAGCATCATGTCTACTATAAAAGTGGCCGTAGGGAGGGCTAAGCAATAGATTTGTCTCCAATAAGACAAAAAAGGAATGTTCAGCACCCCAAAGCTTCCTCCACTCTTGTCATATTATTCCTTCGTCCACCCACGTCGCCTGCAGAACAATTTTGAAAAGCTCGAGCTCTTTTTTTTTTTTTTTGGTAAAAAAAGGTCAAGCTTGAATGCAAGACATTACCATTGCAAGCCAAATATCACATATTTAACTAAAGTATTTGCAGAGCAATTCATTTGGATGGACAGAGATATCTTGCTTAGACGATCAAACAATTAGAAAAAAATTAGATAAATCAAAATCAAAATCAATTCCTAACCACATAAGTTTGGTTCCGTGGAATTACGGACGGGATACTCAAATTAGAGCAAAAGGAAAAACCAAAAATAAATTACGCTGTCGACGAGCGCTTCGTGTAAGCATTTGGAAGGGAACGATGTTGACACCTAAATTTCACAATTTTACTTAAAACTTAACAGCATTAAAAGTTAGGAATTAGTCGCCCAAAAAAATTAATTAAAATTTTAAAAAAATTTAAAAAAAAAAAAAACCTTAGAGGTCGGGTCGAGCGGATCCAGCCTTGGCTAGGCCCACCCCCTTCCTTTTCTCTTTCCTCGCGTTGGGCTGGCCCAACCCTTTTCCCCTTCAACCTAGCCGCGCACGATGTTGACACATAAATTTCACCATTTTACTTAAAACTTAATAGCATTAAAAGTTAGGAATTAGTCGCCCAAAAAAAAAAAAAAATTTAAGGAAAAAAAAAAATCCTTAGGGGTCGTGTCGGGCCGGATCCGGCCTTGGCCAGGCCCGCCCCATTCCTTTTCTCTTTCCCTCACGTTAGGCCCGGCTTAGCCCTTTTTCCCCTTCAGCCCAGCCCGCGCACAACTGCCGTCCTTCACACGCGCCTGCCAAAAAGGAAGAAAGCAGCAACAGCAGAGGGGTGCAGGGGAAACAGCCGAATCAGGGGACGATCGGCTGGAGTTAGTGTTAGCAGATCAGGCCGGCAAGGGCAGCTGGCACGGCAGGGGCTCTTCGCGTGGACCTGCAGAAGGAAAAAGGGAGAAAGAGGGAGCAAAGAGGAGCAGAACAGAACAGGAACACAGCGAGCTCCATTTTTGTAGGGCGCCGGACCGGAACTCGCGGTTGACCAGTTCACACGAGCTTCTGTCCCATGGAGTCTCCCTTGATGTTTCTGTGCATGCTGCTATGCTCATGTAGAAGCCTAAGCTGGAGTTGAGTTTCGATCAAGGCAAAACCTTCTCGTTTCATTAGTGCATACCATCTGTTCGACAAAATGCCTTAAAGAAAACCGAAGAATAGCCTATGCTTTAACGCAAGACCGACTCATTTTTGTCCCCGTGCTTGCGGAATCCTTGTTTCTTTGCCTGTATTCATTTTGTTTTCGTGTGGTTTATGCGAAATATTTGCGTGTATTCGAATCGACGAAGTCTTTGTCGCGCGGGAGGATGAGTTAGTGGTCGTCGGAATATGTGTCCGGCGGTAGCCAACGTCGGTCGAGGGGATAACCGGTGGACGGCGTTGGTCCGGCGGTCAGCGCCGGTTACTCCAGCCAGCGCTGGCGTGTGGTTTAGACTCGGTGGAAAGCCAACTTTACGCGTGCAGGGGGCAAGCACGAAGGAGGAGAAGACCAAAGGAGGGAAAGAAATAAAAAAGAAAGGAAAAAGAAAAACCAAAAATAATGAAAAAAAGAAGAAAAGCAAAACCAAAAAAAAAAATAGAAAACTCTAAAATGGCAAAAGTTGGCCTCGGATAGGACCGTCGAGCAGAAGGTGGGACGAAGTGGGGAAAAGACAAAACAAAATTATTAAAAAAGCTACAAAATATATAAAAATATATAAAAACGAAAAAAATGTTTTTCTTATCCAAATGGGTTGGATCCGGGCTTGGGTCGGGTCAATGGGCCGGATTGGGTTTACCCGGTCAGAACCCGTTTTCGAATATAATAATATTATGTAAAAAATATTCAAAAAATCTCAAGAATTTTAAAAAAGAATTCAGAAAAATAATAAAAATTCAAAAAATTTCCGAAAATTCAGGAGTTTTCAGAGAACATTAAAAATTTCAGAAAATATTGAAAATTCGAGTTTTTTTTCAAATAATTTTTAAAAGATTAATTAATAAAAAATTGAAATTTTAGAAAATTAAAAAAAAAAAAAATCAAAAGATGGAACCAAACCAGTGACATAAAGATCAGGACCAAATAGTGATGCTCACTTAGCTCCCATCCAACCCAAATCTCTTGGAATTTACAATTTCTCCCGATAAGGACCACTTTGCAAATTTTATTTAAGACACAACATCATGTTTCCTAACCATAATCTTCATCATCTTTTCAATCCTTTTGTTTACGGGGGACTTCTGATTTTGGCAATCCAAATTGGGCCCGTGTCGACCCCAAGTGGCTCGAGTGTCTCCGGAAGTAGCTAAGCTAGTCGTTGACCCTCGTGTTCCTGGGGATGCCGCACTTGAGGCCGCTATTGATTATTTTGGCGACGAGCCCGAGCCCAGCCATTCGGTTCGTCGCGAGGTCGGCCTCGGAAGGGCGTTACTTCCCGACCATGACGGCGTGGGAAGAGGGCTTGGGCTTCCTCTCCGTCATCCGAGCCCGCGCCGTCTTGAACACCACCAGCAAGTCGTTGGACACTTGTCTCCGGGTTCCTCAGCCCGTCAAAGCCCGGCGCCTTCCGGCGGGTTCGTAGTTGTGGTTTCCTGTGACGACGCAGATCGTTACGCAGATGCAGCACCGCTCTCGCCAATGACCGCCATTAATGACCTGATATTCCTTGACTTTTGCGTAAGCCCAACCTAGAAATTTTGACGTATCAATTGTTTAATCTCGCTCTTCCTAACAACCCCAAAACATTTTCTTCTTTTGTCGTATGTCTTAATAGGAGGGGCTCGTGGATACGGAAATTGTACAGCCGAGGATACGGCACAATCACAGCTAAGCCCATATTGCATTTTGAATTAATTTATGAGAAGCAAGTTGACCTAGGCCCGGGCCACCAAGTGGAGCATCCATTTATGGCCTCGAAATACATATTGTATTTACCAGGTTGATTAATGTCGTCCTTAAGAAGAGGAGCCTAATTAGTGTCGGACAATAATGTCTGGCAAATCTTGCTAAAGATGAAATGTTCTGTTTTTTTCCTACAAACGATCTTGGAGAGGTGCAACTACTATATGAATCAACATTTTAAGCCTTAACAGGTGTCCCCTTACCTTGTACGTGTCAAAAACGCAAAAAGAGGGGGAAATAAGAATCGCGGGAATGCTCATCCCCGAAAACCTAAAAGCCGGTCGTGCAGTTACATTCTTGTCCCCACAAATATACTCTTTATCAGTTTTAAAATATCCCAACAGTGGATTCACTTCAATTGCTGTTTTTGTTATGCCTCTCAAATTTGTTCATTACTAAGATGGCAGTTTATAAATAAATAAATAAAAGACATATTAAACTGCCCAAGATGTGTAAACATTCTTTAAATTGTGCTTTGAATAATTTGAAAAAGCAGTCTCCTACAACCAGTTAGAGAGATGGATTGATAGTCATAATTAATAAGTTTAAGGCATTGGAAGGCAAAAAATACGATAAAACTCAAATGAGGGGCCAATGACACGTTTACGTGATGAAATAGCGATAAGATAATTGAGGAGGTTTGTTATATTTTAAAGATGTCGCATTTATTTCCTCAAGATGTTTGTGGTCATATTTATTACAATAAGATCACTCTTTTTTTATCTACTCTGATGTGATATTTTTTTTTTTTTCATGAATTCGTTAATGTGTCTCTTTTGCGTCACTTTCCACACGAAAATATAAAAGTTAAAGTCATTGTTCTTCTTTCAACTTTAAACAAATAAAAAGTCATAAAACTTAAATTGGTCATATCAAATAACATTCCAAATATATGTTTTGCAAACAATATTTCCCACAAAGTTGCTTCTCAAGACACTTTACCATTAGAGTTTATCAAATGGTATTTATATTTCACCAAACCCCTTTAAGTAAAGGTCCGAGTAGGGCTAGTAACTAGTGTTACCCTATTAGAAATTTCCTTATTAGAAAATATTGTAAGAAATATTATTAGACATTAGGAATATTGTTTGATATTTTGTTATTCTCTAAGATGGCTCAGTTCCTTTCATTTGCATATTATTTGGGTAAAAATGTCATTCTCTAATAAATGGGATAAAAATAATATAAGTGTCAACGCTTTCGACGGCATTCATTTAAGTGTCAAAACTTTTTCGCTCATTGGAGTTCCACAAATTTGAAAAATTGATCACTTGAATACCACTTCCGATTTGCCCCTTTAGAAAAGCTAACATGATTGCCGATTATCCCACGTGACCGTTGAATAATAAATTTTAATAATTTTAATATTGTGAATACTTTTTATTATTATATATTTTAAATTTCTTATTTTTATTTTTTATCTTTATTTTTTATTTGTTTTCTTTAGGCTCAACGAGCTCATCAACGACTCTCTCCAGCCACGACCACCTCGCCCTCAACCATAAAGGCCTTGGGTGAGGCCATTGGGGCCCGCGGCTTCAATGAGGCTACAACAGTCCTCGATCGCTTTGGGCAGCCACGAGTGACGCTGCCCAAAGTGAGCGAGGGCCTTCGTAGCCTCGCCGGTGGTCGATGAGGCCTTGATGGCCTTGCCTAGGGCCTTCGCGGCTAGATCTAGGGAGGATCCCTCCCCCAACAGGCGAAGCCGCGATGACCCTCGCTTGCTCTAGCCGGTGTTGCTCGCAATCGACGAGGGCCCTTGTAGCTTCGAGGGCCTTTGCGGCCGAGTGTGAGGCGGCCACGATTGGTGAGGGTTGTTGATGACCCTCACTAGCCCTAAAGAAAGAAAAAACAAAACACAAATAAAAATAAAAAAATTTAAAGAAAATTAAAAAAAAAATTGCACGTAGGACACTTGATTGGAATTGACACTCAAGTGATCGATTTTTCTCTGATGTGGCACTCAAGTGAGTGAAAAGAAATTTTTGCCACCCAAGTGAGCATTGTGCAAAGGTTTTGATATTTCTACTATTCTTATGCTCTAATAAAGTGTTTATTATTGGAGCAAACAGGGGTTGAACAAGATTTTAGTATTTATTAAAAGATTTTGTGCAATATAAGGACACATTTAAATTTCCGGCTTGTCTTTATTCGTTGTCAATTGTTGCTCCTCTGGCATAAACATAAATTGCGGATATCATTGGAATTATTGAGGATAGCGTCAAAGATTCAAACGCTGTAGATACATTTACATGCCTATTTTAGCATTAAGTAGACTTCTCCTGTCCAGCGCTACTAATTCAAAACTCCCATCACATTATCCTAATCCGACTTGATCTTTTATCTTCCAAGAAAAGACCAAAACAAGTAGTACAAACCACAACATCGTATTCGATCAAAGCTCAAAGGCGCACACCAGTTCTCTTCCAACTCAAACAAGAAACGAGCGCATCATGCCTCCCTCGGCCCCTCCGTCGCCTCCTCCTCCTGACGAAGCTCCATTCGTGTCCATGAAGTGGATACCGTTGATCGTTCTCATATGTTTCCTCGTCCAGGTCGGCATCCTCTTTTTCTGTTTCTGGCGAACCAAGCGCGCGACTTGGGCTCTCTTTGATCGCGTTGTCGAGCGGCATGCTGTCGATTTGGAGAAGTTCAATATCGACGGGTGCGCGATTTGCCAGGAGAGTTTTGAGGAAGGACAGGACTGCTGTGTACTCAAGGCATGCAACCATTGGTACCACGAAAGTTGCATCAAGCAATGGCTCTCAAATTCGTTAACCTGGTATTGCCCTCTTTGCCGGGTATCAGTGGCTAATGTTCCGCTGGCCCCGGCCGGTTCCTAGCCCGCCTATTCTAAATTCAAGGTATGGTCTAATTAACAGCATGCCAAGATTTTCTTTTTAATATTCTGATATTTTTCTGGAAAGTTTCATCATTTTTTGGAACTCAATTGATGCAATTATGGTAAAATTCTCTTTTCTCATATTTCCTCTGAAATTTCCTGTAAGGAATAAGTTTTTTTTTTTATAGAGATAATTAGGGTTTTTTCTAGAATAATTTCCAATGTTAAAGATATTTGATTATTATGTAGATTCTTTATATGTCTTAAGATTGCACATATATTTTGATAGTCATCTTATAAAGCCTATGAATAGACTCGTGTATTCTTCTTTAATACATATCGAAATATACAGATATTCCTCAATTCTCTCTTTCACATTATCATATTCTTAACTCGTTTAGTGATAATTGTGAAGCATAATCTCAATGAAATTTCATGCCTCTCAACTCATTGAGTAATTAAATTTCAGGGGGTGTACAACTAGTTTCAAAGGTGATAATAATTAGCGTGATGATGATGATTAATAAAGCTTGATCAATGTGAGATTATCGGTGCACAATTAAATGAGTCGATGGCTATTCGGTAGTTGGAAGAGTTTCGAATCTTATGTGGGAAATCCTTTTGTTAGTGTAGAAATACACTATTTTTAATGTAAAAAGATAAATACTCGTCAAAAGACGTGATAAGCATCATGTCTACTATAAAAGTGGCCGTAGGGAGGGAGGGAGGGAGTGCACGCGGAGAGGACGTTCCTGCGTGGGAGGAGGGCTAACGGTCGCGCAACGGATTTGGCTCCCAATAAGACAAAAAAGAAGCTTCAGCACCCCAAAGCTTCCTTCACTCTCGTCATATTATTCCTTCGTCCACCCACGTCTGCTGCAGAACAAGCTTGAATAGGAGAAAATATTGGGTGGTCCGGGACCGCCACGTCAGCGTGGTCCCGGACCACTCATGCGTCACCACGTGTAAGGGGAGGGAACCAAAGGACCTGCCCCTGTCCCATCTCTCTGACGCTCTCTCTCCTCTTTCTCTTCTCTGTCTCCCTCCCCTCACACGTGGTGCCGTGTGAGTGGTCCGGGACCACGCTAACGTGGCGGTCCCGGACCACCCAATATTTTCTCGCTTGAATAGCTCAAGCTCTTTTTTTTTTTTTTTTTTTTTTTGGTCAAAAAGTCAAGCTTGAATGCAAGTATTACATATCTAACTATATCTTTTCCAAGAACGATGAAAGTATTCGCGAAGCAATTGATTTGGATGGACAAAGATATCTTGCGGATACAATCAAACGATTAGAAAAAATTAGATAATCAAAATCAATTCCTAACCACATATGTTTGGTTCCGTGGAATTACGGACAAGATACTTATGTTGAAATTTCAACAAATTAGAGCAAAAGGAAAAGCCACAAATAAATTATGTTGTCGACGAGCGCTTCATGTAAACATTTGGAAGGGAACCAGACAAGGAACCTTTTGAAGGATCTGAATCTTCTCTCCATTTTGCTCTGGTTACACTTAATTGATTATGGTCTACATTTACTAGTCACGGCCTATTCAACCATCCTGAGAATCAATCAAAGGAAGGCCAATTGGTGAATCCGTGAAGCAACCTATCGGATGAATCTTAAGATAAAATGATACAATAAAAAAAAAAAAAAAAAAACAAAAGAAATGGTGCGCAGAAGCAAAAATCTACTTATTTAGATAGGCGACCTAAGATACAACTCTGATAAATTTTGGAAGATGGTGTACCTGATGCCAGTGGAGATTGCAGCCGATGAGATGGACGAGCTAGGGACTTCGCGATACTTCAGCGCCGCCACGAGTTCAACCTCCGACACTCGAAGCTCTTACTATTTTTTTTTTTTTTTAATTTTTTTTGTCGAACGAAGCTCTTACTAAATTCTTGGTAGTTTCACAGTTACATTTTTTCCCTACAGGTAGCTCTTACTAAACACAGATGCCTCGAGCAATTCTGGGTTGTTTCGGGACGTCAATGCTGTATCTTATATTCAAAAGGTGATTTGTCAAAAAAGAAACTAAACATTTTCCTAACGCTGAATAACCACCTGTGGTTTTGGAGGATTCACAATACTTTCGGTTTTAGCTATGGAAATGGGAATGGACAGGATAGCTCCATCTTGAATTTCTCTGGTTTTCTTTTTCTTCTTCTGGGCTTTGTTTTGTTCTTCTCAGGATGTAATGATGGTTTGGGAAGGTAATATTTAAAGAAGCCTGTTTTCATTCGTCCCTTGCGCCGGCATTCATTAGCAAAATTCACTTCGAGGTTTTAGTGATGTTCACTGACGATGATTTTGATGTCTTTAAATTAAGGGTATGGGAGGCTGCTGGATCACGCGGTCATGCATTAAGAGGACATAGTGAGCGTCATCGATTAGGAAGGTACAATGTACATGTTAAGGCCAACCGGTGAATTGGACTTGTAAATGACCATTATTGTTAAAATTAGGACCCTGCATACAGATTATTATATGAGTTCAAACCTTTGGACTGGCAATTTATTAGACTTCCTCCACATGGAATTGAACTCAGCCTAACAATTCGAACCTGCATCGTTGCCACAGTCACTAACATGGATTTTGACATGAGAGAGAGAGAGAGAGAGAGAGAGAGAGAGAGAGCATGTGAAAATTTATCTCAGTTTGACATGTGAGCGGTTGAATGGACCCAAGTATTTCAAAGATTTCAAGAACTTTCTATCAGCTGTGATGTTTGATGAGCCTCTATCTGTTCTCCTCCATCTTCCCTCGTCGTCTTCTACGTATACTCGTGCATTTCCTACGCAACCTCTCTCCATTCAAAAGGGATGAGTTTTAATCTCTTTCATACACAGAACCGTCTCGCTTCTAATTTTGCTTCCGACTCTGAGGTATGGACTATGGAGGCAGTAGTAATGAGTTTCAGTTAATTCCAGATGCATTCTCTAGGATTCCTGGTGGTCGGCGTGCTCTCGCTATTCGCAGGGGATATTACGACGGGTGCACGATTGCTCATGCCACCTTCTATGGAGGAAGCGATGCTTCCGGAACAATGGGTACGCGTGGTAGGACCACTGGAAGGACGGCGACGACAGCGACGAAAGCAGGAGTATTGTTTGTTCGTGCCGGCTGAGCTAAGTAGATAGTGGCCGCTGGACAGCCGGGAGAGCTTCTTGCTCAAGCAGAGCGAGCACATGCCGGCCAGCTGCTGGTGCTTCGGGTGCTTCCTGCACCGCCAGGCGGCGGCCACATTCCTGGACGCCCTTGCGTTCGCCATTCTCACGTTTCTCTTAGGCCTCTTTTGTTGGTCGTCGTGTCGCGATTGTAAAGAGGGTGGGGAGGTTGAGGCTGGTGTTGTCGTTCCCGTTCGCGGGGCTACTTGCACAATAGTTCATGTGAGCTTCTCTGGCGCTTCTCAAAAATTGCTTTTTTCACAGGTTTCAACGGAGCGGATTTAAAAAGTTGGCCGAGGACCAAACGTGCGGCCGCGATCGGGTCCAGGTCATTGGCAGGGCCCGCGTGGGAGGGGTACCGAACGGCTAGGATGGGGGCGTGGGTGACAAAAACGGCGAAGCTTAGAATAGGAGGGCCTTGTGGATACGGAAATTATACAGCCGAGGATACGGCACAAACACAGCTAGGCCCAGATTGCATTTTGAGTTGATTTACAAGAAGCAAGTTCAGCTGGGCCCGGCCCACCAAGTGGAGCATCTACTTATGGCCTCGGAATACATATATAGTATTTACCAGGTTGATTAATGTTGACTACAGATCCTTTAGAAGAGGAGCCTAATTAGTATCGGACAATAATGTCTGGCAAATCTTGCTGAAGATGAAATGTTCTGTTTTTTCTGCAATCGTTCTTGGAGAGGTGCAACTACCATATGAATCACCATTTTAAGCCTTAACAGATGTCCCCTTGCCTGGTACGTGTCAAAAACAGATGTCCGCTTGCCTGGTACGTGTCAAAAACGCAAAAAAAAAGAAAGAAAAAAAAATCGCAGGTATGCTCGTCCCCGAAATCCTAAAAGCCAGTCGTGCGGTTACATTCTTGTTCCCGCAAATATACTCTTTATCAGTTTGAAAACAACCCCAACAGTGGATTCACTTCAATTGCTGTTTTTGGTTGTGCCTCTCAAATTCGTTCATTTTCATGTTACTAAGATGGCAGTTTATCAAGAGAAAAGACAAAGTAAACTGTCGAAGATATTAGGGGTGTGCAACCGAACTGGATTTACCTGGTTCCTAGTCCAGCCCACCCGGAAAACAGGGTCGGGAATCGGTTCTGTTGAAACCGGTCCGGGAACCAATTCCCAAAATTCAGACCTTGTTTGAACTGGTCCGAGAACCGGTTCCGAGGGATTACCCACCCGGGAACTAGATCGACCAGACTGGTTTGGGAACTGGTTTGAGAATCGGTTTTTTAAGGCGGCCCAAAATCAAAAACTTTAATTCGTTTCTATCTTCTTTACCTCTCACACTCACACTGTCACGACTCACACCTGTAGACTTGCTTTTCCTTCGTCGTGCCCCACCCCATCACCAGATTCGTAAGTGGGAGAACGCCACCGCCGAAGTCGTTGCCGGGTTTGCCACCGTCGCCGCCGCGCACCCTTCGACGTTGTCCGCACCCAGTTCAAGGTCTCTCTCTTGGGTGGTTCCAGCTTGTGTCGAGTTTTTGGAATTTGCTTTGGGCTGATACGGATGATCTATCGGTGGGAGAACGCCACCGCTAGAGCCGTCCCGGGTTCGCCACCATCGCCGCCGCGCACCCATTTCTAAGGCAAGTTCCTGCTCATGGGTTTACTGCATGTGTTCTGATTGTTCATGAAAATGTTGGTCGAAGTCAATGTGATGCTTATGTAATATATGTGTATGCATGTTTGTGCTGGTCACTACATCCATATTCTTTTGGAGCTGGGAGTCTGGGATGCATGTGAGCTTTTCAGTGAATTCTTAGAAGTGCTGAAGGCAGAAACATGATATGATAGAAGTGCTTTTTATGGGGGTGTCTCCCTACATAGGGTGTGTAGCGATAAGCAAATTCCAGCCTGGAGTAGTTTGAAGTTTATAAAGCTCGTGTTTCTTCCTAATCAGTTTTACCGGTTCCACTGGTGACGAAGTTAAGATAAAACCAGAGATGTTTTTATGATGTTCTTTTTTCTCAATCTATCATGTCAACTCCTTGTGCCATTTCCTGGACAATTGCTTATCTTTAGGCAAGTGTTGGATAATTTATGTCAGCATTGGCTTAGAGCGGCCAGAGAATCCTAATTCATTGGTTCCCAGAACAGAATGGAGGAGAAATTAAAAAAGAAATCTTGCACTATGGTCTTTTTTGAGTATTATAAAAGAGTGTTTGACGGTCTGCATCAGATTTTTGGAGAAGTGAATACTTTCTTAGAATAAGAGGTCTTCTCGAGGATGTTGTTATCACATATTCGATCTTGATATTTCAGCTACTCTTTGTGGAGTCTATCCTTTATGTGTTTTCTGCAATCCATACTCTTTTCTTTTTTTGTGATGATTTTCTAATGGATGCATGCATATCAAAGATGATATAAAAAGACCAGTGCATTGTGCTTTGATAAAGCTTCTACAGACAAGGACCTAGCGGTTAGGGTATGATGCCTAAGCGATAATTCACGATATGAAATGTCTCCTACTTTTTTTAATTATTTGACAAAATCTTTAATCAACTGTATCAGAGTACTTTCTAATATCTGAAGTTGTTTGTCTAATATGGCGGTTGGCAGCCTGTAGGTCCTTGTGTTCACACATTGAAGATGCAAACTTCTTGCAAAGTGAATTCACCGATCTTGTTGCAACCGCTTTAATCTCTGCTTTAATTTGGTGGAGGATGTCCAGGAATTTGATTCAAAGGTAACATAACAAGTTAACAAAGTTTGAATAAAATTGTTGTACAAAGCTTTCCTTGGCCACATTATATCTTCAGCATCACTATACGAGGTTAAGTTCTCGTAGTACTTTTAGCTCGATGGCTTTTCACGCTATATTTGGCTGGAAACTAATGCACATTGGCTAACCACCACATTTCTAGCTACGCTGTACTTTTTATGTATTGTTAACCCTTGTAATGTTTATAGCCCCATCTATCCTGTTGACCAAATTTGAAGATATGTGGTACAGCTCAAAAGTTTTGATTCAAGGAGCATGCTGAAGTTGGGTGACTACTTTTTAACCGCTGAATGAATGTTGTATGTGACGAGAATGAAACCTGGTTGATTCATTAGGTAAAACAGTAAAACCTAGATTACACAAGCATAATCTTGTGATGCAAAACAATAATAATGTTTATCAAGCCGAGTCGGGGAAGAAAAGCCTCCACTGTTGTTAAAAAGCCATGTGTTGACACCCAATTTTTGCCCAAAAATATTTCATTCCGGCATATAGATTATCTAGGTGTTTAATATCGTGTTTTAAATGAAAGATGTTTTTCCAATAAAAAATAATTTTAAAAAAAAAAAAAAAAAGAGAAGAAATCGAAAAAGAGGGAGAGAGAGAGAGCAAGTTGGGGCCAACGATCTAAATGTGACTAGCCAAGCCTAGGAGGTCGATTGGAATTCAAATGACAAGTTGGAGCCAAAATGCAATTTCCAAAAGTCGAGAGACCAATTCGCAAATTTTGCAAAATTTGCGCCCGAGCCCTTAAATCATCATCTTGGTCATCAATTAAGTTGAAATTGAATTTGGGCCAAGTAGAATCAATTAAATTGAGCCAAAAAGACCACATTTGTATTGAATTTGGTATTTTCGGATAAGAAAATGGCCAACTTTGAGGGACTTTCTTGCAAAATTGGATGGAGATAATTGCGAAAAATGGTCAAGATTTTAAACTACTATACATGAGCTTTCTAATTGATCAAAAAACGCAGCCAAATTAGTGGATTAAAGCACTCAAATCAGCAGCCAAAACTCAGTCCACGAGTTGGTCTTAATCCGGAGTTGCTGAGTAAGCAATTTGGTGGCCCCACCATATCCTCATCAGCTGCCCAACCAGCCCGATCTTTGCACGTGATGGAAGACCGTATATATTAGTGCAAGTGGACGAAAATTGGCCAGGGATAAGCTTCTAAAAACACCGAAAATTCGCAGCAAAGTCCGCACACTCAACAGCTGCAGAACTTAAAAAATTGGCTGAGTCTGAAGAGTAGGTGAAGTAGCCCTGTTGACAGGCTTGGTAGGTGGACAAAAGGCTGACCAAAAATCCCTTAATTCGGGGGATAAGATCACTAAAGCAAGGTCTTTGAAGGGATGAGAGAGAGGAGACGAGAGGGAGAGGGAGAGCTCGGAATCGTCCCCCAAAGAGGCCCTCAGAAGCAACTCCAGAAAAGAAAACCCAGATATTCCAGATCAACCTACAAGGAGAAAAGTGAAATTTTCGCAAACTTGCAGCCAAAATTAGCCAAAACCTTTAACTAGAGAGTGAAATTCACTCAAAGATCTTTCCATCCATAAGTCGCATGTCCAAAATGGAGATCGGAAAGGCCACCTAAAGCCCCCGAAAAACACCCTCCAGGCGGGCTAGGAAACACTGAAAATTTTTCTAAGTATTGAGCCCAATTGGTCACGAGTGATGAAAAGGCAGTGTTTTTGAGAAATTTGAGAAACAAATGAGGAAACTATTGACTTCTACCCCAAACTAGAACACATATAGTTTGTCTTGGTGTCAATTTTTCAAACAAAAGACGTCTTGAAGTTTAATTTTAGAGGTCAACAAAAGCCTTCGTTGTCAGTTCTTCTTTTCTGCAGATCTCATTTCCAGTTGAAGAAGCCAACTTCCACGTGCTTCCAGAGGATAATTTCTCGGTTTCCTTGGCCAAGAACCACTTGAAATGGAAACTAGGAAGTAAGGTAAGCATCCTAGATGTACATATTTTTGAGTTTGAGCATGTTTTGATCATGAAAATCAAGAGGGAAACCAGCCCGGAAAACTGATTTCTGAGGTTCAAATTTTTGTAAGTGTTTGAAATCTCTTCAAGAGTGTTACATGTGTGCTTCTTGGAGAGGTCGTTTTGATGTTGTTCGGTGGGTCATTCTCTGTGATGTTTATTGCATTTGAAAGCTCATGTTACCTACTTTCACGCGGATTAAGTAGCGTTTCCCTTAAATCTCGTATGTGATGAGTGTTGGGGCTTGAATATGGGCATGTAACCTGTTTGCTTGACTTGGGTTCAAACCCAGATTTGCAAAATCAGCTCAAACCCGTGCATTTGAGGACGATTTTAGCTTGGTTCTAGTGTGTTTTTAGCTATGATTTCTATCTGATCTTGTTCTTTGCATGTGGTAGTATAATCTTGATACTTTAGTTCCACATGAGATTGCTTATGAGTGGAGATTGAAGGCTGCAAACATGGCTCGAGAAGGCTATTTGAGCTAGTTTAATGCACACCAAGTATTCGACAAAATGCCCAAACTAAGCTTCGGTCTTGAAACGGTCGATTTGAGCTTGATTATTGTGATATTCATGTGCTGTGTTACTCCATGTTAGCATAGATCGGCTTAAAGGATTTATTATTATTTTTTAAATAATTAAAAAAAAAGAAAAAAAATATGAAATTTTCAAAAATATCAAAACATGTTAGATAGCATCAAATTAGGATATAAATGACATATATAAAATTTTCCTAATTTTAAAAGGTCATTTTCCTAATTTAATGCTATTTTTGGTATTTTATAACTATTTTTGTAAATAATCTATTTTGCGTAGATTAAAACTATTTAAAGTAATTTCATGCACATAGAGCAATTTCATGCATATTTGAATTCTCATTTTGCTCATGGGGGTCCTGTCCCGGGCGTGATAACAAGGCTATGTAATATTATTTGCCCGACTTGTATCGGGTTTACCTTTTCCGCATTTATTTTCAAGTCATTTCAATTTCTTGGATGTTTACTTACGCGCCGCTTTTCATTAATTTGAGTGTAAATTTCTCTTCTAAATTATGTTAGGATTAATCTAGACATTAAAAAAAAAAACTACAAAAACATTTGCATGGACACTTAGTGGTTTCATAAAGATTATAATTGGTAATTAAGAATGTGTGGCCATTTAGATAAATAAATTTTCAAGTTAGTGGTACCGCAAGGGTGCTAATAGAAACATTGGCGTGAACAAGTCCCCGTTCCTAGAAATCTTTGGTTGCGTAGGAATCGAGACACCACTCCCGTGTTTCGATTGGTTTCTAGCCAACCCCAATAGGCTAGTGGCGACTCCTAGAAATATTTAGGTTGTTAATAATTGAAATATGAAATCCAACGTCGCGCAAGGTATGGGCTTGGGAGAGCCTGCGCCTAATTTAAGGCCATTGGTCCGCTTCTAGAGGCAAGTACCCATAAACCTTCTTCTTTTTCCCCGGACGGAAAAAAGGAGGTCGTGACAGCTTGGCGACTCCGCCGGGGACCTGGTTGCAAACCCTAGAGGACTTAGGCCGTAATAACTTGGTTGGTTGTTCACTAACATGGTCTTTATTTGATAGCGCATGTCAAAGTCATGTGGAAAATAAGGTTAGTCCGCTAACAATGTGTTAAATGTTTTTGTAGGTTTGGAGTAATAAGGGGTGGAGTGTTTGTTAACCCATTTCTTTTGCAGGAGGCGTTGGAATGTATGCCTATATGGATGAAATTGAAGTATTGTTTGGATATCAATTGTTGTGCGTGCCTTCATACTTGCACTACATATTTACACACACAACCTGCGATCTAAAACCCCGATCGCACCAGGAAGCCCATAGGAGGTGCCAAAAGATGGAACCCGTGCGGGGAATGACCCATGGTTATCCACTTTTGGTCTCGCTCATTTTGATTAATGATAAAGAGAACTGTCCGACGTAAGCGCGGAGTGGGGGAAAACTCTTTTGATCTAATCAAAATGGGGACCTTAAGCCTTTAGAATTCCACCTTTATGCGTCAAACCTCACAATTTTACATCCGCATGTCTATGTAATTGAAAAAAAAAAAAAGGTCTCTTCACCCACTATAAGTATGATTTCTCCATCCACTTGCTCACTTTGGATTGAAATTTTCATTTTGTGAGATTTGCGGAAATCAATGGAATGCCCTTAGTGATATAGGCTTGGCTCTCACTTTTAATAAATAAACATTTCAAATACCTTTGCTCTAACCCCATAAAACAAATGTTTTTGTTTTCAATTGTGAACTCAAACTCACATTTTGTATAGAAATTCTTCCAAGTCAAGATTACATTTTGGGGCATAGAATTAAAATCAAATTTTCAATAAAATTCTTTCTTGGTCACATTCGAAATTAAAATTCAAATCACATTTTGTCTATTGATTTCTTAAAATAAAAATCACCTCACCTTTGCATGAGTGAAATTACAAATTAATCTTTTAAAATCAATGCCCCATTTGTGTATGAAACTTTTGGAACAGAGTGGGCATTCAATTGATAGCCATGGATCGATCTTTTAATGAAATCTCCTATTACTAATAAAATCTTGATGAAATACCAAATTTTCGTAAGTGGATACTACGAAGAAGGTATCGTCGCCTTGAGTGCATTGTAAGAGGCGGCTTTATTGAAAGATCAATTTTTCATCCATGTACGACATTATCTTCCTTTCGCGGGTCATGCGTGACAACCATTCCTTGAACTCCTCTTGCTTGACCATGCCAAAAGTGGACTTTAAAGCTAGGACGAGAATTGTGCTTATTATGCTCCTCTACGAAAGAGCTTCTTGTACTTTATCCTTGTCATTTTTCCTATTAGGAACCGTGTTTTGCGTTTTGGGTTTTGATTGTGGACCCAATCAAATGCCTTGTAAATCATACAACTCACATTTTTTAATAATGAAGTTAGAGTTCATAAAAGTTATATTCTTTAAAACACTTGAAGTGTTTCAAACGGACCTTCTAGGCTGAGTTTTATGCCTTAGCTTCAAAATGTTTGAAAATGAGTTTCAAGAAGAACCTGCACAATATTTTATCTCTTCATTTAATCGCTTTTGCAGGTTAATCCACAGGATGATGCTTTGAGAGGGTAAGGTTGTAACCGTTCCAATAGAGATTTCTTGAGCAACAACTAACTCAGTCATCCATTTTTTGTTAAACAGGCAAAATGACGGTTTTGTTCAAGATTGACAAAAGCGTGGGATTTTCCCTGACAAAGCAAGTCATGAGATGCACCAATTCATGCTCATTTATGGGCATATTTGGTTGAGCCATGAACTACTTGAATAATTTCGCAGCATATCAACTCAAACATTGTGATTAAGTGTGAAAAGAATCATCAAAGCCTTGAAGATCACAAATCTACTGGTCTAATGAAGTTCCACATGTTGGACGACCTCATATTAATTTGACATTCTTTGTGGAAGAAGAAATTTGTAGACATTCTAAGGCAACAAACTACTTCGTTGGTTGCGAACAAGAAGCATCTGCAATCCCTACACTTCCAACGGTTTCTTGGCATCCAATCCGTATGGAGATGATTATTGGTGGTACGCAAGACAACACTTCAAGATGTAGATGTACACAAACAAGAATTGGTCATCAAATGTTGCCTTCAAATAAAAGATTTTAGTGAGGCAAATTACCGGCAAGCAACAAGATTACATGGGGAGGACAACCTGGTCCAGAATCACATGATCTCTAAAAGAAAAGGGTGTGTTCGTTCCAAAAGTCAAAACAACTCATTCATAAATTGACATAGCCACCCATGCTTACAGATTGTGAAATGGGAAATGCATTGATGCAACAAAAAATGGCGAAAAATCACCTAGCCTAAAAGGGGTATGCGGGAAATTGAGTAAAGCATAAAGGGTTCAAATGAAACAGAGATTCATCAATCCAACATGATGAAGCTGCATATGGACAAGTTATCTAACCCAGTGTGACATGCATTTGACCATAAGGACAATGTCTTGCCTTCTTCCACAAAGCTACATTGAGATGCTGAATTGCCTGACTTTGAAAAAGGGTGTACTTCGTTCCTAAACCTAATGTACCTAAGAATAGAAATAATACATTGTTTCCATATGTGTAGGAAATTTTAATTGGGGTAGATGGTCACAAAATGGATTGGGGGCATGCAATGCCCGAGTCACCCGACTTCTAAAAGGGGAGAATTTCAAATGAAAAACATTTGCCAAGTGAATTACTGTCAATCATGAAAGCAAATCCCTCTCCATAGCCAAGGAAACGAGATGGAATGCAGTCATCATATATGCCATAAAAGGGAGTATACCGTTCCTAAAATGAATCACGTCGAGTATGAAAATAACATGTTCGTCTCTTTTTCCTTGCAGTTGATGAATGGGGCAAATCACTTAAAGTAGAGCAATTCTGACCCATGAGCAAGGTGAAACATAGTCAATTGATTCAGCATGAAAAGGGAGTATCGTTTCTAAACTAGTCCAATTCAATTTTGGAATATAAGTAACATGCCCTATCTCTTGTAGGAAAAGATGCACATTGACCGTTGGAGCAACACCTTATACCAAGAAGGCATGTTAAGGCCCAACCATCTATTTTGATGGAATAAATGGAGTAAAATATTCACGGAGCAATGCCCTCACATGTCGAAACAAGGAGTACCCCTCTCCTTTCATCTTTGATGCCCACTTAGAATGAGCAGATTCGATAACATCTTTGAAAGGAAGATCTTCAAGGAAATGTTAACACCTGAGGAGCAAAGGCACATGAAGAGGAAACACAAGACATTTAAAGTCAGATGTAGGAGAAGGGTGATTCGGTATCGTTTCCAAAATGCCCCTCTCAAACTTCATTATTTGACGTAGTTCCCTTGTTTGATAGGAAGCGTCGATATTTGAGGAACAAACTCAAGAAATTGATTTAAGCATAATCTATATCGACAAAGTAAGCATGTGGAGTTAACAGATGACAAAGTCACCTAAGTCGGCTTAAAATATGTGTCATTCTAGAGCTGGTTCAATTAAATAAAAAGGAAGCGCTCCATAGACACTACTAGCGCTTCGGCCTGGTGGTATGGGAATGAACGAATGGTCCGAGAGGTACGGGGTTCGATCCTCAAAACGGCAACAAGGTTGCCATGTAAAAAAAAAAAATAAATAAAAACTTTTGCATCTCTTATTTTTGCAAAAAGAGGAAAATGCTTGAACTAATGAGACCACAGACCTAAGATTCTCTTCAAGCCTTAAAACAGTACATTCATTTCGTTGTTTGCTGCCAAATGGTGAAACTGACCAAGTGTAATGTTGTATCGTTCCCATTTTTACGATCCCTAAGGATTCATGTACTAACACATTCCCTTTTGTTCTTCGTAGGGTCGCCTAACTACTAAGGCACAGGTAAGCACCCTTCTTCTCAAAATCAAATAGAAAACAAATGGAGAATTTCCATCACAAAAAAGAACATCTAGTGTTTTTCTAGAAACGAGCACAAGAAATGGAAATTGAAAAAAAAAAAAAGTTTTCCACAAAGTTTGCAAAAATCTTCTTTATCTTTAAATTGTCCATCCACTCAAGGGATCACTCATTTCGAATCAAAATTCTCTATGGAGGTTAATCCACCCACATGATCTCAACAAAAATTGAAAGGCGATGTTGCTTATGCCAAGCGAGAAACACTTAGGATGAGGAAAGGCAACCCATTTCCAAACATGTCCTTTAAACACTCTGGAATTCGAGTGAAAAAGAAAGCCCGTGTCGTTTGAGGTCAATGAATTCATTCGCAAGCGGTACATAGATCAAGATGATAAGAGGCATTTTTTTCCTCTATCATACACACTATAGGTGACAATAGTTAGCCCATTTGAGCCTTTTAATGTGAAGAATTTTCTAAAAAGTACCCCTGTCAAGAACCACCCCACGATGGGGGCAATTATGGAGGTTTGGGTTGACATTATTTGGAGAGGAAAGATGAGAAAAGTTTCTTTACTCTCACTTGCATAAATCTTTTTGTGGTAACTTCAGGTGAATTCTTATGGAAGCTCGAAGCATCCCAAGGTGAAGAAGAGCATTCTTTTCTCTACCCAAACACCGATACCCTTTGCTTAAACCATATTGAGCCTAACTATTCATTTCTAAAACCCGAGTGGTGATTATCTCCCCACATTGGGGCAGGGCACATGATTTACCAATGTAATTGATGTTTATATGAGAATATGAAAAGCATCTTGAAAGTCCCAAGAGCTCAAAAAGTTTGAAAGAACAAAAGTCAAGTGAAAATTAAGGGGCATGAAAAGCAGTGCGCCTGGTAAAAGCAAGGCCAATGCCCACAAAAAAAAAAAAAAAAAGAAGGGAGAGAGAGTGGAAGAAAAACAATTGCATCAAGAGGAATATCTCTGTGAAAGCAAAAATGGCAAAAAAAAAAAATGCCTGCATTGAAAAGAAAATCATTGCAAATGCGAAAGCCATTATGTTAAGATGATTAGTCAAAGGACTTTCGAGACAATTTGATTTCTAAACATTGAGTGCTTTAAAAAAAAATGGATGATATGGTAATGATGCCATGATAATCACCAACTCCCAAATCCCCCTTTGACAAAAAGTTCTAAGCCTTTTAAGCTAAGCCTTTTGAACCTTTCCCCAAATCAACATTACAACCCACTTCCAAAGTCTCTTCAGATTGTGATGATTCAAAGTGGAAATAAGGACTTCCTAAAGGAGATGCCGCTCGAAGAAGTGAGAGTAAGGTTGTCTTATCTCATCTTAAGGTTTCTTGACTTGTAAACCGGCGGAGATATCGATCAGTGATTAATTCATTTCATAGCCAATGATGCTTATCCATTGCTAAAACCATGACCAAACTTGCACTACGGTCCTTCTAAAAGACCTCTTTGATTGGTCAATGTGTACTTATTGCGAATGATTCAAAGCCTTGCGCACTGGAAGAGTAAGGTTGAGTGATCAGTTTATTTCCCACATGAACAGATGGGATCAAACAACCATTTTCTTGAGGATACGCGAGAAGCCCTTTCTGACTAGGGATCCCTGCTTGGCATACTTAACAAACCTTTCTCATAAGTCAGCGTCGTTTCGACAAGGACTTTTCTTCCAAGAGAATTTGACGATTAATGATTTCATCTGAGCGTGATGACAATTTTGTGAATTTGTCAAGCGTTTGATTTGTTTATGTAATCATTGCCTTCTCATTACCGATGCACTTTTGATATTTGTTTCTAATGACATGTGCTAAAATTGATCTCATCTAGTATGCTTTCGCTACTAGAATACTTGTTATAATGAATACTATTTGATGTGCAGTATCCATTTCAGAATATTCTTGAATGATAGGTTCCTCCAAAGTGAAACCACACAATTTTAAAGGGTTCATGGATTAGCCTTAAACCATGCATTTTCAAAGGGTTATTGGTTATCCTTAAACCTTGCAATTTCACACGGTTCATAGGTTAGCCTTAAACCATACTTTTTCAAAAGGTTCTTGGTTATCTTTAAACCTTGCAATTTCACACGGTTCATAGGTTAGCCTTAAACCATGCTTTTTCAAAAGGTTCTTGGTTATCCTTAATCATTGCAATTTCAAAGGGTTTATGAGTTATCCTTAAACCATGCATTTTCAAAAGGTTCTTGGTTATCCTTAAACCTTGCAATTTCAAAGGATTTATGAGTTATCCTTAAACCATGCATTTTCAAGAGGCTCTTGATTATCCTTAAACCATGCAATTTTAAAGGGTTCTTGAATTAGCCTTAAATCATGCAATTTTCAAAGGGTTCTTGGTTATCTTTAAACCTGACAATTTCAAACGGTTCATGGGTTAGCCTTAAACCATGCAATTTTCAAAAGGTTCTTGGTTATCCTTAAACCTTGCAATTCTAAAGGTTCATGAGTTAGCCTTAACCATGCATTTTCAAAAGGTTCTTGGTTATCCTTAAACCTTGCAATTTCAAAGGGTTCATGAGTTAGCCTTAAACCATGCAATTTTCAAAAGGTTCTTGGTTATCCTTAAACCTTGCAATTTCAAAGGGTTCATGAGTTATCCTTAAACCATGCATTTTCAAAGGGTTCTTGGTTATCCTTAAACCTTGCAATTTCATATGGTTCATGGGTTAGCCTTAAACCATGCAATTTTCAAAAGGTTCTTGGTTATCCTTAAACCTTGCAATTTCACACGGTTCATAGGTTAGCCTTAAACCATGCAATTTTCAAAAGGTTCTTGGTTATCCTTAAACCTTACAATTCTAAAGGTTCATGGATTAGCCTTAAACCATGCATTTTCAAAAGGTTCTTGGTTATCCTTAAACCTTGCAATTTCAAAGGGTTTATGAGTTATCCTTAAACCATGCGTTTTCAAGAGGTTCTTGATTATCCTTAAACCATGCAATTTTAAAGGGTTCTTGGATTAGCCTTAAATCATGCATTTTCAAGAGGTTCTTGGTTATCCTTAAATTATGCAATTCTAAAGGGTTCTTGGATTAGCCTTAAATCATGCACTTTCAAAAGGTTTTTGGTTATCCTTAAACTATACAATTCCAAAAGGTTCTTGGGTTAGCCTCAAACCATGCATTTTCAAGACATAATTTCAAAGGGTTCATGGGTTAGCCTTAAACCATACATTTTCAAGAGGTTCTTGGTCATCCTAAAACCATACAATTTACACGGTTAGTGGGATTGCCTTAAACTACACGGTTAGTGGGATTGCCTTAAACCACAAGATTAGTGGGACTGCCTTAAACCACACGGTTAGTGGGACTACCTTAAACCACACGGTTAGTGGGATTGCCTTAAACCACAAGGTTAGTGGGACTGCCTTAAACCACATGGTTAGTGGGACTATCTTAAACCACAAGGTTAGTGGGATTGCATTAAACCACACTATTAGTGGGATTGCCTTAAACCACACGGTTAGTGGGATTGCCTTAAACCACACGATTAGTGGGACTGCCTTAAACCACACGGTTAGTGGGTTTGCCTTAAACCACACGGTTAGTGGGACTGCCTTAAACCACACGGTTAGTGGATTTACCTTAAACCACAAGGTTCATGGGACCGCCTTAAACCACAAGGTTCGTGGGATCGCCTTAAACCACACGGTTAGTGGAACCGCCTTAAACCACAAGGTTCGTGGATATATCCTTAAACCACACCATTCAAATTGTTCACAAGTACATCCCTAGATCACGCTCTTTACATTAAGCTTACTTGCATTTTCATTTTACAATTGCAAAAAAAAAAAAAAAAAAAAAAGGCGTTATCTTATCTTTGAAAGAAACCTCTTTGAGCTTCCTTCCAAAGAGGGGGTAGCTGTTGACACCTAATTTTTGCCCAAAAATATTTCATTCCGGCATATAGATTATCTAGGTGTTTAATATTGTGTTTTAAATGAAAGATGTTTTTCCAATAAAAAAATAATTTTAAAAAAGAAAAAAAGAGAAGAAATCGAAAAAAGAGAGAGAGAGCAAGTTAGGGCCAACGATCTAAATGTGACTAGCCAAGCCTAGGAGGTCGATTGGAATTCAAATGACAAGTTGGGGCCAAAATGCAATTTCCAAAAGTCGAGAGACCAATTCGCAAATTTTGCAAAATTTGCGCCCGAGCCCTTAAATCATCATCTTGGTCATCAATTAAGTTGAAATTGAATTTGGGCCAAGTAGAATCAATTAAATTGAGCCAAAAAGACCACATTTGTATTGAATTTGGTATTTTCGGATAAGAAAATGGCCAACTTTGAGGGACTTTCTTGCAAAATTGGATGGAGATAATTGCGAAAAATGGTCAAGATTTTAAACTACTATACATGAGCTTGCTAATTGATCAAAAAACGCAGCTAAATTAGTGGATTAAAGCACTCAAATCAGCAGCCAAAACTCAGTCCACGAGTTGGTCTTAATCCGGAGTTGCTGAGTAAGCAATTTGGTGGCCCCACCATATCCTCATCAGCTGCCCAACCAGCCCGATCTTTGCACGTGATGGAAGACCGTATATATTAGTGCAAGTGGACGAAAATTGGCCAGGGATAAGCTTCTAAAAACATCGAAAATTCGCAGCAAAGTCCGCACACTCAACAGCTGCAGAACTTAAAAAATTGGCTGAGTCTGAAGAGTAGGTGAAGTAGCCCTGTTGACAGGCTTGGTAGGTGGACAAAAGGCTGACCAAAAATCCCTTAATTCGGGGGATAAGATCACTAAAGCAAGGTCTTTGAAGGGATGAGAGAGAGGAGACGAGAGGGAGAGGAGAGAGCTCGGAATCGTCCCCCAAAGAGGCCCTCAGAAGCAACTCCAGAAAAGAAAACCCAGAAATTCCAGATCAACCTCCAGAGAGAAAAGGGAAATTTTCGCAAACTTGCAGCCAAAATTAGCCAAAACCTTAAACTAGAGAGTGAAACTTCACTCAAAGATCTTTCCATCCATAAGTCGTATGTCCAAAATGGAGATCGGAAAGGCCACCTAAAGCCCCCGAAAAACACCCTCCAGGCGGGCTAGGAAACACTGAAAATTTTTCTAAGTATTGAGCCCAGTTGGTCACGAGTGATGAAAATGCAGTGTTTTTGAGAAATTTGAGAAACAAATGGGGAAACTATTGACTTCTACCCCAAACTAGAACACATATAGTTTGTCTTGGTGTCAATTTTTCAAACAAAAGACGTCTTGAAGTTTAATTTTAGAGGTCAACAAAAGCCTTCGTTGTCAGTTCTTCTTTTCCGCAGATCTCATTTCCAGTTGAAGAAGCCAACTTCCACGTGCTTCCAGAGGATAATTTCTCGGTTTCCTTGGCCAAGAACCACTTGAAACGGAAACTAGGAAGTAAGGTAAGCATCCTAGATGTACGTATTTTTGAGTTTGAGCATGTTTTGATCATGAAAATCAAGAGGGAAACCAGCCCGGAAAACTGATTTCTGAGGTTCAAATTTTTGTAAGTGTTTGAAATCTCTTCAAGAGTGTTACATGTGTGCTTCTTGGAGAGGTCGTTTTGATGTTGTTCGGTGGGTCATTCTCTATGATGTTTATTGCATTTGAAAGCTCATGTTACCTACTTTCACGCGGATTAAGTAGCATTTCCCTTAGATCTCGCATGTGATGAGTGTTGGGGCTTGAATATGGGCATGTAACCTGTTTGCTTGACTTGGGTTCAAACCCAGATTTGCAAAATCAGCTCAAACCCGTGCATTTGAGGACGATTTTAGCTTGGTTCTAGTGTGTTTTTAGCTATGATTTCTATCTAATCTTGTTCTTTGCATGTGGTAGTATAATCTTGATACTTTAGTTCCACATGAGATTGCTTATGAGTGGAGATTGAAGGTTGCAAATATGGCTCGAGAAGGCTATTTGAGCTAGTTTAATGCACACCAAGTATTCGACAAAATGCCCAAACTAAGCTTCGGTCTTGAAACGGTCGATTTGAGCTTGATTATTGTGATATTCATGTGCTGTGTTACTCCATGTTAGCATAGATCGGCTTAAAGGATTTATTATTATTTTTAAATAATTAAAAAAAGAGAAAAAATATGAAATTTTCAAAAATATCAAAAAATGTTAGATAGCATCAAATTAGGATATAAATGACATATATAAAATTTTCCTAATTTTAAAAGGTCATTTTCCTAATTTAATGCTATTTTTGGTATTTTATAACTATTTTTGTAAATAATCTATTTTGCGTAGATTAAAACTATTTAAAGTAATTTCATGCACATAGAGCAATTTCATGCATATTTGAATTCTCATTTTGCTCATGGGGGTCCTGTCCCGGGCGTGATAACAAGGCTATGTAATATTATTTGCCCAACTTGTATCGGGTTTACCTTTTCCGCGTTTATTTTCAAGTCATTTCAATTTCTTGGATGTTTACTTACGAGCCGCTTTTCATTAATTTGAGTGTAAATTTCTCTTCTAAATTATGTTAGGATTAATCTAGACATTAAAAAAAACTACAAAAACATTTGCATGGACACTTAGTGGTTTCATAAAGATTATAATTGGTAATCAAGAATGTGTGGCCATTTAGATAAATAAATTTCCAAGTTAGTGGTACCGCAAGGGCGCTAATAGAAACATTGGCATAAACAATTCCCCGTTCCTAGAAATCTTTGGTTGCGTAGGAATCGAGACACCACTCTCGTGTCTCGATTGGTTTCTAGCCAACCCCAATAGGCTAGTGGCGACTCCTAGAAATATTTAGGTTGTTAATAATTGAAATATGAAATCCAACGTCGCGCGAGGTATGGGCTTGGGAGAGCCCGTGCCTAATTTAAGGCCATTGGTCCGCTTCTAGAGGCAAGTACCCCTAAACCTTCTTCTTTTTCCCGGGACGGAAAAAAGGAGGTCGTGACACCATGGTACTTCAATAATTGTAGCTCAGTTCCTATCATATTTCAATTTTTATGCAAAATAGATTCCAATATAAACAGATTAACCCCTGTTCCCGGACCGGAAAAACAGGTGGGTCGGGAACAGGGTCCAATGCAAACAGGGTCGGGTACATGGTCGAAAAAAAGAAAACTGGTTATAATAGGGTCGAGTACAGGGTCTAAGTCTAGACCCTACCCACCTGGACCCGATCACCCCTAGAAGATATGGAAACATTCTATAAGTTGTGCATTGAATAATTTAAAAAACAGTCTCTTGCAACCAACTAGAGAGATGGATTGATAGTTATAATTAATAAGTTTGAGGAGTGGAGGGACAAAAAGTATGATAAAAATCAAATGATGACTGAGTGCTTCAAATAACAATGAATATGCTGACATGACACGTTTACGTGATGAAATAGCGATAAGTTTAAAAAATGGTGGAGCAGGTTTGTTACATTTCAAAGATTTCATATTTCTTTCCTCTAGACGTATGTGATCGTGTTTGTTATAATGAAGTTACTTTTTTTATCTACTTTGATGTGTGTGTAAGTGTGTGTGTGTGTGTGTGTTTTTTTTTTATTTTATTTTATGAATTCGTCAATATGTCTTTTCGCATTACTCTCCACGCGAAAATATAAAAGTTAAAATCATTGTTCTTTTTCAACTTTAAACAAATGAAAAGTTATAAAGCTTAAATTGGTCACACAAAAGGACTTTCCAAATATATGTTTTTGAACAATATTTTCCTCAAAGTTACCTCCAAAGACACTTTAAAATTAAAGTTTATCAAATAGTATTTGCATTTCTTCGAACCCCATTTCCCCAAAAGCCAAACCAAACCAAAGGCTCGTAAGGAAGTTTTGAAGGAGAGATGCAAGATCCTAAAGAGTATATTTATAGAATTAGAAATTTCCCTCTTGAAAAATATTGTAAGAAATATTATCCAATATTAAGGATATTATTTGATATTTTGTTATTCTCTAAGATGGACGAGTTCCTTTCATATGTGAATTGTTTGGGTAAAAATGTCATTAACTAGTAAAGTTTATATTATTGAAGGAAATGGGGGTTGAATAAGATGTATTTATTAAAAGATTTTGTGTAATATAAGGACACATCTAAATTTCCGTCTTATCTTTATTCGTTGTTAATCGTTGTTCCTCGACATGATCATAAATTGCGGATATCATTGGAATTATTGAGGATAGTGTTCGAGATTCAAACGCTATAGATATATTTACATGCCCATTTTAGCATTGCTTTGCGAGTGGAATTCTACCGTCCAACGCCACTAATTCAAAACACTCATCACATTGACATTATCCGAATCCAACTTGATATTTATCTTCCCAAAAAAAGACCAAAAACAAGAGGCACAAACCACAACATTGTATTCGATCAAAGCTCGAGGCGCACACCCGGTTCTCTTCCAACTCAAAGAAGAAACGAACGCATCATGCCTCCCTCGGCCCCTCCGTCGCCTCCTCCTCCTCCTCCTCCTCTTGACGGAACTCTACCATCATACGCGAAGTGGTTAGGATTGGGCTTTCTCATATATTTCCCCGTCATGTTTGGCGGCTTCTGTTTTTGTGACTGGCGCCGCAGCCGCGCGACTCGGGCTCTCTTTGATCACGTCGTCGAGCGGCATAGTGTCGATTTGGAGAAATTCAATAGCACCGAGTGCGCAATTTGCCTGGAGAGCTTTGAGGAAGAAGAGGAGTTTTGTGTGCTCAAGACATGCAACCATGGGTACCACGAACGTTGCATCAAGCAATGGCTCTCGGATTGGAGAACCTTGCATTGCCCGCTTTGTCGGTGGTTGGTCCGAGTGGCTAGTGTTACCCGGGTTCCCGCTGACTAGTTCGACTCTCCTAAATTTATGGCATAATCTATTTAATGGCATTGTCAAGATTTTCTTTTTACACTATGATGTTGTATCCGCAAAGTTTTGTCCTTTTTGTGACTCAATTGATGCCACAATGGTTGAATTCTCCTTTGTAATCTTTCCTCCAACTAAATTTTCGATTTCATTTGAGTAATACATTGAGTGATAATTGTAAAGTATGGTTTCAATGTAATTTCGTGCTTCTCAACTATTGTTGAGTAATTCATGATACGTTTGATAACAATTTTATTTCATCAACGGGAAATCTATTTGTGTTAGGAACGGAATGGTCAAGCGAATAGATTAGGAACAAAAGTGAGAAATAAAAAAAAATAAAAAAATCAACTTTTTGTTTCCAAGAATAAAAGAGAAAGAGAAATAAGCTCAGTGTAACCTAATATTCGTATTTATACAATTGACACAAGGTCCACGTCCACATCTTGACCGGATCTCCTAACCTGATTCGAGGCCCTTATTTTTGTAAATAAAAATAAAATTTTAAAAAATAGAAATTTAGGAAAAAATTTAGAAATTAGATCTTGACTAGTTTTTCTAGATTCTTGTGTTAATTCTAGTTTAGAATTAGTTTAGCATATAAAAAAAGAAAAAAAAATTCTGAGAATTAGATTCAAAACTAAATAAGCTCTTAAGATTTTACCTTTCTTTTAAAGACAAGTCACAAGTAGAGCGTGGGTGTGACTGAGATCAACACTCTTCTTTACCACCATCATCAAATCAAGCTTCAATTGAGTGCGTGTGACTTCGAGGTGAGTGAAATTGCAAATATGTGACTCGCAAATCTGGAAGGTCGCCCTCGCCTATCTCTTACATATCTACGTCTTGCTGGAGTCTAGGTGTAGCTCACTACTCTCCTACATGTCTATATCTTTAGTTACGTGTGGCATCCCAAAATTCAAAGTCAAGCCATAAGGTGTGTTAAAGTCTCTAATTAGGTAATAAAATTTCCTATGGTTTATGCTTTAGCCATTAGTCTTTTTAAGATTAGATGATTTGTGCATATGTTTGTGAGAATTTAAATTTGATAGATTAATGATAATAATTTATGCTTGGCCATGCACTTTATAAACTAAATTTCAATAAATAAAATGTCACAAGACTTTGGCTATGTTGAAAATTAAAATTTAAAAATATTTATAGAAGAAATTCTAAAAAGGGGGGAAGTCAATTTTTAGGTTGGGCCTTAGGCCCATTGGCCAAAGCCTTGATGGGCCAAGCTAGTCGGCCCAAGAGTGGCTGGATGGACCAAAGCCCAAGCCCAAAAGCCCAAGCCCATTATGCATGCAATGAGACAAGTGGCAAGAAGAAGGCCATGCATTGGCCATTGATAAGGCAGCCGAATGATTACTAATGATGAGGATTAGGGGGGATAAAAGGGAAGAGAGAGAGAGGAGTGGCCGGTTACCCCATTCGGCCGAGAGAGAGAGAGAGAGAGAGAGATTTCGAGAGAGAGAGGGAGAGTGGCGAGAGGAGGAGAAGCCGAGGAGGAGCTGCCGTCCGACTGCCGTGTTCGCCGCCGTGTACCGCCGTTCGTGTGGTCTAGAGGCAAGTAGGAGTCCTTTACTGCTCTTGCATGTGTGTTTGTTACATGTATGGTTGATATAATGTCGAATTTGGGTGAATGGAAGAGGAAAACCGAAGTATTGATGGCTTGTTCTTGAGTGGTATGGCTGTTTTCGCTCGAACAGTTTGAGTCAGAATGTTGTGTAAGCTTGCATGCATTTTTGGAGTCCGATTTTGGCTTCGATTTCTTCATGAAAGTTGTATATAACATCTTAAACTACAACATAATGAAATTTCGTGGAAAATGATGGATATTTGAGGGGTTAAACTCTCATCCTACGGAGACCTCAGATCTGGAACGATTTCACTGACCTCTTGTTGGATTTGTGGTTGCATGTTGATTTGTGCTAAGAATATTTCTTCGATTTCTTCATGAAATTTGTAGAGGACATCTTAAAATACAACATACTCAAATTTTAAGTGAAATGAACAAGTATAGCCTAGTAAATCGACTAGATCTTGGAGACGGAAATTCTGGAGATGTATTACAGGACACCCAAGACATCATGGACCTAAATGGCGATTATACTCTGGTTATTTGACTTATATCTCTTCACGAAACTTGTAGAGGACATCTTTATGTATAACATATCCAAATTTCAGAGGAAACTAAAGAGAATAGGTAGGTGAAAACTCAGTATTTCGGAGAAGCATGCACTGGACGATGCGGTAATGGATCCAAAAGCTTCGTGAGACTGTAGAAAATAATCTAAAAAGAATCTGGCTTGGAAGTATTCATGAAAGATGTATGAAAATGTCTTGGCTATAACTCGGTAAAATTTCGTAATTTTTGGAGGTCGTATGGATATTTTAATCGAATTTCTTCAGAAACTGTGCATTCTGATTTCACCCGAAAATGACATGCCATTTTGTGAAAATTGTGAAATTGTGTGAAATTCTATTTGGCCATGTAATTTGCATGAAATTATTATTCTATTGTCTTGTTTATCACTTGCCTTAATTTTTATAATTTTTGGGAATTTATAGATATTAAATTTAATATTTTTGAAAATGACAAAAGCTGAAATTTAAATAAATGAAAAAGGACATGAAAAATGGATTATTTTATTGGCCATAAATTCCATTAAATTTTATTTCATAAATAATTATACCATGTTACATGTATGATGAGGTCTTGATGTATGCATGACATTGAATTGAGATGCATGTGTGAATTCCATGCCAAGTATGACTTGTTTGATGTCTCGTCATATGCCATGCTAAATTAAGACCGAAATTGGTAAACATGGATAATGATAAGTGAGGAGGTGGTTGTGGTGGAGGAT
This sequence comes from Eucalyptus coolabah, assembly GCA_014182585.1. Taxonomy (NCBI): domain Eukaryota; kingdom Viridiplantae; phylum Streptophyta; class Magnoliopsida; order Myrtales; family Myrtaceae; genus Eucalyptus; species Eucalyptus coolabah. The sequence continues at coordinate 24,973,261 of CM024628.1, read as the reverse complement.
AATGCCCGGAATGTATAGAGATGCATTGCCGGATGGCCCTGGGAGATTCAGGACGCTCGGAATGTGGGGGTGCCGGAAGCCCTGTCGGAGGTTTTTGCCCGAGGGGAATGCCTCGCGATGCCAGGATTGGGGTGCGGGATGCCCGGCCAGGGAGTGTAAATGCCGGAAGCCTTGTCGGAGGTTTTTGCCCGAGGGGAATGTCTCGTGATGTCGGTTGGATGCGAGATGCTCGGAATGTGGGGGGCCGGATGCCCGGTGGCCTGGAATGGCTGAATGCCGAAAGCCTCGGAGGTCTTTGCCCGAGGGGATGATGAAATTGATGATTTGAGGAATGGGTGATGTGGTGATCAAATTGAAAGTTAAAAGTGGAAATTAAACCATGGCATGATGATATGCATGATGATGATGATGATGATGATGATGATGATATATGATATGGCAAGATGACATGTATCATATGATGATGCCATGATGATGATGACATGTGTGATGTGATGATGTCATGATAATGATGACATGTATATGATATGATAATGATACACATGTATGTATTATGATTGAAGATGATGATGCATGATAGTATGCGCATGGCTTCAAGGTAACGCCTGCAATGCATGTATGACTTGCATGATGCATTGAGTGGTTATTGGATTCTTTTACTTGCTGAGTAGTTATACTCACCCTTTTTGGGGACCAACATTTCAGATTAGCAGCATGCCGCTTCTTTCCGTCGCGCGGGGTGCATTTTACGGTTTACCATTTTAAGGTAGAGTGTGAGGAGTTCAGTTGTCATTCGGTACCTGGATTGACATATATACGTGTGCGCTGTTTTGTCACATACGACATAGGCCTGGCTGAGGGCCCAGTCGTCCAGGAGTTCGTCTCCGTCCATGTTTGTCGTGATGGGGTGATGAGAGGGATGCTGCCACCGCCACGCTTGACGCATCGATTGGGTGTGAGGCCCGTGTAAGACGAATAGGAGCTGGTTTTTTTTTTTTTTTTTTGGGATAGTTAACCGACACTTATGATGGGGGTTGTGCACGTGAGATGTAGAGGGTCGAGGGTTCTTCTTGGGGTTTTAGGCTGGACATGGCTGAGTCCTAGCTTTTCCTTTTGATGTATCGACCCAAAAGAAGTCCCATCTTGAAAATATATGTAAATAAAGTGTCGTGGCTTGTTTATAAAATCATGGTGATTAGTGGTGTGTATTTGTATCATGGTTGGTAGGGGAGAGATGGTGATGCTTTATTTTGCTTCCGCTAATGAGTCGCACTAGGACCGCTTTTTTTTAAAAAAAAATGCTTGTGAACTACGACGCTTCATTAAAGTATACAAAAAGGGTAATAAGATGTAACATTGGTGCTTGTGGCGACCTTCGAAGGGTTCGGGGTGCTACATCCGGTATTTTGTTGGTATCAGAGCGAATGGTTATAGATGGAGTGATAAGGAGCCTCATTTGGAAATTGAGGAATATGATGACAATGCACACCATAGGATATAAAACGAAATAATTGAATAACGGGTGATGAGAACTCACTCGTAGATCCCTAGTAGTTTACTTTGGATTGCCTTTAGGTACCAATAACATGTATATGTTACTTATGTAGTAGTAGTAGTTGCTTTGAATGGAGGCGGTGAGTCTCGATTATTCCCGAGGCAATGCTTGGAAATTGCGGGAAAGTCATGGTGCGAGCTGGAAGTGCTCATCCATCGAGGGCTGAAGCCTCTACCGCAAGGGCTGAACCCCAAATGGAAGACATCCTGCGCAGGCATTAGCCAATATTGGAAATCGATGGAAAGGCGGGCGTAGCAACAGCCCAGAGCAGAACGCCGTAATCAAGGACTAGTGGAGCAGTTTCTGAAGCTGAAGCAACTTAAGTTCAATGGAATGGGAAGTCCTGAGGAGGTGGAGCAATGGATTGATGGGATGGAACGAATTTTTCGGCTGTTGGACTGCACTGATGCTAAGAAAATAGTTTTAGCAGAGTACCAGTTGGAGGGAAATGCGAAGTTTTGGTGGAGAGCTTCGAAGGACATAATCTTTCCACCAGGTGCGATGTTAACCGGGAGGAGTTTGTTAGAGCTTTCAATAGGAAGCATTTTTCTGATTGTGCTAAGGATATGAAGATTACTAAATTTGTTTAGCTAGAACAAAATGGGCTGACAGTAGATCAATATGAGGCTAGATTTTCTAGATTATCTAGATATGCTCCTAGATTGATTGAGGATCAGGAAGAGAAGGCTAGGAGATTCCTGAAAGGGCTGAGGACCGACATTAGGAAGCAACCGGTGCCTTTGAACATAATAGATTATAATGAGATTTATGAAAAGGCGCAGATTAGTGGAGCAGAGCTGTTGAGAGAACGGTCGGAGTTTAAGAAATCGTTGAATTTTAATGATGTGAGAAAGGGTAACAGACCTTATTCTAGTCAAGGTCAGACCTGGAATGTGAAGAAGAAGAGTAACTTTGGGAATTTTGGAGGGGCAAGGAGTGGTCCGAATATAGGGAAAGCACCCTATCGCCCGGTATTTGTCAAAAGTGTAATGGACGCCATGGCCCAGACCTTGCACCGGACAACCGAAATGTTTTGGTTGTGGACAAGTGGGTCATCTTAGGAGAAGTTGCCCACAAGAGAGGTCGCAAGTGAGTGTTGGCTCGGTGTGATAGGGATATCAGAGTGCTGTTAGGTCAAACCCACAAGAAAATCCTTAGAGGCCACCTGCACAAGGAAGGGTGTATGCAATCACCCAGGAGAAAGCGGAAGCTTCCAAAAATGCTATCTCAGGTACGATCCTTCTTAATGGTGAAAAGGCATATGCATTGTTTGATACGGGTGCAACGCATTCGTTTGTGTCTGAAAGATATAGACGTTTGAATAAGATAGAAGTTATGCTTCTTGAGACGCCTCTTTGTGTTTCCACGCCTTTAAAAGATATGGTATTGTCTACACTGGTGTGTAGAAATTATAAAATATCAATGGGAGGAAAGGATATGGAAATAGACTTGGTTGTAATGGCTATGTATGATTTTGACGTTATTATAGGAATGGACTGGCTTCGTAAGTATCGGGCTAGAATGGATTGTTATAGAAGAGTGGTTCAATTCATTTTACCTGATCAGTCTAGTTGTGAATTTTTAGGAGGTCAGACCCATCTTCCTGTAGCACTTATTTCGGCAGTAGAAGTCTGTAAGTTACTTGACAAAGGATGTCAAGGGTACCTAGCCATAGTTAGAGATTATGCAAGGGAGGAGCCTAAACTTGAGGAAGTTCGTGTAGTTAACAAATTTCAAGATGTATTCCCTGAGGAATTGCCTAGATTGCCGTCAGAGCGGGAGATTGAATTCAAAATTGAATTAATGCCTGGAACATGACCAATATCAAAAGCCCCATATAGGATGGCCTTAGTTGAATTGAAGGAGTTGAAAGTACAACTGCAAGAGTTGCTTGACAAAGGATTCATTAGACCAAGTGCTTCACCTTGGGGTGCACCGGTCTTGTTTGTGAAAAAGAAAGATGGATCGATGCGCTTGTGTATTGATTATAGACAGCTGAATCAAGTGACCATTAAGAATAAGTATCCTTTGCCTAGAATTGATGACTTGTTTGACCAACTCCAGGGAAGTTCGGTCTTCTCTAAGATTGACTTGAGGTCGGGAAACCATCAGCTAAGAATTAAGAAGGAGGACATTCCTAAGACTGCGTTAAGGACTCGTTATGGACACTACGAGTTCCTTGTTATGCCATTTGGATTGACTAACGTGCCGGCTACATTTATGGATTTGATGAATAGAATATTTCAGCCTTATTTAGACCAGTTTGTGATTGTTTTTTATTGATGATATTCTGGTATACTCAAAAGGGCCTAAAGAGCATGAGCAACACTTGAGGATAGTTTTACAGACCTTGAGAGAGCATAAGTTGTATGCTAAGTTTAGTAAGTGTGAGTTCTGGTTGGACCAGATAATATTTTTAGGGCATGTGGTGTCAGGAAAAAGGAATTGCAGTAGACCCGACAAAAGTTGAAATGGTAGTAAATTGGCCAAGACCAACGACACCTACTGAAATACGAAGTTTCTTAGGATTGGCTGGCTATTATAGGAGGTTCATTGAAGGATTTTCACGATTGGCAGGACCTTTAACTAAGTTAACCCGAAAGAATGTGAAATTTGAGTGGAATGGGGAATGTGAAAGGAGTTTCCAGGAGCTTAAAAGGAAATTGACGTCAGCTCCAATACTGATTATACCTACTAGATCTGATGGTTTCACGGTGTATAGTGATGCATCTTACAAAGGACTAGGATGTGCGTTGATGCAGCATGGCAAAGTTGTCGCCTATGCATCCAGACAATTGAAACCCCATGAGCTGAATTACCCGACGCATGATTTAGAACTAGCAGCTATAGTGTTTGCCTTGAAAATATGGAGACACTATTTGAATGGGGAAAAGTTTGAGATTTATACGGACCATAAAAGTTTGAAATATCTGTTCTCACAAAAGGAGTTGAACATGAGACAAAGGAGATGGATGGAGTTGTTGAAGGATTATGACTGTGAGATAAGATATCATCCAGGGAAAGCGAATAGAGTAGCGGATGCTCTTAGTCGTAAGTCGGCTATGGCTAGTTTGAGGATGGCAGAATGGGAATTGTTAGAATCTGTAGCAGACTCAGAATTTAAATTAGAAATGGATTGTCTTACTGGCATGCTTAGTGCATTAAGGATAGAGCTTGAAATTATCCAGAAAATTAAGATCCCGCAAGAAACCCGACCCAGAGATTTTGAAGGTGAAAGATGCTGTATCTTTAGGAAAAGAATCAGAATTTCAAATCTCGATGATGGAATAGTAAGATGTCAAGGACGACTTTGTGTTCCCGACAATAAAGAGTTAAAGAAGGAAATTCTGTCGGAGGCACATAAGAGTAATTATAGTATCCACCCAGGTAGTACAAAAATGTACAGAAATTTGCGTCAGCAATTTTGGTGGAACGGTATGAAGGCAGATACAGCTAAGCACGTTTCTCAATGTTTGACGTGCCAGCAAGTAAAAGCGGAACATCGTAAACCCGCAGGATTTTTGAGACCATTAGACATTCCAGAATGGAAATGGGAACATATAACGATGGACTTTGTGCAAGGATTGCCTAGGACGTCAAGTAGTCATGACTCAATTTGGGTTATAGTGGATCGATTGACTAAATCGGCTCATTTCTTAGCAATTCGCATGGACTGCCCAATGGATAAGTATGTGGACATGTATGTAAGTCAAGTGGTATGCTTACATGGTGTTCCAGTGACCATTACTTCAGATCGGGATTCGAGGTTTTCTTCGAATTTTTGGCGAAGTCTTCAAATTGCATTAGGGACTAAGCTTCAATTTGGTACTGCTTTTCATCCCCAGACCGATGGACAAATAGAAAGAGTAATCCAGATAGTGGAGGATATGTTAAGGGCTTGTGTAATTGATTTAAAAGGAAATTGGGATGAAAGATTGCATTTAGTAGAGTTTGCCTATAATAATAGTTTTCAGAAGAGTATAGGCATGGCTCCCTATGAGGCATTATATGGAAGGAGATGTAGGACTCCGTCTCGTTGGAGTGAAGTAGGTGAAAGAAAGTTGACAGGACCTGAATTGGTACAAGTTACCACTGAAGCTGTTGAAATCATCAGAGAAAGACTTAGAACAGCTCAAAGTAGACAGAAAGACTACGTAGATAGGCGTAGAAGGCCTTTGGAATTTAGTGTAGGAGACCATGTATTTCTTAAGGTATCTCCAATGAAAGGGATATATCGATTTGGGATGAAGGGTAAGTTAAGCCCTAGATTTGTTGGACCTTTTGAAATACTCGAGAGGATAGGGGATGTAGCTTATCGTTTAGCGTTACCTCCTAAGTTAGAAAATCTGCACGATGTGTTTCATGTATCGATGTTGAGAAAGTACCGTCGGATCCCGGTCACGTACTCGATCATGAAGCCATCAAAGTGGATGAGAAAGTAAGGTACATTGAAGAGCTTGTGCAGATATTGGATTGAAAGGAGCAAATTCTTAGGACCAAGAAGATCCCATTGGTTAAAGTATTATGGCGACATCATGATATGGAGGAAGCCACATGGGAAAGTGAGGATCAGATGAAGGAAAAGTACCCCTATTTGTTTCAAGAAGGCACGGGTGGTGTCTAATTTCGAGGACGAAATTCTCTAAGGATGGGAGAATTGTGGCATCCCAAAATTCAAAGTCAAGCCATAAGGTGTGTTAAAGTCTCTAATTAGGTAATAAAATTTCCTATGGTTTATGCTTTAGCCATTAGTCTTTTTAAGATTAGATGATTTGTGCATATGTTTGTGAGAATTTAATTTGATACATTAATGATAATAATTTATGCTTGGCCATGCACTTTATAAACTAAATTTCAATAAATAAAATGTCACAAGACTTTGGCCATGTTGAAAATTAAAATTTAAAAATATTTATAGAAGAAATTCATAAAAAAAAAGGGGGGAAATAGTCAATTTTAGGTTGGGCCTTAGGCCCATTGGCCGAAGCCTTGATGGGCCAAGCTAGTCGGCCCAAGAGTGGCCGGATGGCCCAAAGCCCAAGCCCATTATGCATGCAATGAGACAAGTGGCAAGAAGAAGGGCATGCTTTGGCCATTGATAAGGCAACCTAATCATTACTAATGACGAGGATTAGGGGGATAAAAGGGAAGAGAGAGAGAAGGGTGGCCGGTTCATTCGGCCAAGAGAGTGAGAGAGAGAGAGAGAGATTTCGAGAGAGAGGGAGAGTGGCCGAGAGGAGGAGAAGCCGAGGAGGAGCCGCCGTCCGACCGCCGTGTTCGCCGCCGTGTACCGCCGTTCGTGTGGTCTAGAGGCAAGTGGGAGTCCTTTGCTGCTCTTGCATGTGTGTTTGTTACATGTATGGTTGATATAGTGTCGAATATGGGTGATTGGAAGAGGAAAACCGAAGTATTGATGGCTTGTTCTTGAGTGGTATGGCTGTTTTCGCTCGAACAGTTTGAGTCAGAATGTTGTGTGAGCTTGCATGCATGTTTGGAGTCTGATTTTGGCTTCGATTTCTTCATAAAAGTTGTAGATAACATCTTAAACTACAACATAATGAAATTTCGTGGAAAATGATGGATATTTGAGGGGTTAAACTCTCATCCTACGGAGACCTCAGATCTGGAACGATTTCACTGACCTCTTGTTGGATTTGTGGTTGCATGTTGATTTTTGCTAAGAATATTTCTTCAATTTCTTCATGAAAGTTGTAGAGGACATCTTAAAATACAAAATACTCAAATTTGAAGTGAAATGAACGAGTATAGCCTAGTAAATCGACTAGATCTTGAAGACGGAAATTCTGGAGATGTATTACAGGACACCCGAGACATCATGGACCTAAATGATGATTATACTATGGTTATTTGACTTATATCTCTTCACAAAAATTGTAGAGGACATATTTATGTATAACATATCCAAATTTCAGAGGAAACTAAAGAGAATAGGTAGGTGAAAACTCAGTATTTCGGAGAAGCATGCACTGGACGATGCGGTAATGGATCCAGAAGCTTCGTGAGACTGTAGAAAATAATCTAAAAAGAATCTGGCTTGGAAGTCTTCATGAAAGATGTACGAAAATGTCTTGGCTATAACTCGGTAAAATTTCGTAATTTTTGGAGGTCGTATGGATATTTTAATCGAATTTCTTCAGAAACTGTGCATTCTGGTTTCACCCGAAAATGACATGCCATTTTGTGAAAATTGTGAAATTGTGTGAAATTCTATTTGGCCATGTAATTTGCATGAAATTATTATTCTATTGTCTTGTTTATCACTTGCCTTAATTTTTATAATTTTTGGGAATTTATAGATATTAAATTTAATATTTTTGAAAATGACAAAAGCTGAAATTTAAATAAATGAAAAATGACATGAAAAATGGATTATTTCATAAATAATTATACCATGTTACATGTATGATGAGGTCTTGATGTATGCATGACATTGAATTGAGATGCATGTGTGAATTCCATGCCAAGTATGACTTGTTTGATGTCACATCATATGCCATGCTAAATTAAGAACGAAATTGGTAAACATGGATAATGATAAGTGAGGAGGTGGTTGTGTTGGAGGATAATGCCCGGAATGTATAGAGATGCATTGTCGGATGGCCTTGGGAGATTCAGGATGCCCGGAATGTGGGGGTGCCGGAAGTCATGTCGGAGGTTTTTGCCCGAGGGGAATGCCTCACGATGCCAGGATTGGGGTGCGGGATGCCTGGCCAGGGAGTTAAATGCCGGAAGCCCTGTCGGAGGTTTTTGCCCGAGGGGAATGTCTTGTGATGCCAGTTGGGATGCGAGATGCTCGGAATGTGGGGGGCCGGATGCCCGGTGGCCTGGAATGGTTGAATGCCAGAAGCCTCGGAGGTCTTTGCCCGAGGGGATGATGAAATTGATGATTCGAGGAATGGGTGATGTGGTGATCAAATTGAAAGTTAAAAGTGGAAATTAAACCATGGCATGATGATATGCATGATGATGATGATAATATGTGATGTGATATGATGATGATCACCCATGGCATGATGATATGCATGATGATGATGATGATATGTGATGTGATATGATGATGATCACCCATGGCATGATGATATGCATGATGATGATGATATATGATATGGCAAGATGACATGTATGATATGATGATGATGACTTGTGTGATGTGATGATGTCATGATAATGATGACATGTATATGATATGATAATGATACACATGTATGTATTATGATTGAAGATGATGATGCATGATAGTATGCGCATGGCTTCAAGTTAAGTAATGCCTGCAATGCATGTATGACTTGCATGATGCATTGAGTGGTTATTGGATTCTTTTACATGCTGAGTAGTTGTACTCACCCCTTTTGGGGACCAACATTTCAAATTAGCAGCATGCCGCTTCCTGCCGTCGCGCGGGGTGCATTTTACGGTTTACCATCCGACGTCGAGGTAGAGTGTGAGGAGTTCAGCTGTCCTTTGGTACCTGGATTGACATATATACGTGTGCGCTGTTTTGTCACGTACGACATAGGCCTGGCTGGGGGCCCAGTCGTCTAGGAGTTCGTCTCCGTCCACGTTCGTTGCGATGGGGTGATGAGAGGGATGTTGCCACCGCCACCGCCTGACGCACCAGATTGGGTGTGAGGCCCGTGCGAGACGAGTAGGAGCTGGTTTTTTTTTTTTTTTTTTTTGGGATAGTTAACCGACACTTATGGTGGGGTTGTGCACGTGAGATGTAGAGGGTCGAGGGTTCTTTTTGGGATTTTAGGCTGGACATGGCTGAGTCCTAGCTTTTCCTTTTGATGTATCGACCCAAAAGAAGTCCCATCTTGAAAATATATGTAAATAAAGTGTCGTGACTTGTCTATAAAATCATGGTGATTAGTGGTGTGTATTTGTATCATGGTTGGTAGGGGGGAGATGGTGATGCTTTATTTTGCATCCGCTAATGAGTCGCGCTGGGACCGCTTTTAATAAAAAAAAATTGCTTGTGAACTACGATGCTTCTTCTAAGTATACAAAAAGGGTAATAAGATGTAACATTGGTGCTTGTGGCGACCTTCGATGTCACGCCCCGATCCTCAGGCACGCACACATCCCTTACTTTTGGTCGATTTTAAAATGCGATATCCCGGGACTATGTATCGCCGACCCTTTCATTTATATATGCACATGCGGAAGCGTTATAATTCCCCGACAATAAAGCAATGGGATAGAAAAGCAGGCCATATATTATTCTTACTGAAAATTCACAACTACATCTTTTTACATGCACACAAGGTCGACAAGATAGGACGAGATCTCGTCCTCATCCGGGTCGTACTCGGGGTTATCCTCGGGTCCTCCTCCACGTACTCCTCTTCGGGTTCCTCAACGGGGATCTCGTCATCGATTCATGCTCCTTAGGCTCCTCATCCAGGTCCTGAAATGGTTATTCAATAACCACTGAGACAACGTCTCAGCAAGTTCTACACCCTAAGACCCGATTAGTAAACTAATACACCTTAGGGCTGCCTATGCACAACATGAGTTAGATGACTTACCTTGGCCTCAGATTCCACCTGCATATTAGCACAGATCATATAGGCACCCAAGCAATCATATTATAGATCGAGCATCGATCTAATCGACTTAGTCGATTACACGCCAACAAGACCACTCACGGTCATTTCCATTCAGTCAATCAATTGATATCATACGATCCACACATCATCAAAATTATATCATCTATTAAATCATACCATCTATTCATCCATTAATACAATTACGGCTCGCGCAAGCTGAAATGGATGCAATGCTCTCACAAGCTGATATAGATGGTAGCTCGCACAAGCTGATATATACATAGATGATAGCTCGCACAAGCTGATATATGGATCGTTGCTCTCACAAGCTGATAAACGATCATTGCTCTCACAAGCTGATATATATATATATATATATATAGATCGTGCTCGCACAAGCTGATAAAACGATCTTAGCTCACTAGAAGCTGCCATATATATATATATATATGCATATCATAATTGCTCGCCCAAGCTGATACATATATATATAAACAAATGCTCGCCAAAACTGATCATTCAATAATAAACCAACTCATACCTCAATTCGATCAATCAATCAATCAATCCAATCGATTCAAACTGGTCATACAAACCAATTACGGTGCTAAAAGCCAACACCGGGTATTTTCAAGTTAAATACCACAACTTCATCAAATTCACACAATTCCACACTTTTGGAATTATTAACCATAATCATCAATCACTCAATTTCTCAATATAAACATACAATTAACACAAACCTACCGCATCTTTGCGATCAGCTCGAAATTCTAACGACCGGCCATCTACCAATCAATCATTTAATCTCAATAAATTCCAAATCAAATTAGGGTAAATCCCTAAAACATCACAATTTATTTAATTCCATGCAACGTAGAGCTCAAATAAATAAACAAACTGTGCCACGACGATCAGCACGAGATTTCGGTCGTCGGCCATCTCAATCTTAATTTCCGAAAAATAATTAATTAATAAATATTAAAAATTCAATTTAGCACAAAATAAAGCCCAATTAAATAAACAGGCTGCACCACGATCATCAGCATAATATTCCGGTCACTAACCATCTCAACCTTAATTTCCGAAAAATAAATAATTAAATAATTAATTTCGAAAATTAAACAATTAACATTAAAAATTCAATTTAGCTCAAAATAAAGCCCGATTAAATAAACGGACTTCACCACGGTCATCAGCATAATATTCCGGTTCCAGGCCATCTCAGTTGAATTTTCGAAAAATAAAAAATTATTTAATTTAATTCCGAAAATTAATAATTAAATACCAAAATTCCACTTAGGCCCGAAAAGCCTAATTAACACCCGATAAGGGACGGGAAAAATCCCAAGAAGCATCCAATAAATACTACATGCAATTCTCTATCTAATTACACTAATTACATCACTAATATACAAAGCAATTAACTAATAATCACTAATCAATTCTAATCTAACAACCTAATTACACTTAATTAACACTAATCAACATTTAAGTGTAATTAGCGCACTAAGAAGGCATTAGTGAGTAAAACTCACTCAAAACGACGGGCTCGACGCGAGAATCGACTTTCCCCAAAGCGGGCCAAGCATCAGGGCTCGGGAAAACGGCCAAAACGGGCCAAAACCCACTGTCATACCCATTTTCTGCAACCCTCTGATCGCTGCTGGTCGGGGCAGATTCGGGGCTGGTTGAGGCTGCCAAGGGCGGCTGAGGGCGAGGCGGAGCTCCGGCGAGCTAAGGTGGGGCGCACGGTGGCCGGAGGTGGCCAATCCGCCGCGTGAATGGGTCGACCAGCACCCCGCCTGGACGCACAAGCGAGACCGACGGGCCGAGGAGGGTGAAGAAGGGGCGGAGGGCGCGGGCGGAGCAAACAACGGCTCGGCGTGGCTGCGATGGCGACGGCCTTTGCCCCGGTGGCGGCTGGTTGCAACGTCAAGCCGCCGTCTCGCTCGTTGTGCCGCGCTCGAACGAGAGGGACGAAAGAGAGAGGATGCGGCGGAGATGGGCGAGGGCAGCGGGACGGCGGACGACGGTGACTCCGGCCCGGCTGCTGGCTGCGACAACGCCGAGAGGAATCGCGCTTCGGCCCGCTAGTCTTCCGTTGCTGCTGAAGAAGAAAGCCAAAGAAAAGAGGAAGAAGATGGAGATGCTCGATGGAAGAGAGAGGGGAGGAAGAAAACCAATTTTTCTTTCTTTTCTCTCTCTCTCTCTCTCTCTTAGGTCAGCCACACGTGGGCCACCATCAGCTATCTCCCACTCTTCAATTTTTGACAAATATGCCCCATTCTAGAAGCATTTAGGTAGTTCAAAATGTGGGGGTAGAGGTGGCATACGAATTTTGCTAAGTTTTCTTCCCAAATTGAACCTTAATCCCACTTGAATTAAATCAATTTGACCCCATAATTTCATTCAACACCTCATCATTCCAATTGGTATTTTTCCTTACCAATATAGCCCACTTGCATCCCAATTTCACAATTCCTGGCTTCAACTGAACGAAAATGGCCCTATTTATCCAGTCGAAATTAGAACCCGAAAATCTGGATGTCACATTCGAAGGGTTCGGGGTGCTACATTACGCTACAATTTTCTATTTTATCCTTTTTATAGAGCAAGCAGGTCATCCTATAGCTAGAGTGAACTTGTCATGCTTAAATTGTCCTCTATTGGAAATATCCTTTAAGATCATTTGCAATTCTACTTTAATAGAAAATTAAATGGTTATGAGCAAATCTTTTGCATTGCCATTTGTCTTGTGTTCATAAGTGTTGAATAAGCCTATACCCCATGGATTTTCAATGTAATTTGCTTGAAGGTTTGATAAGTTTGTGCAAATAAGTGCACCAACTTTAGAATGATCTCCATCCCTACCGTTTCGTCCTTGCCCATTTTACTGGTAATGTTTGCCCTTCTTTTTGTAGTTAAAAAAAGCTTAAAAGTTCAATGCACCTATATATTTACTGTCGACATCCTCATATTGTGAGTTAAAAACTAATGAAATTCTTTGCTATAATTTCTAACCATCCATCTTTGACTAAATATTATGTTAAATTTTCCATGGCCATCTTAGAATATCTTAATTAGTTAAGTCCTCATAAAAGTCTTGTTTTATACAAACATGAATTGTTAAGTCTCCACTAACACTTTTATAATTAAATAAAAAAATTTGGGCATAGAAATTTTAGGGTAGTATCAAACACATTTATGTTCTTTATCTATTTCGATAATAGAAATTATGGGTAGTTTACTACATGCGTTCTTCGCTCGAAAACTTGCTTGGGGAATAAAAATAAAAATACTATTTATGAACATAAATTATTCTTAGGAACAAAAATATTAGCAAATACACCCTTAAATTTCATGGTTTTTTTTTTTTTTTTTTTTTGGTCATGCTTTATCCATACTCTAACTCTCAAACTTTTGCTCGCTTTCTTACAGAGCATGAGAGTCGAAACCTACACTTGATGTTAAATCGTTCTCTCCCCAACCCTTCGAGAAAGTGAGGATTCGAACCCCTTACTTACCCCTTCCCATGTGGAAATGGTGGCAACCCTAGTGGTTCACGGGGTGCATTAATGTGATGATGATAAATGAAGCTTGATCAATGTGAGATTATTAGTGCAATTAAATGGGTCGACAACTATTCAATAGTCAAACTTTTGCTGTGCTTTCTTACGTGAGCATGAGAGTCGAAACCTACACTCGATGTTAAATCGTTCTCACCCCAACCCTTCTGAGAAAGTGGGGATTCAAACCCCTTATTTACCCCTTCCCATGTGGAAATGGTGGCTACCCTAGTGGTTCACAGGGTGCATTAATGTGATGATGATGAATGAAGCTTGATCAATGTGAAATTATCGGTGCAATTAAATGGGTTGACAACTATTCAATAGTTGGAAGAGTTTCAAATCTTATGTGGGAAATCCTTTTGTTGATGTAGAAGTTTCAATACTCGTCGAGAGACGTGATAAGCATCATGTCTACTATAAAAGTAGCTGTATGGGAGACTACTGCATGAAATTTCAGAAGATCGTGCACATAAGATCCATCTATATGATATATAATGTATTAAATTATAGCTAAGTACTCTATCGATATTTATAGATATATTATAATGACCACAACCTCATATTGTACTTTATTTTTATACAGTTTGATGTTTGAAAAGAAAACTTATTAGTTGATTTTATTTTATTTTTACAAAAATTGATAAATTACAATATCCTTCTCCTTTTTCCTACATATTTTGATTGTCAAGATCAATTCCTCCTTATCATGCCAAAGTTCTACGAGACTTCTACAGTGAACAATATATGATAATGTATGTACATACGCAAGCAAGCTAACCTTAGATAAGCAAAAATTTAATGTTTAAAACGTGTGTGATTAAGGAATATCAAGAATACTAATTAACTACATAACCAAGTTTATTCAACCCTTTTTGGCAACTATAAATATCGATAGAGTACCCTACAAAAAAATACAAGCCAGAGAGATCTTCACACCGAAGATTATGGACATGTCGAGATCCAAAATCTAACTTAATGTAAAAAGATCAAGTAATGCTCGGGTATTAGGACTCATCGCGTACTTCTTTCCATCACCCTTGATTAAAAATAACTTACACTGTTGTAGCCCCTTTATTCAAATAAATCTGAAGTTAGAGCCCCTCAGGAAAAGCGTGGTGCTCAGAAAAAATAAGTCATAATACTTTCCCACCAGTGATATTCACTGCAGAGGAAGAGGGTCAAAAAGACTTACAAGTCACCGCTAATATTACAACTTGCATCTAGCACCAAGGGCCAATTCATACCACGTGTCAGCGTGTCCATCTTCACTTGCCATAACCAAACTACTGACTCTGTGAAATATGATGCAGGAAAAGCAGCATTCCCCTCGATCACAAAGGGAGGGAGGTCTTCACTTGCCATAACCAAACTTCTGACTCAGTGAAATATGATACAGGAAAAGCAGCATTCCCCTCGATCACAAAGGAAGGGAGGGAGGGAGGGAGGGAGGGAGGGAGGGGGGAGAGAGAGAGAGAGAGAGAGAGAGAGAGAGAGAGAGTACGAAAAGAGCAGCTATTAAGTATGATCACTCCATGCAAGTTTCGAGGAGTAGACTACAAAAATCCAGACTGGCGTCTGCGCTAGATGTCCTGATGAAGATATTTGGTTTTCAACTCAGCAGTTGAACGGACATAAAGAAGTATCATAGCAGGACAAGACAAACAGCAGAACTTTCTTGTGCACACCACCTTACCTGACCTTGTACCGTTAACAGAAACAGAGGCTGTGGATGGCGAGATACCGACGGCAGCGATCCTAGTGTCGGTCCCGATAATCCCATAACCGGTTTCTCGAGCCTGATGCGAAGAGTGAACGATGCATTCATCCGCTTGCTCAGTTCATCTGCCTTGGCCGCCACTTCCTCTACCTTTTTCCTTATAACAGCCTGTGAAGTTGTTGAACTCATTATCCAGCCTCCTGAAAAACAAGAGCTCGCACTCACCTCCCACGACAGACGACCTCAGAAACATGGTCTGGTACCTCCCATGATCTGATCCCTCCTCTTGGACCGCGCTCACTTCTTCGTCTTCCCTAGTTTTCTTGGGAAAGTTCTGGGCGTACTGACTGTTTGGCCGCTGAAGGCTCGGTAGAGTGACCCCTTTACTGTAAAGGGCCCTGCGAGGTGGCCCGTTGGTGCTCTCGGGGATGGCCGCGAATACAGCTGTTGATGGCGCAAGATGTCCTTCAAGATCGACTTTAGAAAGTTGTGATCCATGTAGGCGTCTTGCCATTCCGGCAGCATTTGGGACTCAAAACCTTTTCCAAACTTCAATCTTATGCTTACTATTCAAATGTAGGTTCACACAGTACAGCTTCTTCAGCCGAACATGAATGAAGCTGTGAGGAGTTGTGAACTGTAAAGTATTGATCAAGGGAAATAGTACTTGGCCCTTACTATATATGGAGAGGTTAGGCAATGAAGAATGGAGAACATGAAACAATAGCAACGTGTGAGAACAAGAACAAGTCTCAAAGAACAATATGGGATTGGTCACCTTACTTCGGATGTTTGTTCTCATGCCCTTAAATATGACTTCATTTTAACGGTTCCACTAACACATATGATATAATTATTGATGAGATGATTGTTTTTGGTATTTATAGGTGAACTCACCTCAGGGACGCAACTATCATCACTCTGACCATGTCTTTTGAGCCAAACTCTGACCATGTCGACTCGGGTAAATTTATGCATTCTTTACTTACTCCACTCTTCGCGATGCATAACGGGATATCCGCATTTTACATACCAGCAGTGCCTTTACGCATTCTTCTATTTTAATCAAAAAAAAAAAAAAAAAGAAAGAAAAAGAAGAAGAAAAGTGAAACACGTCGATATTCGGAAAAGCAAAATTTAAGAAGTTCCCTGATATTTCATCAACGAAAAATCTGTTTCAAGAAGGCAAAATTTCCAGCTCTCTAATTATTTGTGACTGCGTATGGCCATGATATTCGAGCGAACAGTAAATATCTGGATAAATCGCTTTGGCAAGTAGAAACTGTTCCAGCGACATTCGAATGAGCTCGCCATCAACCAAAGGCTCCAGCTCCCGCACCAGAGAAACCTCCTGTGGTAATCACCCGCCAGAGAAGGCTCCCAATTGCAGAACAATGAAAAAGGCCATATGGCCATAAAAAGGGCATAATGAACAATAAAAAGGGCATAATTTCATTTGTCAAACAGCAAAAAAAAAAGAAAAAAAAAAGGGAACCGTCTTTGGGCAAGCAAAAGCATACACGCGGCTCGAAATGAACTGACTTGTAATTGAACACAACATTTCATTCAATCAGCTTCCCCATCTGCGTATATACTATCCTCACAAGCAACGTTGACTGTACAACCATCTAGAATGTGTTAGTCAGGATAATCATCTCTCCGCACATCATTATATTAACAGCGTCGGCGCTAGTGAAATAGAGCTATTTCAATCCTTGTAGTGGAGTGTGTCTCTGCAGATTGCATCCCACCCCGCGACCAGAGGTGCAAGCTCCACTGCAGAAGTGGGCGTGCACGACATGCTGTGGCCGATGCAAGTGCGTGCCTCTTGGGGGCACGCACGGGAACCCAGAGATGTGCGGGAAGTGCTACGTACAACCAGACCGGACCACCCGTGGCAACTGAATCACGCGGCCACTAAGTACTGGGTTGTTTTCCTCAGTCAACTACATTAAGACTCGTAACGAACTTTTGAAGGAGAGATGAAAACGGCGATGAAGTATAATTATGGAGATTAAAAATATTCCTATTAGAGATATTATTAGATATTAAGAATTTTATTTAATATTGTGTTATTCTCTAAGATAGCTAATTCGCATATTATCTGGATAAAAATGTCATTCTCTAATAATGTCTATATTATTGAAGGAAACGGGGGTTGAACAAGATTTTAGTATCTAATAAAGTGTATATTATTGTGGGATTGTTGAGAGTAGTGTTTTGAGATTCGACCGCTATTGGTATTTAGATGCCCATTTTAGCATTGCTTTGCAAAACAAGTAGTAGAAAACCAGAACATCGTCCCAGCACTCTTTCGCCATTGAATCCCGTATTCAACCAAAGCTTAAAGGCGCATCATGCTGCCTCCCTCGGCCTCTCCGGGGCCTTCTCCTCCATCCTAATCATGGTGGCTCCTGAGGTTGCTAGCATGCGGCGGCGGCGTTCTCATCCCCCCGCCATGGCTGGCTACATCTTTGGCTGTGGTCGGTGTCGTAACTGCACGAATCGGGCTCTCTTTGATCGTGTCATTGAGTGGCATCGCCGCAACGTGGAGAAGTTCGATGTCGATGAGTGCGCAATTTGCTTGGAGAGCCTTGAGGAAGGGGACAAGTGTACAGGTTCCACGAAAGTTGCATCAAGGAATGGCTCTTGAGAAATCAGCATTGCCCAACTTTGTTGGGGCTCGGTCCGAGCAAGGCAGGTGGCTAGTGTTAGGCCGGCTCCTGCCAATTCCTAGATCGACTCTTATAAATTCACGGTATAGTCCAATTAATGGCATGTCGAGATTTTCCATTTATATTTTGATATTGTTTCCTAAAAGCTTTATCATTCTTTGAGACTCAATTGATGCCACCATGGTCAAATTCCCTTCTGTTATATTTTCTCCAACTAAATTTAAATTTCATGTGAGAAATACATTTTTTTTAGAATAATTTTCTATGTCAGAGATATTTGATAATCTTGTTGATTCTCTATATCCTTTAAGATTTTTTCGTATATCTTAATTGATATGTTATCATAGATAGTTTTCTAATAAAGACTATAAATAGACTCGTATATTCTTCATATATATATATATATATATATATATTAAAATATACAGAAATTCCTCAGTTCTTTCTTCCGCATTATTATATTCCTAATTCTCAGGAAAGGAGGCAACCCTATTGCATCCTCGGTGCACCCATTGCCGCACCATGACCAAGTCGAGCTTTTATTTTCCATGAGGCATTTTTCGACACCGCGAAGGTGCGACTAAGCAAAATCTGGCTTATTCTGTTTGCTATAATGCTGGCTGCATCGGCCACGTTTCTTCAGTTGTTGAATCAACAATGATGTTGATCGTAAATCAGACATACTGTTCGACAACAAAGTCGACCACGAAAGACGAATGCTGTTAAGGCCAACTCGTCTACTTTCGAGTCCGCCACCTCTAACTCGCTGCCTTTGAAATTTCTTACAGTTGTCTCTCATATGGCTACGAGTATTCAAAATTTTAAATCAAAAATACTGTATTTCTACTTTAACAAATGGATTTCCTGCATAACATTCGAAACTCTTCCAACTAGTGAATAGTCGTCGACCCATTTAATAGCACTGATAATCTCAAATTGATCAAGCTTCATTCATTAAAAATAATACAGCGAAAAGAACACTTATTAGGATATTATTTCTATGAAAATTAATAGTTATGATTTTCTTCTCATTTCTTCCCACCACATTTTGAGAGTTAGGATCAATTCCTCCTTGCCATGTCACACCTCTACAAGACTTCCACAGTGAAAAATGTATGATAATGAACTTATATATACATACGTAAGCTAAACAATTGACTTCATGCTTAAAGACATATATCATCGAGCAATATAAAGGATACGAAATAAGGTAATATTACATTTCCTCTACATAACCAAGTCCGTTCAACCCTTTTGTGGCAAAGATGGACTTTGTCCTACAAAATATCATAAATCCACTTTCTTAAGCGAAAAGGAAATAAATGACTGTATTAGAATAGGTAAACAAAATGATGGGAAAGAAATCAAAAGAAAAAGAAAATAAAAACTCTATGTTCTTCATCAAACCTAATTTAAGAAGTGGACTGGTGTCAAAATAATATTATTTTAAATACCTTCCTTTATCATGATAGCAAAATGGATCGCGTAGATTCGAACTGACCGAACTGTAAATTAAATAGGTCCTATCATGATGTTTACCTAATAAATGAATAGCTTCAAATGTACTTGATTGATCTATTTGATGCATAGGATATACAATCCTTTTTTTTTTTTTTCCTTTTTTTGTAGTGCAAAGTCGATACTTGGAAAATCGAGTTTAATGGTTAGCCCAACCATCCTAAATTTTGACAACACTTTATCCCTTTCATTTCATAACCTAAAATCAACTATCTAAGATGGGTTTCCTCAACGTAAAACGAAACGAGAATTCATTTTTACGCCGCAAGAAATCAGTGCTAAAAAAGCACCTTAGAAATTATATTATTTATAGCGTGCATTAGCTTATTTAAGTGTTCCGCCCAAGCCAAGATATTACTTGCAAAGACGTCTTCAGACTCTTCGCAGCAAAAGTAAATCAAAACTAAATTCTTATATGACTCTCCTCCCTGGTACTTAAAATTTTGTTCAAGAAGGGATTATTCATTGATCTCCTCACTGTCTATTTCTAGCTTATTAATGATGCAGCCATGCATCTCCATCGATGGTTTGATCTCTGACCTTATGTCAAAATCTCATGCGACCAATGCGACCGACTTGAAACACGAGCTCCTGATAAACAAGTCAAGAACGTAATACATGCACATCAGGAATTCTAAGGGAGATCCCTCAGAGGACCACCTCATCTTTTCATTCAATTCCTTTTGTCTCGCCCAAAAGATCTTTGGTCCCTGCAAATAGACCCGCACTTGCCCAACATGCCACTAGGGAAGTTTGCTACTTCATCGTACCCCTTTGACATTGACGATCTGGCGAAAACTTGGGGCTCAGAACATTCATGTACAGTTCAAAATGCTCATGAATCGTAGGTGATGATATGGTTTTGCAATGCCGTGATATTGCAGACTTACAATCAGAAGCTCACTAATCAATCGTCCTCTTATGCAAGCACATATTAGTTTCAAAATGACAAGAATGCACTGATACCATGAAATTCCAATTTATATGTTCCGAGCATTGTACGTGTATATCAAAACACGTTATTCCCTATGGTAAGTAGTAGTGCCATGCGACGGAATCCATATTTTACATAGGACTTATTTTATTTATTTGCGTGTATTCTTTAGGGGAGGTGATGCTACACATAAGGAGTCATTTTTGATAGGTGAACAGGGTGGGGTGGGCCCACTAGTTCAACTACCCCTCTAAGAATTTACAAAACTCCAACACTCGGCGAGACGAGATGCTTGATTTGAGTCATGACTACTCAATCTATTTATAAGTGATGTGTCAAAAGTCACAAATCTCTTCACACGAAATAGCAAATACTCAAAACATGACAGGTAAGAAGTTCGCTCCAGACATTTCTCAAACCCTTCACTAGATGAGAGGCTCTGTCCACTGAGGTAGGAGTTGCTCTGCCAGTTCTGTCCCCAGTTTCTCGACATGGGTTGCCACCGGGTCCTCGATCCTTGATGGCCACGGAGTGCACATCCCTGGCTCCGCCGACTTTGGTTATGAGCACGAGGTTGAAATAAGAGTGGTGGTGAACTGGATCCCTCCGCTTCTCCTGCACCTCACTCTGCAAAGAAGTACCCGTCGTGAGGGAAGTGCGTGATTAGCCCCGCGAAAGCATGGAGAAATCAGTATTCAATTAATCCAGTGTAACGTTTGTCTAGTAAACCTTGTATTAATTGAACCAATTGACAAATAAAGGGTAAGAATCTGAATATATTATCTTTTAGTACAACTTGATCCATAGAACTTTTGTTTTCTTCTGCTAGAAGAAAGCCAGAATCACAGAAGAAAACAAAAACTCGAACTCTGAACAGATCGATTGTCTAGATGACTGTATTATTTCTACTGCGTAGAAAATGAACTGTTATTTGAGTTCGCTAGATACGAATATAATTATACTACCTAAGTAGGAGCATGTTTGTGGACCCATACATGAGAACTCACAATGGGAAGTAATTGATGTCTAGGCTATACCTTCGGTAGGCCACCGGGACGATCCCAGCCCTGTACTGCACAATGTGCTGGAAGACCGGCTGGGAGAGGTCGAAGTGGAGTTGAGGAGGGTCGCACCATCCTCCTGGAGGGCAGAAGTCGGTCGTCGTGACCACGATGGTGCCCGAAAGGCACCACTATGGGTCGTTCACGCACCGGAGCTCAAAGCACGCCGCAGCTCAACCCGTTGTTGAACAGTGCAGTGCTCAGTGCAGCTGTGTTTGTGCCGTACCCTTGGCTGTACAGGTTCCCATACCCGTATGTCTCTCCTAAGCGCACAATGAAAATAAGAAGAAAAAGCAAAGCACATTATTTTGGTACTGTTAGGAACAATGAGATTAAACAATTAGAACGTTGAAATTCCTAACCCGGGTGTGTGAAACTTAGTGAGGTTGTTAATTAACTTGGTCCACATGATGCGTACTCATTGTTCCAAAAGCATCGCTTCCTCCATAGAATGTGGCATGAGCATTCGTCCACCCGCCCTAATATCCATATGCAAGAGAAACCGGCATGCGTGAACAAGCCGACCACCAGGAATCCTAGAGAAACCATGTCTTTTCCGTCCTGCACCAACATGATTTTCATGTGATGTTTTGCTTTGTTGATATCGAATTACTACGACCCCATTATCAACGTCGAGACCCGGAGCCAAAAGAAGAAGAGAAAGCAAGTAGAGGACCGTGTATGGAAGGAAATTAAAACTCGACCCATTTGAGAGGAGAGACGCTGCCCGAAATTGCATGAGTTTGTGGAAGATGATGAGGGAAGATGGAGGGGAATAAATAAAGGCTCATCAACATCACTCCTGACAGAAAGCTTTTGACATCTTCCGAAGTACTCGATGAAGAAGTTCATGAACAGAGAGAGAAATGGGAGAAAACGAGAGAGAGAGAGAGAGAGAATTTGATGAATATATTTCTTCTATTATTCAACTCCTTGAATCTCTACAATATGAGAGATTTCCTTCTTATATCTACTCTAGTTCTCTCAATGAATCTGTTTTACAATTGAACTGTTGAAGTAGTAGTTAGCTACCTAACCGCAAAGAACTAACCGAATACCGGTCACAAGAAGAAAAAGAGTAAATGGAAAAACAGAGTGGATGAGCAAGAGTAATGACTTAGCAGACTTTGCAACCTCTCTTCATGCAATATCTCAATCTGTATTATCATCCTTCTTCTTTCCTTTCTTTATTTTTAACAGTAGATCTTCTTCTTTCGTACACTTCTCGGCATCATTCATACAATCAGCTTCTTCCTCATTTATGCTCTTGGCTTCTGTTCTTGATATTTGCTGTTGAATAAGCTGTTGTCTTTTGTTCTTAACATCCCCTTGCAAATTGGGCAGGGGTGAACAACCAATGCCCAATTTGAGACGAAGAGAGGAGTGCGTTAGTTTAGATAATGGCTTGGTAAAAATATCAGCAATTTGGTTGTGGCTAGGAACATATCTAACACACGAGGATCCGAAGCAACTTTTTCTTGAACAAAGTGGAAATCAACCTCAATATGTTTTGTTCAAGCATGAAGTATAGGATTTGCTGTGAGAGATATTGCAGATTGATTGTCACATAATAATATGGTTGGTGAGTGAAGAGGAACTCCAATATCTCGAGAACAAAAGTAATCCAAGTAAGATCACCGTTATTCTTTGAGGCAAGGGCTTTATATTCAGCTTCGGTGGAGGAACGAGAACAGTTGATTGTTTCTTAGCTGTCCATGAGATGAGATTAAAGCCGAGATAAGTACGAAGCCTCGTGGTAAAGCGTCTAGTTTGAATACAGCAAGCCCAATCTGCATCGAGAAGCCATATAAGTTGAGAGAGCTATGAGAGTGAAGTGAAATACCGAGGTGAATTGTTCCTTTTACATATCGAAGAACTCGTTTCAGTTGAAGAAAGTCCCCAATAGTAGGTTGCTGTAGTTTCTGACATAGGATATTTGTTGCAAAGGCAAGATCAGGCCGAGTGATAGTGAGATATTGTAAGCCACCTACGAGACTCCTGTAGTTCATGGGATTTGGAAGAAAAATAGCATCTCTCTCAAGTGTGACTGGTTTAAGGGAAAGAGGTGTAGCAATAGGTTTGCAATCAGTCATATTTGCACGAGACAAGTAAGTCAAGAGCATACTTGGTTTGACATAAGAACAACTCGGTGGACGTTCGTGTGGCTTCAATTCCAAGGAACTAATGAAGATGGCCAAGGTCTTTCATATGGAATTGAACACTGAGTGAGTGAAGAAGAGTCTGTAGCAATTGTTCTAAGCTACCAGTTAGAATTATATCGTCAACATATAGAAGTAAAAGTATTGTCTCTTGTCCTTGATGAAGTATGAACAGAGAGGGGTCAGTTGAGCTGCAGAAAAAACCAACTTCAAGCAAGAAATTGCTGAATTTATCATACTAGGCACGCGGTGCTTGACGTAGTCCATAAAATGATTTTTGAAGCGGGCATACATATTGAGAGTACTTGTGGATGAACAAAATCGGGGTTGCTCCATGTACACAGTTTCATTTAAGGTGCCATGCATGAAGGCATTCTTGACATCAAGTTGATGTATAGACCAGTGTTTTACCATTGCTACAGAGAGGATGAGTCTAACAATTGCATGTTTTATCACAGGGCTAAAGGTTTCTGTGAAGTTGATTCCTTCTTCCTGATGAAATCCCTTGGCTACTAGACAAGCCTTCAATCAATCTAGACTGCCGGAGAAGTAAGTTTAGTCTTGAACACCCATTTGCAGCCAATAACATTCATGTTATAAGTACGGGGAACCAATAACCAAGTTTGATTATGATGTAAGGCATTCATTTCTTCTTGCATTGCTTGATACCATCCTGGATCTGCTAGAGAAGATTTTATTGATTTTGGTTCTGGAGGAACTTGGTATTGAGCAAGACATGCATATCGAGGATTAACTTTGACTATACCGATTTAGATCTGGTTTGCATGTGATGAGTAGGTTGTATACCTTGCATAGGATGGATAGATTGTGTTTGGATGTTAGGAGCATTTTGGTCGATAGCTGGTTCTGTTGCTGTTGCTATTGTGGTTCCAGATATGTTTACTTGTGGAGAAATACATTGAGTAGTAGATGGGACTTGATCCACAGGTAATACGGTTGTAGAGATAGGGTCCGTATGTTACGTAAGAACTTGCTCTGGAGGGTTCGAACATACCTTGTTTGATGATATGATGAAGTGTTGATAGGCTCTATACTTGGAGATTGTAAGAATCTCTCTTCTCTTATGTCCATAGTTTATATAGTTGTGTGTAAGTTGAAGAGTGTGTTGCTAGCTTCTTAGAGAAAGGAAAGAATGTCTCATCAAAGATTACATGTCAACTGATGTACACATGACCAATGGTAGGAACAAGGCATCGATATCCTTTATGATGAGTACTGTATCCAAGGAAAACACAGGTAAGGGATCGTGGATCCATCTTGTGTTGTGCATAGGATCGAAGGCAGGGATAGTAGGCACACCCAAACACTCTGAGATGATCATATCTTGGCTTATGCTGATATAGCTTGGTAAAGGGAGATTGCATCTTTAACTTTGGAGTATGAAGTATATTGACAATATAATTTTCTGTCATAAATGCATCAACCCAAAATTTTAATGGGAGTTTTGCATGATATAGCATAGCCAGACCAAGCTCAACTATATGTCGATGTTTTCTTTAAGGTATTCCATTCTTGTTCAGGTGTATATGGACAAGAAATATGCTGTTGGATGCCACAACTCGTAGGTGAGCTTTGAACTTGTGACTGACAAACTCTCCTCCACCATCACATTGAAACCTCTTGATTTTACAGTTATGTCGATTTTCTACTAATCTCTGAAACATAAGAAAGATATCATAGAAGTCTGATTTTAGCTTCAATGGATACATCCAGCTGAACCGAGAGAAGCTGTCAACAAAGATCACATAATATTTGAAATTCTGACAAGAGTTGATTGGAGAAGGTCCCTAGATATCGCAATGGATTTGCTCTAGAGGTTTAGTAGCTATAGAACTCGACAAAGGGAAAGGTAGAGCAAGTACTCTTAGCAAGCCGACAACTTCTACATATAAATTGTGGTTCTCGTATGACACCGAATTAACTTTTGATTCTTCAAATGCTTTAGGACATTCTGATTTGTATGAGCTAGCCGTTGATGCCACACGTTTTCTCCTGTAATCCTTTGTCTTTGAGTGAAGAATACCTCTGCAGCACAATGATCAACTCTGTAAAGTCCTTTCTCCTTCTTTCCTAGCATCTTGGTTATGTTGGTGATGCTGTCCTTTATGTACACCCCAGTTTTGTCAAAGACAAAAGAACAAGGATAATCATCGGTTAGTCTAGAGACTGAAAGAAGGTTTTTCTTAATTGCTGGAACAATTAACACATCTTTTAGAGGTAAGATAGTAGTAGCAGTAGTTAGCATTTTATTCCCAATATATTTCACAGGTAAACATGAACCGTTGTCAATCATAATTGTATCAGTACCAGCATTCTTAGAAAAGTTTTGAAGAATACCAGCATTCGCAAAGAATGTGAGCGATTGCTCCAAAAGATCGGGATACCACTCATTTCCATTCGTTTCCTCAATATGGAGTGCTGATAAAGCTGTTGGTATCTCTTCAAACTTTGGTAAGAATTATCAAATCGATACCAACAGTGCAATGCATCATGACCTGGTCTTCTGCAGATCTGACACTCCAGTCGAGTGTTTGCTGTTGTTTTCTCCATCTGCACATCTTTATGGAGAGTTAAATTTGAGGATGGATAGGTCTTGGTCTCTCGTATACCTCGAGCCGAACCATTATATGGTCCGAATCGACTTAACTCAAAGTAGAGGGGGTATTAACCCGGTTAAGCCGTTGACTCCCCTGTTCATAGCTCGAGTTATTAGTTCTGTAATTCATATTTCTTCCAGGATATCCAAAATTTCTATATCTGTTATTGAATGGCCTTCCTCTTCCAAAACTTCTTCCTCCACGACTATATCCCCTTGAACTTCCAAGACTGTTATTTTGCTGTACAAAATTTCTATTAAACTCCTATTTGTGTATAGCTTCAGTCTTCCTTTGACCATAATAGGCTAGATTTGGACTGAACTGGCTTGAGGAATAGTTTTGTAGCCTTGTTTCAAATCTTTCTAAATGAGAGATCACTTCATCATATTAAGTTGAGGCTTTAAACAATAGATTGTTGTTTTAAAGCTCTCATACTTGGACCCCAAACCTTCCAAAATACCAAATAGTTTTGTTATTTCATCCACTAGTTTACCTATTGCATTTAATTGATCACATATTGTTTTGTACTCTCGAGGTATGTTGATAAAGCTCTATCACGTTTCTGACACGCCTGCAATTTTCCTCTTAATTCAAACTCCTTTGCCACAGATTTTTGGGTGAACCGATTGAGCAAGACCTGCCAAAGTTCATAGGCTGTGTTTAAGCCAATTATTAAGCTAAGTATGTCTTCGGAAATAGCACCACTAATCCAAGAGGAAACAAGTTGATCTGTCTTAATCCAATCATTATAGTCAGGATTAGGGATCTTAACTGTTTGATCACCTTCTTCGACCTGTAGAATTTTAGCAGGCGGTGGAGTTTCTCCATTAACGAACCCAAACAGATCTTGGCTTCTTAGAAACCTATGAAACTGAGCTTGCCATAGGAGGAAGTTATCCTCAGCTAATTTGATGGTAACAAAGTTTGAGATATTGACATGAATGGGGAATGGATATCTCAAGCTTCTTGCTGCCATTCTACTTTTCCAGATCTTTGAACACCACTTGTTTCAAATACAAACTCTACCGGTTTTTGCAATATGATGCAACAAATCGATTTCTGATGGTAGAGATTTGGATGAAGTTGAAGAATATCAACTCACGAATCAATGATACTTTGATTGAAGAATCAACTCACAGATCAATGAGGCTTCGATTCCTGATTTCAATCTGCTGTAGATTCAGCCATTTTTATGCAACATTGAGGTGATTTCTTCAGGATGATCGGCTCTGATACCATGAAGAAGTTCATGAACAGAGAGAGAAATGGGAGAAAACGAGAGAGAGAGAGAGAGAGAGAGAGAGAGAGAGAGAGAGAGAGAGAGAGAGAGAGAATTTGATGAATGTATTTCTTCTATTATTCAACTCATTGAATCTCTACAATATGAGAGATTTCCTTCTTATATCTACTCTAGTTCTCTCAATGAATCTGTTTTACAATTGAACTGTTGAAGAAGTAGTTAACTACCTAACTGCAAAGAACTAACCGAATACCGGTCACAAGAAGAAAAACAGAGTAAATGGAAAAATAGAGTGCATGAGCAGAGTAACGACTTAGCAGACTTCACAGCCTCTCTTCATGCAATAAAAATTTCACATGCACTCTCTCATGTTCATGTCATGATTAGGTCAGTGACTGCGGCGACGAGTTAGGCTCGAGTTCAAACCTTGGAAGGGTGGTGCTGGATGTGGGAGGCAGGTGACTGACTGTGTCGACCATGAATCTGAAGTTTGGTGTACTTTTTTTTTTTTTTTTTTTATAGGGTTAGTCCATTGGAAACGGGCTGAATGATTAGCCAAGGGTTAGATTTCTGGACACTGGAGTTTAATGCCTCGGTCTCGACTCATTGCACAGATCTAACTTATGGTAAGCTAGTGGATTGTGTCTTTTCGAAAAATAAAATTTGTGGTTCTTGATTGGAATCCCCAGAAAAGGATAAACTCTCCCTGCAATGACCGCACTTTGGGTCAGATAAAGGAAGGTCCCCAGGTCAAATCTGACCGTCTCGATGTGGTCGTATTGAACTTATAACTCATTGGCAGAAAAGCTAGGAGGACAGTTGATGAAACTTTTCATTTATATGTAAGAAAAGGTAGCTTGACTAAACAAATTTTCATTTGAGGAACAGCCACATTCATTATTTAATTTTCCATCTGGGCAAATTAATGTGACACAAGACTTCACCGCGAGTGATGTTTTAGACAAAGGTATCAGTAGAGAAAAGAGCTGTTGTTCAGGAAGCATATTAGGTCCAGTTAATGGAAATCGGAACGATGTTGTCCGGTTGTTGTTGATGTATTCAAGATGTCTTCTGGCTCAATCGATGTGGTTTTTTGGTATGTGTCGATATTGTTAGCCATGCCGTATGCCATATCAACTTACATCGGAAAAGAAAAAATTAGTAATGGATATTCTTGTCCCTTAAATGAAAGTTTGAGTTTTTTCGGATCGTACACAGGCAAAAAGTTTGGATTTTTTTGGAATTTGGCCTTACTCATGGACCAAAGAAGAGGAAATGCCATAGCTCGTAATTTCTCTTTCCCCTCCAAAATTTTTAGTTTTATTTACCGAAAAGTATCAACAATCCACCTTTCCAAATGTGCATCGATATAGAAATTGACAAGGGATATGTCGGGCCATCTGTTGATTCTTGGACAGAAAACGCAAAATAGCAAGGGACATGTAGGGTTATAAGTTGATTCTTGGACAGAAAACACAAACTAGCGAGAAAATTAAAAGTACGAAAACTAGAGGCAATTGCACAGCTGACTATACAAAAGGGTACTAGTATGTAAAGATAATAGGGAGATAAAATTGAATAGATTGTGTTAAGTGATTGATTGGTGGTCCTTTACTCAAATTATCATTTAATACTTAAAACTACTAGCAACATTTAACAACCGCTGCATAGAAAGCAAATAACATCTCACATGACTCCTAGAATTTAACATGTATTTACAAATGGTGATCAAAAGACCCATTAACCTATTATTATGGCCTCATCACTCGCCCCACATTGACACTTACTTCTACAGCTCACGACTCCTCTTTTGACGGTTACGACAACCTATGTATCTTGGTCATTATCATTCTTGGCTTTTGAGATTTATGGCGCCACAAATTGATGTTCATGATGGCTTCATGATTACATAGATCGTTATGATTGTAGCCGAAATTGCTGGCTTCATGACTTGAACACTTATTTTTGTTCTTGATTCATGAATCATCATTTCAACTTCAATTCCCTTGTCAACTGAACGGAGGTTCACTTACGACACTTTGTGGCTCAACACTTGGTGATTTTCTCTTGCATTGCCTTTTGGTATCTCCTCATCGCCTTTGTGAATTATTGATGGTTGCCGACCAAAAGAACTTAGCAAATTTTATCTCGACCATGTCTTGCTCGATCTTTTCAATCCGAGTTGATGGTTAGAGACTTGGGCAATTTTTTTCGTACCAACAAGTTAACTCCTTCCAATTTAGCGGAAAATGCATATAGGCATCTCGAAAATAATAGGAAAAATAATTAGATACTCTTGATTTACGTTACTCCACTTCACATGAGCCATTAGACGATGCAGATCCACGTGATCAAACGGCTCATGCGGAGTCTTTTGCATGAAAATATTCATATACCGAGCCTCAATTTTTCCTTAAATATTTCTAAGTAACTGAGATCGTGATTTCGTTTCTGCTCCGATGCCCTGGATTCTATTTGAATGCAACTATCTTTCCTGCTGTTACTACACCCTCAAGCTCCGATCGTGATTTTATTTTCCTCTTTTTTTTCTCTCTTTTTTTTTTCTTCCCTTCTTTCTCTAGCTTGACAATTGGCCAGAGGCCCGTGGCCTAGCAAGGTCGACCTCATTGCCAACTAGTTATGGTGAGCAAGGCATGAGGTCAGCCTCGCCGACCCTTTCCTTTCTGTAATTGTCAAGCTAGAGAAAGAAGGGAAGAAAAAAAAAAAGAGAAAGAAAAGAAAAAAGGAAAAATTAAAAATTTGAAAAAAATTAAATTATTATTATTATTTATCAACATTAGCATTGCCCAACGGTACATAGAATGTTCGGCGTCCACGTTATCAATTTCCGACGAAAATTGCCAAATTGATTGAATTGGCACAAATACAAAAAGTGTATAACTCAATTAAAAAAAAAAAAAAAACGAAAGTTTAAAACTCAATTAGTACAATTGCAATAGGTTTAAAACTTTTATGGTAATTCTTCCGGTTAAGAACAATGAAGGGTTTCGATGCAATTTCAGTGCATGATCACAAAAACCATTCCTGATATTGTCATCTATAACATATACAATGATATAGGCCAACTAATTACTGAATTAAATTTTCAAGTGTAAATTAATTTTATCTCTACTTGAAACGTTTGATTGAGTGCAAAACCAAACTCTCTCGATCGGGAAAAGTTTGTGGTGCGCTAGGTCGTCTCTCCATGATTGCTTTTTGTCCAATTCTTTTCCACAAAATATGTTTTCTTTGGACAAAATATTTGGACTCGAGCTAAAATCTATCGAATGCATGACGAGCCCAACAGGGCATGAATTCCAGGAACTCAAATCACGTTAACCTCTGAAAAGCAGGCCATCATCTATGTAACCTGACGTTCAAATAAGCAGCGGGGTCGTCTCTTTGGTTGCGAACTGTGTTCATGTCCTGAGCTTGTACGTGGGACTAGTAGTTCAGCTGCGATTCTCTTTATTTGGAGCGCAATGAAGACAACTTACTACGAGATCCACAAGACGCACATATAAGTACGTTGTACAAGGTACATGCAAGCCTCGGTTTGTGTTGCGGCTCTAGTTATCATATGCTTGCGAAATCCTTCTTGATCTCTAAACTGTTGTGTCGGCGAGGAAACTAGGATCAAGCTATGTGATCGAAGAGAGGCCATTAAAAAATGCATCGGTCTCTTTCTGTGTGTTGATCGGGATTGATGCATTTGAAGATCCGAGAGCCTGCTTGGACTTATGCGGTTCAAGCAGCAATCGGAGATCACGGTGGATGACACATGAAGGTTGCTTTCTTTCTGTTTATATTTTCCTCTGTCCTTTTGAATTTAAAATAGCTATGGCCCCTTTCTTTTGAGTAGGATTGGACGTTGGCCCCCACGTTGGTGAGGCCAGAACCCTTGTTCGGTAACTAAGACATGCCGCTGGAAAAATAACGTTGGCTAAGGATTATTTACGGTGCTGTCCAGAGGGCGGCTGTTAACAGTAATATCCGAGGAAGAGTCGCATATTCGAAAGGGATTTTGTAAAGTGGATGATTGAGAGAAATCCAGCAGATGGAAGCCTTGGAGATCAGAGGCTCTGATCATGTGGCCATGATGTCCCAAGCCGATACGATTGATAGGCAATCCTTTGGTGAAAAGGGACTGAATGGTTTGTTTCAACGGCCAGTTGCTGCTGGGTCAGATGACTAGCTTCAATTCAAGTTCACTTTGGAGAAAAGTTATTAAGATTTATTTATCCACGGATGATAGATCCTTTTTCGTAGTTTCATCAATTTCGGTATGAGGATTTATGTGCTCCACCTAGGAATTTGCTTGGTCAGATGTTGTAGCGAATATAGAAGAATGGATTCTTTTCCGAGATGTACTAGACTAGGACTCACTCTTCCTCGTTGAATGCGACTTAATGTAATGCAATACTGCTTTCAAAAAATGATCTACCCTACACATATATACCCTAAATTGATGGAGAAAAATTGGAAAAGTATATTAAAAAAAAAGTATTAATCTTAGTATCAATTTCATCATAAACTTTTGAATTGGATTAATTTAATCATAAACCTTTTATATTTGTACCAAGTTAGTTAATTGGACTAATTTTGGCCGAAAATTAGTGACGTAGACGTCGACGTCGACTATAATACATGGTGCGGTTGGTGCTGACTTGGACTTTTTTTAAGAATATTTCGAATTATTTCACAATTTTTGTGTTTTTCTTTTCTTTTCTTTTTTTCTCTTTATATATTTTTGGGGCAAGGCCCAGCAACCCTCGCCGAAACTAGGTGAGGGCCACAGCACCTTTGTCTAATCTTGGCAAGGTCTCATGGGCCCTCGTTGGCCATGTTAAGGGCCTGTGAGCCCTCACCCATTGCTGGCGAGAGTCGGTGAGCAACTCTTGATGGCCCCCAGCTTAAAAAAAAAAAAAAAAAAAAGGAAGTGAAGAGAGCAAAATATATATATATCCACGTTAGTATTAGCTGTGCCATATAGGATAACTAATGTTCGCGTCAACGATTTCAGGCCAAAATTGATTTGGCAATTTTTTACAATGCTTAGGGCTAAATCGGCAAGTTAACTTTGAATTGGGAGCCATATAATATGTTTGGGATTTTTGGGACAATTTTTCCGAAAAGATCCCGTGCAATGAAACATGATTTATCTGAGAAAATGTTATTGGCCTTGTCGCTAAACAAACACAGTGGCTTGATCAATAAGTTCGCCAATGTCAAATCCTGCAAAATCAAAAAAGGGTAATGATAAAGGAGGGAGAGCTTTGATTGATCTGAAACATGTTTGGTCGAGTTTGTGTTGTCAGCCATCCGACAAAATTGAAACGACGCAATACAAAGACGATTAGCATGGGGGTGTAGTTTCTTATATGTCTTTTGTTTTACCCCAATTGGGCTGAGCTGATAAACATTCGATGACAAGAAATTGGGCCAGAACCGAAGGTGGTCGATGGGTCGAGTCTTCGTAGGTGTAGCGGCTGTCTAGAACCGGTGGCCGTCTTCTGAGAGACTTCACTTGCAAAGTACAACAAACTATTAACGAGATTTTTGGCTATTCCCTTTTAACGTTTTCTACTGATGATGGCTGACAAATACGAAATTCGTGGGTAAAAATGGAGTGAAAATTGTATCACTAGCAACGATAGGTTTAAAATTGAACACACCTCTTAATTGAGAGTATAAACATTGAGCTCAGGACAAGGCATTAAGGCAGTCACAAAAACAACAAGGGCAATCTTCTTGGGAAATGTCTCCATCACCTGAGAAAGAACCAACCCACCCAAGCTGCGATCGACAAGGATCACTCTCTTGTGTGAAGCTAGACCTTCCATGACATCTCTCAGGGGCTTGAAGTACTCGAAGATCAATTGCAGAGATTTGGCCTTTGATGGGAGAACAATAACAAGAAGATGATTTTTACATAACAGAACAAAACGATCTCTCATCTTATATAAACCTAATAGGAATCGATATAGTAGAGTAAAATAGATACTAAGAAAGCAAACACAAGATTTTTTACGCGGAAAACTTGAGGAGATCAAAAGACAAGAGGCCGAAGTCCACTCAAAATCTTCACTATCAACAAAATCGTGTGAACAAAGTTCTTCTCTAGTAAATATTAAATGTACATAGCAGCAAAGACGTCAAAAACATCATTCTTAGCAGTACACATAAATTTCACAAGAGATGAAGTATAAATGTAACCAAAAACGCAAGTTTTGATCAACCCACCAAAAACCTGATGCAGGAACTTCAAACGAAAATCAAACCGTTCACTTTCGATAAGAGTCCGCCATTAATACATGGACAAAAAACTCAATTCAATCGGATCACGAATCAACCTCCGATGCCAGCTTGATTTAAATCAGACTCTTCCTTAGATCCTATATTTTATGCTTTCTCTTTCTTTCTTATCATTGCGTCTCAATTGACATTTTCTATGGCTACCATTTAAAAGATAGTGAAAAACATTATTTTTTCATTTGACTTATTATACGAGCTCAAGCCCTTTTGGGGTTGCAATTCATTGGGCTTCTTCCACATGAGAGTGAACCCAACTAACAACCTGAAGTAGGTCGATACCAAAAGTCGCTACGTCAAGTGTAGTGACTCAGAACTGGATGATCTTAGCAATTTCACGATCTTGTACCAACACCTTGCACCGTGGCGTGAACCATGAAACAGTGCAAATTGCTTGCTTTCAAGTGATGCTTCCTTCTACTCGAAGCAGAAGAGGAAGAAGATGAGGAGGGCAAGTGATGCTAGGTTCAGGTTCTTGTCCATATGCCTCTTGCTTGATGTTTTTTCTTACCCAAAATTGGGCCTCTACTAAGGGGGGAAGGCGATGGGTTTCGTTCAGCAAAATCGTTTGGTGTTGACTAAAGCTAGCGAAGGATAACCTTCATTGGTCACCAATTACGAAATCAATGGCGTTGACTATTCTTGCGATCCCACATTTTTGTCCCTTTTGAATTGAAAAGTATTTGATAAGTGATATAATCGGTGCACAAGATAATCTTGAAAGGAAAGAAATGGCTTAGGAACAACGAAGCCATTTAAAAGCATGGTATTCCTGATATTGTCATCCATAGTGTATACAACGACGTGGAGAAACTAATTATTGATTTAAATTTCAAGTGTCAACCAATTCTATCTCTATCTAAAACGATTGATTTATACAATCAAGCTCTCCCAATATGGAAAATTTCACGTTGGGCTTGGCTATCTCTTTATGATTGCTTGTTATCCAATTCTCAGCAAAAAAAGAAAGAAAAAAATCGACAAAATATATTTTCTATGGACAATATTTGGATGTCGTATGCTCACGAAATCTTTCTTGATCACTAGACTATCATGTCAAGCAAACCAAGATCTTACTATGTAAATGGAAGAGAGGTCATTAGAAAAATGTATCCATTTCTTTCTATGTGTCAATTGTAGTTTAATGGATTTGAAGATCCGAGAATCTACTTGAACTAACGCGGTTCAAGTGGCAATCGGAGATTATAGAGAATATATGAAGCGTTGCTTTCTTTATGTTTATGTTCCATTTTTTTTTTTAATCTCTGTCAGTTTGCAATTAAAATTGGTAGGGCTATGCTCAGAGGGCGGTACCGTCACTTTCCATAAAGTGATGGAGCCCTCCTCACGACACATCCCAAAGTGTAGGATTTTGGAAATCGGTATATCAAATTGACAAAATCTATTGTCAAAAATATCAGTGCTGTAAAATTGCCCTACTGTAAAATTGACCATACAACTTTTGGGCTTGTATGATGTCAATTGATATTTTGTGAGATTGTCGTTTTCATGAAATTGACGAAATCCCCTCTGATCACTCAATTCAAAACTTAATATTAAATTAAAACAAAATCAATACGAACAAAAAACGGAGGCAAAGCATAAGAGAGGAATTGGACATAGATAAATAGTGGTGCTGGCAATGGCAGCTACAGGAGGCAAAATGGTGGTGGGGCTGGGTTCAAATGGAGGGAAGGCGAGGTTGTCGGGTGGCGGTGGATGTTGCGACGAGGAAGGATAGGCGGCGACAGCAAAGACAATGCTGCTACGGGGGTTTCAACATCCGAGTCTCGCGAAAGCCGACGCCTTCATGTCAGAGTTATCCCTCACCCTCACTATCGAAGCTTGCAATCACTCCTTATCGTTTGTCCAATCTCCTTCTCTGGTACAAATTCCATTCTCTGATCCTTTTCTTTTGGGTGGGAGTGGAAGTCGAGGCCACAACCCTTGTTCAACGATGAAGACAGGTTTGGCCAAGCAAAAGTTTGAAATCTATTACATTTATGCAAATTCCATTTTAAATTCTCTAATTGTATCAATCGAGTACTAAACATCTTCATATTTTGCTAATTGAGTCTGTACGGTCAATTTTAATTGGAAGTTGCTGACGTGGATGCTAACTATCCTATGTGGCACAGCTGGCATTAATATAGACAATTCTTAATAATATTTTAATATTTTTCAAAACTATTTATTTTTTTTGTTTTTTTTTTTTTTTTTTTTTTTTTTTTTTTTAACTTTTATCTTCTCTTCTCACCCTCATTGGCTTGGCAAGGGCGAGGGTTGCCCTCACAAGGCTAGACATGGGCATCCCTCACCCGAGGCAGTCGCCGGCCATCAACGAGTCTCGACAATGTTTGATAGAGAGAAAAAAGGGAAAAAAGATAAATAAAAAAAGAAGAGAAAAGGAATTAAAAAAATGAAAAGTAAAGAAGGGAAAGAGAAGAAAAGAATAAAAATAAAAATAAAATAAAATTATTAAAATATTATAGAAATTTACTAAAAATTTATTAAAATATTTTTGAAAATTATTTACATCGACATTGGACTTGTCATATAGAGCAGCCGGCATCCACATTAGTTGTTTTTTGTCCAAAATTGGCCCGACTCAACTAACAAAATATATCAATTAAAAAAAAAAAAAACTAACAAAATATGAAAAAGTATAAGATTTAATAGGCATAATGTTAAAATGTTTAGAACTAAATTGATAAAAGTGTAATAAGTTTGAGATTTTTTTAGACAATTTTTCTCAATATCTATTGCACAAGATCCTTTGGAACGAGCTTATCATTCTTGCAAACCAAAAATATCCCGCCCAGAAAACCATAATTTTCCGCCATAATGTCATTTGCCTTGACATGTCCTCGTCGCTGAATAAAAGTAGTGGCCTTATCAACATGTTCGCCAACGTCAAATCCTGCATATTCAGAATAGAATATGGAAAACAGAGGGAGAACTTTGATTGATCTAATCGTAGCAAATTCACAATCTTGCACCCACACCATGCCCCGTGGCCTGACCCACGAACCAGCGCAAAGCGCTTGATTTCAAGCGATGCTTCATTCTGCTCGAAACGGAAGAGGAAGGTTGAGCTCCTCTCGTCCGACGTTTTGCTTGCCCAAAACTGGGTCTCTGCAAGGGGGGAAGGCGATGGGTTTTTTGTTCAGCGAGATTGTTTGGTGTTGATAGCGAAGGAAAACCCTATGGGCATAAAATACTCAAATAAAGAAGGATGGTTTGCAGCAAAAAAAGGAACAACGAAGCCACTTTCTTGAAATCGCTGTGCTCAGTGCTCACTGCTCAGCTACATTATTTATTTAGGTAAATAGACAATATCCACAATGCACGGTCGCATTTATTACATTCTACTGCGAAGTTTTCAAGTTGTCAATGCTAATGGAAAAGCTTCAGCTACAATTTGCTACATAAACTCCAGCGACTCAGCACAACAGATGGTCATCTTTTGGAGATTCTACTGCCCAATCTCATATCCTGAAATGGTCAATCTGGAGGTTCTCGACATCGAGCTTCTTGAAGTTGCTCGTTTTTCGGGAGACCAGGTACTTGCCACAGTTGTACGGCCTGTACTTCGGAGGGTTGTGCTCATCGGTCAGTTCCTCCGGCGGCTGCACCATGGTGTAGTGCGGCGGCATGAAGAAGAATGGAATCGATATCCTGTCTTTCTTCGAGTTCACCATCGCTCTATGCTCCACGCTATCATACGCCTCGTTGCTCCAAACCTTCACGTGGTCAAGAGTTAATTAACCAAGATTACTCCGTCGAGTACCTCACCCACATTCGCAAATGCGGTACACATGCATGACCGATGATTATGAATTAAAATCACAGATATTGATCAAGTTAGAGGCAAGCACGTGTGCATAAACTTGGAATTTGATTAATTGATTATTTTGGTTTGGCTGGAACATGAAGATTGACTGGTTTCATTAGAGAGAGATCCATAATAATCTTCATATTCTTCAAGAAACTACAGATGATCATGCCTTAAGAGTTAGATTGAGTAAAAGGGACGGATCTTAGACATTAGGCATAGGCACAACCACTCATGGGCCAAATAATCTTTTATGTACACATTTTCGAGCGATAAATTGTGCATAAAGAAAGTTCTTTTTTGATAAGCAGTACCTTAATAATGTCGCCGACATTGATAATGAATGTATCAAGGATGGGCTCGACTAAGACCCACTCCCCATCGCTCTTCCTCTTCACCTCGAGGCCTGGGATGTCGTCTTGAGCCAGGATGGTGAGCGCCCCCGAGTCCTTGTGGCGGCCTATGCCCAGAGCGAGGTGTGGTGTGGGTCACGGCGGGTAGTGGTTGATCCGGACGAAGCTGGTATGGTCCTTAAAGAATTCATCAAACCTGTTGGTGGGCAAGCCCAGGCTCTGAGCTTTCAGTCCCATCAGCTTGTGCGCGAGTTTCTGCACTTCCTGTGCATAATCTTCGCATGCTTCCCTGAATTTAACAGCCGCAAGAGAGTCATTTTGGATGGGGCATGAGATGCGAGCTCCGTAAGAAAGGTAGGGAAAGAACAAAATCAACATTTTCTTCTTGGTTAAAGGAGGCACATTTTCACAATGTGACTTCTTATATGATGTAAGGTACCAGCTTCTATTGAAACGCCATGTAGCCAAAGGAAAAACTGTAATATTATGCAATAATGTAATATTATGTTAGTGGGCCCCAAAAGAATAAACTGAAAAAGAAACTGAAAAGTTATTAAAGCAAAAAGGAGAGGGGGAGGGTTCGGTTAAATAGAAGCTGAGGGGTCCTCGACCAAAAAAGAAAAGAAAAAAAAAAAGAAGAAGAAGAAGAAGAAGAAGAAGAAGAAGAAGAAGAAGAAGAAGAAGAAAGGGAAGAAAGGAAAATGGGTTTTGTCACATGCATGCCTTGGATGCCTCATCAAGCCAACTCAACTCCATAACACCGCACCCGGTAAGAGATCAAGCCCTCGTTTGTTCGATTAACGTAATTTTTGGATTTAGGATTTAAATTCGAAATTTTTGGAAAACTGAGCGGCGAAGTCTAATTTTGGAGTCGTTGAGCCGCGTATTTATGCAAGAATGGTAATTTAGGGTGTTGTGAAGCCGTGGCATTTTACGGATCATGATTTAAGCTTATGGTTTGTCCGAAACAAAATTTCAAAGTTTCCCACGCGCAATGAACAGTACGCGTCCAGCAGCCTTGGGCCCGTATTTTGTCATTTTTCGGCTTGATTTTGGGATGGCCAAGTTGGGATTCTTGTGATATGTTTCAAGGGCTCTCTATTGAATATAAGTACGTTCGGATTGGAGTTCGGAAGAAAAAGTTAAGGCGCAATCAAGTTTTGCACTTAAATTTCGTGTTGCGAATGGCTTGAACAATCGCTTTGGTTATGCGATTTGTTAGCGCGTAGAAGTCCTTTTGTTAAAGTTAAAGCGTAATTTAGTTGTTTCGAAGTAGAGACAGAGTTTTATTAGATTTTAACATTTTTCTCGGTTATTTGTTAGGACCTTGAATTCGACGATACGAGTATCGTTCGTCATTTGGTCGTCGACGACAAGGTGAG
Organism: Eucalyptus coolabah; assembly: GCA_014182585.1. NCBI lineage: Eukaryota > Viridiplantae > Streptophyta > Magnoliopsida > Myrtales > Myrtaceae > Eucalyptus > Eucalyptus coolabah. Next base: position 24,933,757 of record CM024628.1, on the reverse strand, counting down.
TGGTACTATATCTTCTTTGGTTTTGTAAAATCATGTCTTAAAGTCTATATATGTATATTTATTGAATTGAGAAGAGCATTTTTATTGCATAAAAATCAGATCGAACAATTGCTACCCTTTGGTTGATTGTAAATCTTTGAAAAGCATGTTATACAAGGTTTGTGGAGAAATATATATGAAATTGCTTTGCGACTGATTTGTGGAAAGATTTATGATGATTTGAGAAACAGATATGAAATGGATGATGGGTTATGTTGCAAAATGTTATTTCTTTGGTTTAAGATATTGATTTTTGATTGGATTTATGGTATTGGAGAATGGTTATTTATGCTCAATATGACTGTGAACCCAGTGAGGGGGTTTTTGGGATATGCATACCAGGTTTAGGATATCCTTCTGGGCCTAGCCACCGGCTTTGTAGGTGGAGACCTTGCCAAGGGGAAAATCTTGGTCGCCTTGTCACAAGGCATTGTGTCGTGACCATGGTTAGTTATTGAGCAAAAGATTGATCAATGAATAGACCATTGATATGTGTTTTTGATGGAGATTATTCAATGGATTCGACCATTGATACTTAACTTTTGATGGTGATTTAAATGAGTCTTCCATATTAGTATAAAGCTTTGATGATGAGAAATAACTTTTATATGATTTGATATGTATTTTATATATTGAATTGGCGTTATGAAATTTGGTATTGGTTTGTATACATGCATAGGGATTGTTCGATCTGCTTAGAAGATATGTACTACTCACTGAGCTGTGGTTGCTCATCTCATTCCTCCTTTAATTTTTTTAGGTTCCTCAGCTAGCGGTGAATAGAGCGAGTGCGTAGTCGGTGGGAACTTTGAGGGAGTTCTATTTTGTTTTTGGTATGGTTCAAGGAAGTGGTGCAAATAATACTTACTAGTAGTTGGATCGTCTGAGTTTTAAACATATATCTCTTTTTCTTTTGGTGGATTATAGAAACTCTGATATTGCAACCAATTTGTTGGTTTATCTGATATATATATATATGGTTTGATATATATATTAATTTTGGTATGGTTCAAGGAAGTTAATATTAATTTATTGGTTGTGTTTGAGGCTGCGTTCTTTGTAAAGAAGGACGGCCATGTCATTCCCATTCTTTGTGGTTTTGGGATGTGACGAAAACAATCATAGAAACACTAACCTTAGTCCAGGAGGGTACTCGGGCCACTGATTGGTCCACTCAATGACACCCTCTTCGTCGTCCTCGTGCGAGGCCGGGACTACGGTCGGCTCTTGCACTGTGAAGTCGAAGACCTCCTTCCAGTCCCTCACGTTCTTGGTGTGCTCCGTCTCGTAGTACCCTGGCGTCCTCTTCTCATCCCTCCGCACCTTCTTCTTCTCCTCCAAATCCTGCCTGAAGAACTCCCTCGCCTCGCGCTCAATCCTCTCCCTCTTCTCCACTGGCACCCCGTGGTTCACCGCCGAGAAGAACCCCCACTCCTTGCACGCCTCCCCTATCTCCGCCACGAGCCCTTTGATGGCAGCAGAGTCAGCGGCAGCACCATCTGAGGTGAGTAGCCGGCGAGGGCAGCGAGGTCGATGAGCGGGATGCTTTCGGCTTGAGGGGGTGCGAGATTGGGCCTGTGTTCGACGTCTTGTATGAAGGCTGGATATACGTCTCCCATTTTCTTTTTCTTGATAAAGATGGTGAGTATGAACTTTGGGTTTAATCGTGACTTTGTGACTGATAGGAAAGATCAAATTTTTTCTTCTTCTTCTTCTTGCCGTCGGTGATATTGAAGCAGTTATCGAGAGGAGCATTTTTATAGAGGTAATGGTGGTGGCTGACGCACGACTGATCCTGGACGCGATTGCGTGGATGATTCGGAGGTAACTGAGGTGTGACTAGGATGGTATCTGGCCGTGTAGAAAATCATGAGGAGAAAGGCAAATTGAGGACGAAGAGTTCGGGATTCTTGACGTAAGAGCGTGCATATTTGCTTTTTGAGGTAGTTTTCTTCGTGGAGTTGGCCGTAAATAATTAATTCCTGATTCCATCACGATGTGGTTGAAAAGTATTTGGACAGGTGATGCAATTGGTGCACAAGACAATTTCGAACAAGATGTGATGGTCTAAGAACAAGTTAGGGCTCAATGCGATATCAAAGAGTGATCATGATTCTATAATCTCTCCCATAGTATATACAATGGTGTTACCGAATTAAAATTTTAAGTGTAATTGATTTTATCTTAATGCAATGGAACATTCTCAATATGAAAATATATATATTGAGAAAAATTACCAAGAGTCATAAATATATTATACGGATCATATTCAGTTTCAAAACCTTTCAATTTGTTCAATTTAATTCTTAACATTTTGACAATTTACCAATACAGTCATTACAATCAATTTTGATTAAAAAAAAATGGTTCATACATTTTATGTATTATGATTGGCATTGACATAAATAAATTTTTATTTTATTTTATCTATTTTTCTTATTTCCCTCTACCAGTTTGTGGCCTCAACAAAGTGGCCTACGAAGGGCGCTAGCCCCAAGCGCCGCCCTTGCCAAATTTGGCTTGAGCAGCCACACCCAAATCCGACAAGGGCATCTTGGCCCTTGTGTAGGCCCTCATTAGCCATAGCAAGGACTTGCAAGCCCTCACCCAATAATCAGCAAGGGCATTGCAGTCCTTGTATAAAAATAAAATTAAAAAGGAAAAAGAAAAATCTAGAAAAATTATTTAAATATTGCAAAATATGTCCACGTTAGCATCGATTATGCTACGTAGAATGATTAATATACACGCTAACATTTTTTGGCTAAAATTGGCAGGAATAAGTGAATTGGTAAATTGTCAAAAAGTAATTAATAAAATTAAAATATTTTTAATTAATAGCATATATATAATATGTTTAGGATTTTTTTTTCTTTTGACAATTATCCCAAAAAAAATTGTAATGGGTTAGGCTGTCTCTATATGATTGCTTGTTGGCCAATTCTTGGCAGAAAGGAAAGAAATTCCAATAAAATATTTTTCTTTGGACAATAATTGGGCCTCGTGCTAGAATCTGTTGGACGAATGACAAAGCCAACACGGCATTGAATTCCTGCAAGTCAAGTCGCGCCAACTCTCTGGAAATGGGAAGCAGGCCATCAACCATGTAATCAAAGAAGTCACGCGTTCTCTCTTAAAGTTTTGAGCTCGTGCGTAGGAGTAGTTCACTCGCCAACTCTCTTAAAATATGTTAGGAGCGCAGTGCCGACAACTTATCAAAATAAAAATGTTATGGGATCCACAAGATACACACATAAGCACACTGTACACCGTATATTTGAGACTCTACATTTGTGTCGCCCATTCTAGATATGGTATGCTTACGAAATCTTTCTTGATCTGTAAGAATGTCATGTCGACGAGAAAACTAGGATCTCATGATGTCTTCCTGGAAGAGAAGTCATACGTGTTTACTGTGTTCGATCGATATGAAGACTTGAGAGTCTTCTCGGACTTTGTACGTTTCATGTGGCAAATCGAAGTTTTCTCCGTGCCTTTGAAGTTTGGCGAGGCAAATCAGGGTTTCATCCGGAGGGTGGTGGAGATCAGGGGCTCCGTTGATAATACGGTCATGATGTCCGAGCCTGTGACATTATGGGCAATCCTTTGAAAAATTGCCAGTTTCATTGCTGAGAATCCAGGACTAGAAAGAGACTGAATGGTCTTGCTGCAATAGTCAGGGGCTGCTGCTGCATCAAATGACTAGCTTCCCATTTTGAGTTCAAAATTCATCACGTTTTTTGAAAGGAAATCGGCCTACTGCTATACTTGCTAATGTTGGTATAGGGAAGCGTTTGGATACTATGTTTTAGTCGCAGTCTCATAGAGAATTATCTTATGTTTTGCTTAGTGATAAAATTGGCATTTGTAGACTTAAGACGTTAATTTATCTTAGTTTTGTATCTTGTATTTACCCAAAAAAATGACTAGCTTCAAGTTCACTTCAGAGAAGACTCATTAAATTAATTCATACTCAGATGATCATTGTGTTTGCGGTATAGAAAAATTGTGATATGGGGATTCACGTGCTCCACTTGGTAATATGTTTGGTCTAATGTTGTAGCGAAGATATAAAAATGGATTTCTCTTGACATATACTAGATCAGACGCTCTTTTACATGTAGAATACAACCTGATATAGCACAACGCGATTTCTAAAACTTGATATGATCTATATACATATGGCTTAGATTGACAAGGAAAAGAAAATGACTCATCACAAGCTCTATGGAGATTGCATCGTCCAAATTTTGCACATTTCCTTGATGATTGCATCATTCATTTCTCATGAATTTTCATTATCATTCCATCAACTTTACAGTAATTCGTGAGGCGGGCGTAGTGCTAGTCTTGGGTAAACATGTCTCTTCGCAACTGCCACAGGGCATACATTATCAAACGAACATTGACAGACATAGGTTGTTGAATCCCTAACACGTGGATCACGAACCAGACATTGCAAATGTTCAAAAGGTAGATGTTTTGGGACAAAAGGAATAATTACTCTGGCGAAAATAAGTAAAAATGTGCATTTGTGGTGGGTGTCCTAAACATGAAATTTTACCCTATTCGTAAAGCCTCAACAATGTGAAGTTGTGAGCCAAAGGTTAAAAAAACCCAACAATGGCATAAGCAAAGCAAGCAAAGGGAAAATGTTGCTTGAAGAGACTAGCAAAGGACTAAAGTGAGCTGAGCCTGATTTATTTATAAAATGGGTTGAAGGCGGAATTATGACATACTTGTTCAAATTCATCTGTTTTGAGGTTTTAACTTTTAAGCCTATTATAATTCATATTTTAAGTCTGAAGTGACCCATTAAACAAACGTGATTTAGAATATAGATTTTTTACTCATTTTGATAATCCTATCATTAAAGCATTCCCTAAACAAGCTCAAGGATAAGTCCAATCATTAAAGATCAAAGTGACCTTATCATGTATTGACCATTGGTTGGTAGGCAGTCCTGCACCACGACAAGTCAAAATGGTGGAGGCCAAAGTCGAAGATAAGACGTTTGGCAACATCTTAGCTGAATTCGAGGAAGATAAAGATAGTCTACGTAGAATGTCAAAGATCATACGTGTACGCCGATTATCTTTTTCTCGGGGTGGGGGCGGCGGCAGCGGCTGCTATTTTCAGGTGCATAATTTCAATTCAAAAGGAGGCTCATCATGGGGATTGCACGAAATCTACCGTTCCGATCAATTTAAGTAGCCAAGTCAAAGGAAATCACCCTTTTTCTTGGGCCTTGGTGAAGGATGGATGAACCCAACCTTCCCAGGTGGAGCACACGAATCCCCATATCACAAATGAAGCGGCGAACACCGGAAGCAAGCACTTTGTGCTGGTCCACGGAGCATGTCACGGCGCGTGATGCTGGTACAAGGTAGTGACCTTGCTGAGATCATCCAGTCACAATGTCACTACGATTGATTTGGCCGCCTCTAGCATCGACCCGATTCAGGCTAGCTTGCTCCAATCAATTTCCGACTACTTCAAGCCCCTAAGAGATGTCATGGAAAGTCTATCTTTGCGCAAGCAAGTGATCCTTGCAGGCCGCAGCTTGGGTGGAATGGCTCTTTCTCATGTCATGGAGAGATACCCAAAGAAGATTGATGTTGCTGTGTTTGTCACTGCCTTGATGCCTGGTCCAACACTTAATGCCACTACGGTCAATATTGAGATACAATAATTTCAGATTGGTACCATCGTTGATTCTGTGGCATTTCATTTCATTTGGTAACTGTTCCTTATAATTTTATTCTCATGAAAAGTCAAATCTAATAAAAGCAATTATTCCCTCAATTGGCCGCCGTGATAACTTTTATGCTGTCCCTTGTGACCGAAGTCATTCAGCAGAGCAGGTTCTCTAGGAGACAGCCGCTATAGCAATGACAATGGGCCAAACAACCCGCCGACTGCCTACACACTCGGCCCAATGTTCTTGGCCTCGAGGGCCTATCAACTCAGCCCGATTCAGGTACCGCAGAAATTCTCAAAATCAATCAAATTGGAGCTCCTCTTTAATAATAATAAAAAAAAAAACTTCTTTTTTTTCCCTTCTTGTAGGATTGGACGTTGGCCAACACGCTAATGAGACCGCAACGCCTGTTCAACGACGAGGACATGACGAGGGAAATAACATTGTCTGAGCAAAATTACGGGTCTATCCTATTGACACCTAAATTTTTGCCAAAAAATATTTCATTCCGGCATATAGATTATCTAGGTGTTTAATATAGTGTTTTAAATGAAAGATGTTTTTCCTATAAAAAAATAATAATAATTAAAAAAAATTAAAAAAAAAAAAGAGCAAGGTGGGGCCAATGATCTAAATGTGATTAGCCAAGCCCAAGAGGTCAAATTGGAATTCAAATGGCAAGTTGGGGCCAAAATGCAATTTCCAAAAGTTGAGGGACCAATTCGCAAATTTTGCAAAATTTGCACCCGAGCCCTTAAATTATCATCTTGGTCACCAATTAAGTTAAAATTGAATTTGGGCCAAGTCCAATCAATTAAATCGAGCCAAAAAAAATCACATTTATATTGAATTGGGTATTTTTAGATAAGAAAATGGCCAACTTTGAGGGACCTTTTTGCAAATTTGGGTGAGCAAAATTGTAAAATCTGGTCTAGATCTTAATATACTATACATGAGCTTGCTAATTGATCAAAAATCGCAGCCAAATTCATAGATTAAAGCACCTAAACCAGCTGACAAATCCCAGTCCACAAGTTGGTTTGAAGTCGGAGTTGTTGAGTAAGCAACTTGGTGGCCCCACCATATCCTTCTTAGCTGTCCAACCGGCTTGCTCTTTGCACGTGATGGAAGACCGTAATGAGTAGTGCAAGTGGATGGAAATTTGCCAGGGATAAGCTGCTGGAAGCACGGGAAAGTCGCAGCAAAATCGGCACACTCAACATCTGCAAGATTTGAAAATTCTGGCTAAGTCAGAAAGTGGGTGGATAGCTCAGTTGGCAGGCTTGGTAGGTGGACAAAAAGCCGACCAAGAGATTGATGAATCCGGGGGATAAGATCTACGAAATGAGTTCTTTTCGGGGATGAGAGAGAGGAGACGAGAGAGAGAGGGGAGAGCTCGGAATCGCTCCCCAAAGACACCTTCAGAAGCAACTCCAGAACAAACAAAACCCAGAAAATCCAGACTGACCTTGAGAGAGAAAGTGAGATTTTCATAACCCTACGGCTAAAATTAGCCAAAGTCTTCAACTAAAGAGTGAAAATTCATTCAAAGATATTTCCATCCATAGGTCGTATGTTCCAAATGGAGATCGGGAAGGCCTCCTAAAGCCCCCCGAAAGTACACCCTCCTGGCGGGCCAAGAAACACTGGAAATTTTTCTAAAGTGTTGAGCCCGATTGGTCACGAGTGAGGGAAAGCCAGTGGTTTTTGAGAAATTTGAGAGACAAATGAGGAAAATATTGACTTTTACCCCAAACTAGAATAAATATAGTTTGGCTTGGTGTCAATTTTTCCAACAAAAGACGTCTTGAATCCTAATTTTAGAGGTCAACGAAAATCTTCGTTGTCAGCTCTTCTTTTCTATAGATCTCATTTCCAGTTGAAGAAGCCGACTTCCACGTGCTTCCAGAGGACAATTTCTCGGTTTCCTTGGCCAAGAACCACTTGCAAAAGATACTATGAAGCAAGGTAAGTATCCTAAACGTATTTTTGTTCGAGTTTGAACATGTTTTAATAGTGAAAAATTAAGAGGAAACTAGTCCAAGAAACTGATTTTGAGGCTGGAATTTTTCTAAGTGTTGGAATCTCTTCAGGAGTTTTGCATGTGTGCTTTTTGAAGAGGTTGCTTTGATGTGTTCGGTTGGTCATTTTCTATGATGTTTGTTGCATTTGAAAGCTCATGTTACCTACCTTCATTCGGATCAAGTAATGTTTCTCTTAAATCTCGTATGTGATGGGTGTCGGGGCTTGAATATGGGCATTCAACCTGTTTGCTTGACTTGGGTTCAAACCCAGATTTGCAAAATCAGATCAAACCCGCATATTTGATGACGATTCCAGCTTGGTTTTCGTGTGTTTTAAGCTGTGATTTCTATCTAATCTTACTCATTGCATGTGGTAGTTTAACCTTGATGTTTTAGTTCCGCATAATATTGCTCATGCGTTGAGATTGAAGGCCGCAAACATGGCCCGAGGAAACTGGTTTGGGATGATTTGATGCACGCCAAGTATTAGACGAAATGCGCAAACCAAGTTTTGATCTTGAAACGGTCGATTTGAGCTTGGTTCTTGTTATATTCATGCGTTGGGCAGTCCTAAATTAGTGTAAATCGGCATATATCGGTTTAGGGAATTAATTTTAAAAAAAAATTAAAAAAATTAAAAAAATTAAAATTTCAAAAAAATATATAAATGATGGATGACATCAAATTAAGGCAAAAATCACATCTAGGAAGTTTTTTTTTTTTCTAATTTTAAAAGGTCATTTTCTTAATTTAATGATATTTTAGTATTTTATAACCATTTTTGTAAATAATCTATTTTGTGTAGATTAAAGTTATTTAGAGTAATTCCATGCATCTAGAGTAATTTCATGCATACTTGAATTCTCATTTTGCTCATGGGGGTCCTGTCCCGAGGCGTAATAACAAGGTCATGTAATATTATTTGCTCGACTTGTATCGGGTTTACCTTTTCCGCATTTATTTTCAAGTCATTTCAATTTCTTGGATGTTTACTTACGCGCCACTTTTCATTAATTTGAGTGTAAATTTCTCTTCTAAATTATGTTAGGATTAGTCTAGACATTAAAAAAAAAAAAAAAAAACTACAAAAACATTTGCATGGACACTTAGTGGTTTCATAAAGATTATAATTGGTAATCAAGATTGTAAGGCCATTTAGATAAACAACATTCCAAGTTAGTGGTACCGTAATGACACTAATAGAAACATTGGCGTAAACAAGTCCCTATTTCTAAAAATTTATGGTTGCGTATGAATCGAGACAACACTCCCGTGTCTTGATTGGTTTCTAGCTGACCCCAATAGGCTAGTGGCGACTCCTAGAATTACATAGGTTGTTCAGAACTGAAATATGAAATCCAATGTCACGCGAAGTATGGGCTTGGGAGAGCCTGCACTTAATCTAGGGTCATTGGTCCGCCTCTTTAGGTAAATACCCCTAAACCTTTCTTTCTTTTTCCCGGACGGAAAAAAAAAAAGAAAAAAGAGATTGTGACATGTCCGAAGGGTTGCTATCATATCTGAGGACGACAAGCTGATAGACAAGGACTTCATGCTGTGGATGATCGAGAGGAACCCACCGGACCAAGTGCTGAAGGTGAAAGGTTCAGATCATACGGTCACGATGTCCAAGCCGATGCAACTGCTCGCCCTCCTTCAGCACATTGCCAATACTACCCATTACTAATATGTTTCAGGGTCTATCGCATCCGATATATTCTTGCCCAGTGTTTATTTTTCTGGATGCCAATAAGATCTCCATGACCAATTAATCATTGACTCATTTCTTGACCCATATGGATAAATGGGTCATAAATAAGTTTATTAAATAAATGGATTATAAATGAGTTTAAACATAATATGATTGTTAAATAAGTTAGAATCGAATTTACAACTTACTTATACCCGATTCACTTCTATAATTCCCTTTTTCATTCTTTTTCACCCTCGCTCGATTTCGCATTCTCGATTTCGCATTCTCTCCGTACTCTCAACTCAATTTAGATACAAGCTTCCATATGATAATATGGATTTGGTCGAATCAGGTATGAATCACTAGATTTGGATTGTATATAAATGAGTCAAAATGGTTAAATAAATCTATTTGAATTGGATCATTTTCAACTTGATTCAAACCCGATTCGACTCACCCATTTGATGGGTCTCGATTTTATATAGAGATAGATTAATCTAAAGAAATACGACATGCATATGATTGGAAGTCGATATAAACAATGGGCTTAATCACGAGCTCGATGCAAATTATCACTTTATTCATATGTGCTGCAGTCTCCTCCAGAGTGCTAACATTTTATGGTCCATGTACTCTGATGCCCCCACTCCATCGGTAAACAACGATTTACATACATGATGACCGCCGTTGCTTCTTTCGATCCTAGTTCGAGATCGATCACTCCGATAACTTGAAATGGTCGATTTGGATGTTCTTGACCTCTTGCTTCTTGTAGTCGCTTCGGTTTCTCATCGCGAAGAACACGCCCCAGTTGAACTCCTTGTACTTGGGAGGATTCTCCTCGTTCGTTATCTCGTCCAGTGGCTTCACCGAGACGTGATGGCCTGGGAAGAAGAAAAAGGAACGGAGAATCTCTCCTTCTCTGTGTTAACCACCACTCTGTGCTCCGCGCTCCAGTACAAGTCATTCGTCCAAACCTGCACGAAAAGGCTATCCTTAGTTCATTTAAAAGGAGAGGCAAATTGGGTAGCGTGCGAACTTCAAAGTTTCATACTTCGTCATTGAATCAGAGACATGAGAAAAGACTGACATAGATGTGCATGTTTTACTGAATTTTTTCAAGCAGCAGATGCTTAATCATCCTTCTAAGATTGGGGACTTCTCATCTCAAATTGTTGAAAGAAGAAATTTCCTGACCCTAGCATGGGGGACACATACAACTACCGATGATTTTATTTTGGTTCCAAAATCCCAAAAATATCACATGGAATGTTCACTGCTTCAGCGCATGTGCATATCTCTATTCAAGCAAGTAAATGAACCCAATTGCTACAAGGTGATGAAGATCACTTGAACTAGCGGAAGCAAACTTAAGGAAAGCTGAAGCTAGGAAACAAACAATTGAGGCAAATCTAGCTCGAATGAATCAAACAAGAATTCTGATGGCATCGCATGATCAAGACAAATTCCTCCACAAACTATATTTGTTCCTCTTGTCAGAGGTTTTCAAGTCCCTGTGACATGAGTGTCATTGCCATCACAAGTTCAAAGTTTCTCTTGTCCCACCACAGAGCATTCGCAGTTTTGCCTATGTCATACAGGACTGATGCATGCATTTTGGCACTGATTTCATCACAACCACCTACTCTGCTTCACTAGTAGTCAATTAAGGGAACAAAAAGGAAGTTCATGGATGATACCTGCATAGCATTGCCAAGATTGATTACATAAGCATCCGGTGTCGGCCTTATTGAAATCCACTCTCCGTCTGATCTCCGCTGTATCTGGAGCCCTCCCACGGAGTCTTGGGAAAGAACGGTCAGGGCCCCACCATCCTTGTGCCGGCCGACCCCGAGAGCCAACTCAGGCTGGGGGCACGGAGGATAGTGATTGAACCTGAGAAAGCTGGTCTGCTCTTTGAAGTAGCCATTAAATTTATCCGCTGGCAGCCCCAAACTGAGAGAGATCAGCTCCAGCAACTTGAAAGCAAGTTTCTCCACTTCTCTTGCATACTCCTCACACGTCTCTCTGCACCAATTATGTTAAAATGAAGCCTCATCAGTCCAAACTAAGATTGATGCGAGAACGCTCCAATTCAAAAGTTTTAGCTAGGTTCCTCCAAATCTGTCTTATTTATTTGTCATAAATATTTCCACATTTCTTGATTAAGCCCAAGTTTCTTAGAATTCTAAACACTCATGACTGTTCAAGTACGTCGCTCCGACTGAACTGACAAATAACTGGTATTGGTCAATGGTCATCCATCAAGTCTAAAAGATCAAAGATCGAATTTTGAAGAGGCCACTTATCTGCAAAGAGATGAGTAATCAAAGAAATAATTACATGGTATTATTACCCGCAAGCACTTCTTTTCTACAGAAAAATTAATCAAGTGTGACCAGGAGAAATTCTAGATCGCACCTGAATTGCGGGGGGCTTTGGGGCCACTGATTGGTCAGCTTCCTCAGGGACTTGTCCTCGGGGTGAGACAGAGCAGGGATCAGAGTGGGGTCCTGCAAGAAGAAATCGAAGACCTCCTTCCAGTCCCTCACGTTCTTGGTGTGCTCGCTGTCGTGGTACCCCATGGGATGGACCTCGTCCCTCTTCACTTTCTCCTTCTCCTCGGGGGGCTGATCGAAGAACTCCTTGACCAGCTCCTCCACCCTCTTGCGGAGGCCCAGGGGGACCCCGTGGTTGACCACCTGGAAGAAGCCCCACTTCTTGCACGCGTCCCCGATCTCCGCGGCGAGCTCTTCCCTGGTCCGGGCGGGCGAGTCGGAGAGGTCGATCAAGGGGATGCCTTCGCCTTCCACCATCTTGAGGTCGGGCCTCTGCTCGGCTTCTTGGATGAAGGCAGCGTCGAGAGCTCCCATGGCGGGTGGATATCTATGGACGGATGGACGGAGCAGGGATGAGGAGAGGCAGGGCAATGACTTAAGAAGCAGTAGCCAGGGGAGTTGGTGAAGAATTGGTCCAGATGCTTGTGCGAGTGGGTTTTGAAGACTACGTGTTCATTGAATCTGGACAAGATCATACGATGTGGAGGGGAAACTTCAAGACTGACGCACAGATCATCGTCTACATTTGACAACCCAAAAAAAAAAAGAACTTAAGCATTTTCCACCTCTCTGATTGGACGAACGTCTGTTGCATTGGAGCGAGTCGGTTGTTCGCCAAAAAGGAACAAAATGAATAATTGGATCAACTTTGAAAGCGTTTCTTTCTCTGTTTTTTAGGGTAAAATGCGTGGGCAGGACAGGTGCGCCTGTTTGGTCGCCCGTCCTTTTCTTCTAGAAGCATTGTAGAGAGAGAAAGGACAAGCAGACAATTCAACACTGCAAACGAATCAGGGCCCGGCCCGGCCCGGCCCGGCCAGCGTTGAATTTCACAACGGTGAGAAGTAGGCTCTACTTGTGACGAAGCTCAAGAACAAGCGTTTGTTTCAATGAATGTCGACTAGATTTCGGACAAAATCCTAACTCAAGGACAGCAAAACATCGAATTAAGAGGTTTATTCTGCTTCGCCATGACATCCACATTGTAGTGTACAATTCCAACGGTTGACATTCACAACCAAATCGACATCGTGAGGAACTTCGGTGAAAAAAAGAAAAGCTCCTATAATTCCAAATTCAAACAAATGCGAAGCAGTAAAAGAAAGGTTTTAAGCAATAACCGGGTCTAGGACTAAATATTTACAAGCGTCTGGATTTCATAAAAACTGAACGAAGACCTGGGTATAAGTTCGTCATGGAGCTGGCATTGAGGATGAGATGACCACATACGCCAGGTACTGCAGGCCTTCCTGAATTTTACCCACCGATGTAGTCTGATTAGTCCGGAGATGCTCTGAGAAAGCACTGGCTTTCTGCTGGATCGATGCCTCGTGAGGAACTTCATGTGAATCTGCAGTAGCCCCTTTAATAGCTGCTGAATAAGCTTCAGCTACGTCCGAAATTCCTGCATTGCGGAGCAACACTCAAGCTGTCATGCAGGAAGCTGGACAGTGTACATCATATATTAACTCCAGAAGAGCAAAACCTATGAGGTGCGATTTATGCAAGTATCGAGCATCAATCAAAAAATTCTCATGCTCAGATCTGATTTTCGATTCATATTATGTCTTCCTCTTGCAGCCAATAAAAGTTATCCTGCTTCAAGATGATAAGACAAATCAATGAAAGATTGCCGAAATAAAATGCCAAGGATCTCTCTGAATCTATATCAAGGATCAATATTGCCCAATGGTGCAAATCTAGAGGTAAGCCTCAAGCTTCAAACACGGATGCATACAAATAAAGTAGATACCAGATGGAGAAATTGTGTAGAAAGTACCAACCAGTAATAAAGCTGCGAGAAATTGCTTCCACGTAGACTGTCATTGACTGCGCCTTAATCCTAATAATCTTGGCCTTTTCAAGTGAATCTTCAGGCCATTCAATGTTCACCACATCCATGTCATCATCATTCTTATCTTTGTTAGTGCTGGATATGACTGATCTACCAAGCACCAGTAACTGAGTCACCGCAAAACAGCACATCTCTGAGAGCCTCTGCAAAAAAACGCCAGAGACATTTTATCATGGATTAAGACATCAAGAAATGACTGCATAGTGATATGCTTCCTCAAGAACAGAAAAGTTCCGTACATGAACCCCTTCAGAGTGAAGAGCTTCCAGTCTGCTTGCAGTCCTTTGAATCATTGTGCAAATAAGTGCACCAACTTTAGAATCATCTCCATCCCTAGCTGTTTCGTCCTTGCCCATTTTACCAGGTAATGTTTGCCCTTCTTTTTGCAGTTAAGAAAAACTTAAAAGTTCAATGCACCTATATATTTACTGTCGACATCCTCATATTGTGAGTTAAAAACTAATGAAATTCTTTGCTACAATTTCCAACCATCCATCTTTGACTAAATATTATGTTAAATTTTCCATGGCCATCTTAGAATATCTTAATTAGTTAAGTCCTCATAAAAGTCTAGTTTTATCCAAAATGATTTGTTAAGTCTCCAATAACACTTTTATAATTAAATAAAAAAATTTGGGCATAGAAATCTTAGGGTAGTATCAAACACATTTATTTTCTTTATCTATTTCGATAATAGAAATTATGGGTAGTTTACTACATGCGTTCTTCTGCTCGAAAACTTGCTCGGGGAATAAAAATAAAAAATACTATTTATGAACATAAATTATTCTTAGGAACAAAAATAGTAGCAAATACACCCTTAAATTTCATGGTTTTTTTTTTTTTTTTTTTTTGTTGGTCATGCTTTATCCATGCTCTAACTCTCAAACTTTTGCTCTGCTTTCTTACAAAGCATGAGAGTCGAAACCTACACTCGATGTTAAATCGTTCTCACCCCAACCCTTCTGAGAAAGTGAGGATTCGAACCCCTTACTTATACCCCTTCCCATGTGGAAATGGTGGCAACCCTAGTGGTTCACGGGGTGCATTAATGTGATGATGATAAATGAAGTTTGATCAATGTGAGATTATTAGTGCAATTAAATGGGTCAACAACTATTCAATAGTCAAACTTTTTCGCTTTCTTACAGAGCATGAGAGTCGAAACCTACACTCGATATTAAATCGTTCTCACCCCAACCCTTCTGAGAAAGTGGGGATTCAAACCCCTTATTTACCCCTTCCCATGTGGAAATGGTGGCTACCCTAGTGGTTCACAGGGTGCATTAATGTGATGATGATGAATGAAGCTTGATCAATGTGAAATTATCAATGCAATTAAATGGGTCGACAACTATTCAATAGTTGGAAGAGTTTCAAATCTTATGTGGGAAATCCTTTTGTTGATGTAGAAGTTTCAATACTCGTCGAGAGACGTGATAAGCATCATGTCTACTATAAAAGTAGCCGTATGGGAGACTACTGCATGAAATTTCAGAAGATCGTGCACATAAGATCCATCTATATGATATATAATGTATTAAATTATAGCTAAGTACTCTATCGATATTTATAGATATATTATAATGACCACAACCTCATATTGTACTTTATTTTTATACAGTTTGATGTTTGAAAAGAAAACTTATTAGTTGATTTTATTTTATTTTTACAAAAATTGATAAATTACAATATCCTTCTCCTTTTTCCTACATATTTTGATTGTCAAGATCAATTCCTCCTTATCATGCCAAAGTTCTACGAGACTTCTACAGTGAACAATATATGATAATGTACGTACATACGCAAGCAAGCTAACCTTAGATAAGAAAAAAATTTCATGTTTAAAACGTGTGTGATTAAGGACTATCAAGAATACTAATTAACTACATAACCAAGTTTATTCAACCCTTTTTGGCAACTATAAATATCGATAGAGTACCCTACAAAAAAATACAAGCCAGAGAGATCTTCACACCGAAGATTATGGACATGTCGAGATCCAAAATCTAACTTAATGTAAAAAGATCAAGTAATGCTCGGGTATTAGGACTCATCGCGTACTTCTTTCCATCACCCTTGATTAAAAATAACTTACACTGTTGTAGCCCCTTTATTCAAATAAATCTGAAGTTAGAGCCCCTCAGGAAAAGCGTGGTGCTCAGAAAAAATAAGTCATAATACTTTCCCACCAGTGATATTCACTGCAGAGGAAGAGGGTCAAAAAGACTTACAAGTCACCGCTAATATTACAACTTGCATCTAGCACCAAGGGCCAATTCATGCCACGTGTCAGCGTGTCCATCTTCACTTGCCATAACCAAACTACTGACTCTGTGAAATATGATGCAGGAAAAGCAGCATTCCCCTCGATCACAAAGGGAGGGAGGTCTTCACTTGCCATAACCAAACTTCTGACTCAGTGAAATATGATACAGGAAAAGCAGCATTCCCTCGATCACAAAGGAAGGGAGGGAGGGAGGGGGGAGGGAGGGAGGGAGAGAGAGAGAGAGAGAGAGAGAGAGAGAGAGAGAGAGACTACAAAAAGAGCAGCTATTAAGTATGATCACTCCATGCAAGTTTCGAGGAGTAGACTACAAAAATCCAGACTGGCGTCTGCGCTAGATGTCCTGATGAAGATATTTGGTTTTCAACTCAGCAGTTGAACGGACATAAAGAAGTATCATAGCAGGACAAGACAAACAGCAGAACTTTCTTGTGCACACCACCTTACCTGACCTTGTACCGTTAACAGAAACAGAGGCTGTGGATGGCGAGATACCGACGGCAGCGATCCTAGTGTCAGTCCCAATAATCCCATAACCGGTTTCTCGAGCCTGATGCGAAGAGCGAACGATGCATTCATCCGCTTGCTCAGTTCATCTGCCTTGGCCGCCGCTTCCTCTACCTTTTTCCTTATAACGGCCTGTGAAGTTGTTGAACTCATTATCCAGCCTCCTGAAAAACAAGAGCTCGCACTCACCTCCCACGACAGACGACCTCAGAAACATGGTCTGGTACCTCCCATGATCTGATCCCTCCTCTTGGACCGCGCTCACTATTATCACTTCTTCGTCTTCCCTAGTTTTCTTGGGAAAGTTCTGGGCGTACTGACTGTTTGGCCGCTGAAGGCTCGGTAGAGTGACCCCCTTTTCTGTAAAGGGCCCTGCGAGGTGGCCCGTTGGTGCTCTCGGGGATGGCTGCGAATCCAGCTGTTGATGGCGCAAGATGTCCTTCAAGATCGACTTTAGAAAGTTGTGATCCATGTAGGCGTCTTGCCATTCCGGCAGCATTTGGGACTCAAAACCTTTTCCGAACTTCAATCTTATGCTTACTATTCAAATGTAGGTTCACACAGTACAGCTTCTTCAGCCGAACATGAATGAAGCTGTGAGGAGTTGTGAACTGTAAAGTATTGATCAAGGGAAATAGTACTTGGCCCTTACTATATATGGAGAGGTTAGGCAATGAAGAATGGAGAACATGAAATAATAGCAACGTGTGAGAACAAGAACAAGTCTCAAAGAACAATATGGGATTGGTCACCTTACTTCGGATGTTTGTTCTCATGCCCTTAAATATGACTTCATTTTAACGGTTCCACTAACACATATGATATAATTATTGATGAGATGATTGTTTTTTGGTATTTATAGGTGAACTCACCTCAGGGACGCAACTATCATCACTCTGACCATGTCTCTTGAGCCAAACTCTGACCATGTCGACTCGGGTAAATTTATGCATTCTTTACTTACTCCACTCTTCGCGATGCATAACGGGATATCCGCATTTTACATACCAGCAGTGCCTTTACGCATTCTTCTATTTTAATCAAAAAAAAAAAAAAAAAAGAAAAAGAAGAAGAAAAGTGAAACACGTCGATATTCGGAAAAGCAAAATTTAAGAAGTTCCCTGATATTTCATCAACGAAAAATCTGTTTCAAGAAGGCAAAATTTCCAGCACTCTAATTATTTGTGACTGCGTATGGCCATGATATTCGAGCGAACAGTAAATATCTGGATAAATCGCTTTGGCAAGTAGAAACTGTTCCAGCGACATTCGAATGAGCTCGCCATCAACCAAAGGCTCCAGCTCCCGCACCAGAGAAACCTCCTGTGGTAATCACCCGCCAGAGAAGGCTCCCAATTGCAGAACAATGAAAAAGGCCATATGGCCATAAAAAGGGCATAATGAACAATAAAAAGGGCATAATTTCATTTGTCAAACAGCAAAAAAAAAAAAAAAAAAAGGGAACCGTCTTTGGGCAAGCAAAAGCATACACGCGGCTCGAAATGAACTGACTTGTAATTGAAAACAACATTTCATTCAATCAGCTTCCCCATCTGCGTATATACTATCCTCACAAGCAACGTTGACTGTACAACCATCTAGAATGTGTTAGTCAGGATAATCATCTCTCCGCACATCATTATATTAACAGCGTCGGCGCTAGTGAAATAGAGCTATTTCAATCCTTGTAGTGGAGTGTGTCTCTGCAGATTGCATCCCACCCCGCGACCAGAGGTGCAAGCTCCACTGCAGAAGTGGGCGTGCACGACATGCTGTGGCCGATGCAAGTGCGTGCCTCTTGGGGGCACGCACGGGAACCCAGAGATGTGCGGGAAGTGCTACGTACAACCAGACCGGACCCCCGTGGCAACTGAATCACGCGGCCACTAAGTACTGGGTTGTTTTCCTCAGTCAACTACATTAAGACTCGTAACGAACTTTTGAAGGAGAGATGAAAACGGCGAAGAAGTATAATTATGGAGATTAAAAATATTCCTATTAGAGATATTATTAGATATTAAGAATTTTATTTAATATTGTGTTATTCTCTAAGATAGCTAATTCGCATATTATCTGGATAAAAATGTCATTCTCTAATAATGTCTATATTATTGAAGGAAACGGGGGTTGAACAAGATTTTAGTATCTAATAAAGTGTATATTATTGTGGGATTGTTGAGAGTAGTGTTTTGAGATTCGAACGCTATTGGTATTTAGATGCCCATTTTAGCATTGCTTTGCAAAACAAGTAGTAGAAAACCAGAACATCGTCCCAGCACTCTTTCGCCATTGAATCCCGTATTCAACCAAAGCTTAAAGGCGCATCATGCTGCCTCCCTCGGCCTCTCCGGGGCCTTCTCCTCCATCCTAATCATGGTGGCTCCTGAGGTTGCTAGCATGCGGCGGCGGCGTTCTCATCCCCCCCGCCATGGCTGGCTACATCTTTGGCTGTGGTCGGTGTCGTAACTGCACGAATCGGGCTCTCTTTGATCGTGTCATTGAGTGGCATCGCCGCAACGTGGAGAAGTTCGATGTCGATGAGTGCGCAATTTGCTTGGAGAGCCTTGAGGAAGGGGACAAGTGTACAGGTTCCACGAAAGTTGCATCAAGGAATGGCTCTTGAGAAATCAGCCTTGCCCAACTTTGTTGGGGCTCGGTCCGAGCAAGGCAGGTGGCTAGTGTTAGGCCGGCTCCTGCCAATTCCTAGATCGACTCTTATAAATTCACGGTATAGTCCAATTAATGGCATGTCGAGATTTTCCGTTTATATTTTGATATTGTTTCCTGAAAGCTTTATCATTCTTTGAGACTCAATTGATGCCACCATGGTCAAATTCCCTTCTGTTATATTTTCTCCAACTAAATTTAAATTTCATGTGAGCAATACAATTTTTTAGAATAATTTTCTATGTCAGAGATATTTGATAATCTTGTTGATTCTCTATATCCTTTAAGATTTTTTCGTATATCTTAATTGATATGTTATCATAGATAGTTTTCTAATAAAGACTATAAATAGACTCGTATATTCTTCATCAATATATATATATATATATATATATATATATTAAAATATACAGAAATTCCTCAATTCTCTCTTCCGCATTATTATATTCCTAATTCTCAGGAAAGGAGGCAACCCTATTGCATCCTCGGTGCACCCATTGCCGCACCATGACCAAGTCGAGCTTTTCTTTTCCATGAGGCAGTTTTCGACACCGCGAAGGTGCGACTAAGCAAAACCTGGCTTATTCTGTTTGCTATAATGCTGGCTGCATCGGCCACGTTTCTTCAGTTGTTGAATCGACAATTATGTTGATCGTAAATCAGACATACTGTTCGACAACAAAGTCGACCATGAAAGACGAATGCTGTTAAGGCCAACTCTCGTCTACTTTCGAGTCCGCCACCTCTAACTCGCTGCCTTTGAAATTTCTTACAGTTGTCTCTCATATGGCTACGAGTATTAAAAATTTAAGTCAAAAATACTGTATTTCTACTTTAACAAATGGATTTCCTGCATAACATTCGAAACTCTTCCAACTAGTGAATAGTCGTCGACCCATTTAATAGCACTGTTAATCTCAAATTGATCAAGCTTCATTCATTAAAAATAATACAGCGAAAAGAACACTTATTAGGATATTATTTCTATGAAAATTAATAGTTATGATTTTCTTCTCATTTCTTCCCACCACATTTTGAGAGTTAGGATCAATTCCTCCTTGCCATGTCACACCTCTACAAGACTTCCGCAGTGAAAAATGTATGATAATGAACTTATATATACATACGTAAGCTAAACAATTGACTTCATGCTTAAAGACATATATGATCGAGCAATATAAAGGATACGAAATAAGGTAATATTACATTTCCTCTACATAACCAAGTCCGTTCAACCCTTTTGTGGCAAAGATGGACTTTGTCCTACAAAATATCATAAATCCACTTTCTTAAGCGAAAAGGAAATAAATGACTGTATTAGAATAGGTAAACAAAATGATGGGAATGAAATCAAAAGAAAAAGAAAATAAAAACTCTATGTTCTTCATCAAACCTAATTTAAGAAGTGGACTGGTGTCAAAATAATATTATTTTAAATACCTTCCTTTATCATGATAGCAAAATGGATCGCGTAGATCCGAACTGACCGAATTGTAAATTAAATAGGTCCTATCATGATGTTTACCTAATAAATGAATAGCTTCAAATGTACTTGATTGATCTATTTGATGCATAGGACATACAATCCTTTTTTTTTTTTTTTCCTTTTTTTTTTTTTTGTAGTGCAAAGTTGATACTTGGAAAATCGAGTTTAATGGTTAGCCCAACCATCCTAAATTTTGCCCAACCATCCTAAATTTTGACAACACTTTATCCCTTTCATTTCATAACCTAAAATCAACTATCTAAGATGGGTTTCCTCAACGTAAAACGAAACGAGAATTCATTTTTACGCCGCAAGAAATCAGTGCTAAAAAGCACCTTAGAAATTATATTATTTATAGCGTGCATTAGCTTATTTAAGTGTTCCGCCCAAGCCAAGATATTACTTGCAAAGACGTCTTCAGACTCTTCACAGCAAAAGTAAATCAAAACTAAATTCTTATATGACTCTCCTCCCTGGTACTTAAAATTTTGTTCAAGAAGGGATTATTCATTGATCTCCTCACTGTCTATTTCTAGCTTATTAAGGATGCAGCCATGCATCTCCATCGATGGTTTGATCTTTGACCTTATGTCAAAATCTCATGCGACCGATGCGACCCACTTGAAACACGAGCTCCTGATAAACAAGTCAATAACGTAATACATGCACATCAGGAATTCTAAGGGAGATCCCTCAAAGGACCACCTCATATTTTCATTCAATTCCTTTTGTCTCGCCCAAAAGATCTTTGGTCCTTGCAAATCGACCCGCACTTGCCCAACATGCCACTAGGGAAGTTTGCTTCTTCATCGTACCCCTTTGACATTGACGATCTGGCGAAAACTTGGGGCTCAAAACATTTATGTACAGTTCAAAATGCTCATGAATCGTAGGTGATGATATGGTTTTGCAATGCCGTGATATTGCAGACTTACAACCAGAAGCCCACTAATCAATCGTCCTCTTATGCAAGCACAGATTAGTTTCAAAATGATAAGAATGTACCGATACCATGAAATTCCAATTTATATGTTCCGAGCATTGTACATGTATATCAAAACACGTTATTCCCTATGATAAGTAGTAGTGCCATGCGACGGAATCCATATTTTACATAGGACTTATTTTATTTATTTGTGTGTATTCTTTAGGGGAGGTGACACTACACATAAGGAGTCATTTTTGATAGGTGAACAGGGTGGGGTGGGCCCACTAGTTCAACTACCCCTCTAAGAATTTACAAAACTCCAACACTCGGCGAGACGAGATGCTTGATTTGAGTCATGACTACTCAATCTATTTATAAGTGATGTGTCAAAAGTCACAAATCTCTTCACACGAAATAGCAAATACTCAAAACATGATAGGTAAGAAGTTCGCTCACGACATTTCTCAAACCCTTCACTAGATGAGAGGCTCTGTCCATTGAGGTAGGAGTTGCTCTGCCAATTCTGTCCCCAGTTTCTCGACATGGGTTGCCACCGGGTCCTCGATCCTTTGATGGCCACGGAGTGCACATCCCCGGCTCCGCCGGCATTGGTTATGAGCACGAGGTTGAAATAAGAGTGGTGGTGAACCGGATCCCTCCGCTTCTCCTGCACCTCACTCTGTGTCACGCCCCCAACCCCGAGACACGTGGAACAACCCGCCATGGTCATATAAATGCGACATTCCCAGGTAGTGTCGCCGACCCCAATATTTAAAATTATTATGCGCATGCGGAACGTTTTAAGAAACCCCTGACAGAAACTCATGGGATAGGACAGTAGGAAGAATTAATTCAAAATCAAACAAGCATACTTCCATACATCATTGACAATCCAAGTATTACATACATCAGCAGGATCCGGAGACTATATGCACCAAAAATGGGTCAGAGTTTATGTGCATCAAAAAGGGGTCAGCCTACATAACAAGGATCATTCCGCCAAAAGACAATCAACCACCCTAGGACTATAGGCCAGCCCCATTCGATGATCCCATGTCCTCAGGATCTGTCACCCAAGAGGCCGGGGGCGAGGCGTTGATCACTCCACCAGTAGGAAGATCCGCCACGCCTTCACCCAGTATGGCGTTCAACACTGCTAGTGGAATATCCATGCTATCTAGAGGGCCGACCCTAACGCCATCTGCTTCGGAACGAAACCAAGCCCTAAACATGTATGGTACTCTGTCATGCACGTTCACCTGGACCCAGATGAAGGTCCTAACCAACTGATAGACTCAAGGACTCCTAGGGTCAGGAGCACTCTCCGTCGTCTGGTCGAACTCCGTCGGCAAGCCACTCATCTCCGGGGGTCTCGCCATCTACGGTCCTGTAATATTTTTCCCCAAACCGGGATGAGACTTTGTCTCAGCAAGTTCACCCCTCCTAAACCCCTATTAGAAAATAAATACGCCCCCAAAGTAGCTTAACCACGGCATCCAGAAAACTCACCTCGCCTTAGCCTTCATCTACAGGTTAGCACAGTTTATATAATTCAACCACATGCAAATTTTAGTAACTCAACAACGAAGGCACAATCGTATCATCATAACAATTCAACCACTTGGATCGTCTCAGCGATCAATCGACTCGGCCGATTACATGTCATTCTACCAATTCAATTAATGCTACCCATTTCGACCTGATAGGAAAATTTACTAACCAGTGGCAATCACGGCCCCACTCGGCACGACCCGCAATCAAGTGGTAATTCACGGCCTCATTAGGCACGACCTTTAATAGGTGGTAATTCACGGCCTCATTAGGCACGGCCTCTAATAGGTGGTAATTCACGACCTCATTAGGCACGACCTCTAATAGGTGGTAATTCACGGCCAATCGCCCCTCAATTTCCACATTTAGGATTTTACAAAGAATCCTCATAAATCGAAATCACATTCAATTCGCCACAACCAATCATCAATTTCAAATTCTACAAGCACAAGAACGATCGGCACGAAATTCTAAGCAACTAGGGTTAAAATAAAATTTTGAGTTTTTTTAAATAATAATATTTTAATGAATTTCGGAAAAAGATATATTATTAAATAATCCAACAATTTCGAAGCATTTATTTAAATCATAAATAAACTCCTTTAAGTCACATTAAGGTTTATTTTAAAAATAAACATACTTAACCATTAAACTAAACACCATTTTCCTTAATTATTCACCTTAATATAATCCATGTCTAATTAAGCCAATCCATCCACCTAATCTCAATCAACATAAGTTAAACATACTTAGGGCATCATTAACTCGCTAATCGCGGATTAGTGAGGTAAACTCACCGGAATCACTTTCTGACGAGTCTCTCGGCGAAGAGCACGACGACGCCGATGACAACCCGAGCTTGGGAGATGGCGGAACGGCGGTTGAACGGTCGGGGAAACGGTGGAGGAGAACCGGCGACAGCTCGTGCAACGACCGGCGGGGGCTTGAGCGGACGGTCGGCGGCGACGGGAGCTTCGGCTGACGGCGACCAGCACGGACGAAGACACGATGGCACGACGGGGACACAACGAGCGCGTGCGAGGCTTCGCACGCGGACGAGCGGCGACGGCGTGCGACGGTGAAGGCGAACGGCGGTGGCGACGGTCGAGCGGCGAAGGCGGACGGAAGGGGGGGTGCGGTTCCGCTGGTTTTTCCCTTTGCTTTCCCTCCCAATCTCTCTCCTCTCAAGCTTGAAGATGATGGAGACAAGGGGGAGGTGACATCCCCACTTTTGGTGAGCCAATTGGCTTGTGACACTTGTCAAGCTCTCCTTGAATTTGGCCTCCACCATGACATCACCTGCTGATGTCATTCTCCACTAACTCAAATCCTCCATAACATCTTCCAATAGGTTCACATTCATTTTCCGCCGGGGTCCAAGTTCTTGTACATTCCATTACTTCAATTTCCATCAATTCTCTTATAATTGAGTCCAAATTAAAGTCCATAAAAATTATCCCATGATCCTAATAAGATGTGTGACATGACCGAGCTTCCGACTTCTAAATTCAATCTCAAATTTTCGGTTGAATTCAATCTGGTGCGATTTCAGCGCGCCTAATCCACTGAGTGGCTTTTAGGGAAATTTTCTTGCATCCGACCCGAGGGTGATCAGTCCCTAAGTCTGACGCGGTAAAATTCCTTAATTACCTCACCCAATCGACTAGTTCCCTCGTGAGTGGCCAACTCTGAGAGACGAACTATATGCGCAATTGAATTGCCCGACTCAATTGACTGAAAATAAAATTGAGAAAAATCAAGATGTCACACTCTGCAAAGAAGTACCCGTCGTGAGGGAAGTGCGCGATTAGCCCCGCGAAAGCATGGAGAAATCAGTATTCAATTAATCCAATGTAACGTTTGTCTAGTAAACCTTGTATTAATTGAACCAATTGACAAATAAAGGGTAAGAATCCGAATATATTATCTTTTAGTACAACTTGATCCATAGAACTTTTGTTTTCTTCGCTAGAAGAAAGCCGAGAATCACAGAAGAAAACAAAAACTCAAACTCGAACAGATCGATTGTCTAGATGATCGTATTATTTCTACTTGCGTAGAAAATGAACTATTATTTGAGTTCGCTAGATACGAATATAATTATACTACCTAAGTAGGAGCATGTTTGTGGACCCATACATGAGAACTCACAATGGGAAGTAATTGATGTCTAGGCTATACCTTTGGTAGGCCACTGGGACGATCCCAACCCCATGTCTTGCGCAATGTGCTGGAAGACCGGGCCGGGAGAGGTCGAAGTGGAGTTGAGGAGGGTCACACCATCCTCCCGGGAGGGCGAAGTCGGTCGCCGTGACCACGATGGTGCCCGAAAGGCACCACTATGGGTCGTTCATGCACCGGAGCTCAAAGCACGCTGCAGCTCAACCCGTTGTTGAACAGTGCAGTGCTCAGTGCAGCTGTGTTTGTGCCGTACCCTTGGCTGTACAGGTTCCAATACCCGCATGTCTCTCCTAAGCGCACAATGAAAATAAGAAGAAAAAGCAAAGCACATTATTTTGGTACTGTTAGGAACAAAGTGAGATTAAACAATTAGAACGTTGAAATTCCTAACTCGGGTGTGTGAAACTTAGTGAGGTTGTTAATTAACTTGGTCCACATGATGCGTACTCATTGTTCCAGAAGCATCGCTTCCTCCATAGAATGTGGCATGAGCATTCGTCCACCCGCCCTAATATCCATATGCAAGAGAAACCGGCATGCGCGAGCAAGTCGACCACCAGGAATCCTAGAGAAACCATGTCTTTTCCGTCCTGCACCAACATGATTTTCATGAGATGTTTTGCTTTGTTGATATCGAATTACTACGACCCCATTATCAACGTCAGACCCGAGCCAAAAGAAGAAGAGAAAGCAAGTAGAGGACCGTGTATGGAAGGAAATTAAAACTCGACCCTTTTGAGAGGAGAGACGCTGCCCAGAAATTGCATGAGTTTGCGGAAGATGATGAGGGAAGATGGAGGGGAATAAATAGAGGCTGGTCAACATCACTCCTGACAGAAAGCTTTTGACATCTTCTGAAGTACTCGGTGAAGAAGTTCATGAACAGAGAGAGAAATGAGAGAAAACGAGAGAGAGAGAGAGAGAGAGAATTTGATGAATGTATTTCTTCTATTATTCAACTCTTTGAATCTCTACAATATGAGAGATTTCCTTCTTATATCTACTCTAGTTCTCTCAATGAATCTGTTTTACAATTGAACTGTTGAAGAAGTAGTTAACTACCTAGCGCAAAGAACTAACCGAATACCGGTCACAAGAAGAAAAACGAGTAAATGGAAAAACAAAGTGCATGAGCAGAGTAACGACTTAGTAGACTTCGCAACCTCTCTTCATGCAATATCTCAATCTGTATTATCATCCTTCTTCTTTCCTTTCTTTATTTTTAACAGTAGATCTTCTTCTTCTCGGCATCATTCATACAATCAGCTTCTTCCTCATTCATGCTCTTGGCTTCTGTTCTTGATATTTGCTGTTGAATAAGCTGTTGTCTTTTGTTCTTAACATCCCCCCGCAAATTGGGCAGGGGTGAACAACCAATGCCCAATTTGAGACGAAGAGAGGAGTGCATTAATTTAGATAATGGCTTGGTAAAAATATCAGCAATTTGGTTGTGGCTGGAAACATATCTAACACACAAGGATCCAGAAGCAACTTTTTCTCGAACAAAGTGGAAATCAATCTCAATATGTTTTGTTCGAGCATGAAGTATAGGATTTGCTGTGAGAGATATTGCAGATTGATTGTCATAGAATAATATGGTTGGTGAGTGAAGAGGAACTCCAATATCTCTGAGAACAAAAGTAATCCAAGTAAGATCAGTTGTTGCTGAGGCAAGGGCTCTATATTCAGCTTCAGTGGAGGAACGAGAAACAGTTGATTGTTTCTTAGCTGTCCATGAGATGAGATTAGAGCCGAGATAAGTACAGAAGCCTGTGGTAGAGCGTCTAGTTTGAATACAGCCAGCCCAATCTGCATCAGAGAAGCCATATAAGTTGAGAGAGCTGTGAGAGTGAAGTGCAATACCGAGGTGAATTGTTCCTTTTACATATCGAAGAACTCGTTTCAATTGAAGAAAGTCCCCAATAGTAGGTTGCTGTAGTTTCTGACACAGGATATTTGTTGCAAAGGCAAGATCAGGCCGAGTGATAGTGAGATATTGTAAGCCACCTACGAGACTTCTATAGTTCATGGGATTTGGAAGAAAAATAGCATCTCTCTCAAGTGTGACTGGTTTAAGGGAAAGAGGTGTAGCAATAGGTTTGCAATCAATCATATTTGCACGAGACAGTAAGTCAAGAGCATACTTGGTTTGACATAAGAACAACTCAGTGGACGTTCGTGTGGCTTCAATTCCAAGGAAATAATGAAGATGGCCAAGGTCTTTCATATGGAACTGAACACTGAGTGAGTGAATAAGAGTCTGTAGCAATTGTTCTGAGCTACCAGTTAGAATTATATCGTCAACATATAGAAGTAAAAGTATTGTCTCTTGTCCTTGATGAAGTATGAACAGAGAGGGGTCAATTGAGCTGCAGAAAAAACCAACTTCAAGCAAGAAATTGCTGAATTTATCATACTAGGCACGCGGTGCTTGACGCAATCCATAAAGTGATTTTTGAAGCAGGCATACATATTGAGAGTACTGTGGATGAACAAAACCAAGGGGTTGCTCCATGTACACAGTTTCATTTAAGGTGCCATGCAAGAAGGCATTCTTGACATCAAGTTGAAGTATAGACCAGTGTTTTACCATTGCTACAGAGAGGATGAGTCTAACAGTTGCAGTTTTATCACAGGGCTAAAGGTTTCTGTGAAGTCGATTCCTTCTTCCTGATGAAATCCCTTGGCTACTAGACGAGCCTTCAATCAATCTAGACTGCCAGTAGAAGTAAGTTTAGTCTTGAACACCCATTTGCAGCCAATAACATTCATGTTATTAGTACGGGGAACCAATAACCAAGTTTGATTATGATGTAAGGCATTCATTTATTCTTGCATTGCTTGATACCATCCTGGATCTGCTAGAGCAGATTTTATTGATTTTGGTTCTGGAGGAACTTGGTATTGAGCAAGACATGCATATCGAGGATTAACTTTGACTATACCAGATTTAGATTTGGTTTGCATGCGGTGAGTAGGTTGTGTACCTTGCATAGGATGGATAGACTGTGTTTGGATGTTAGGAGCATTTTGGTCGATAGCTGGTTCTGTTGCTGTCACTGTTGTGGTTCCAGATATGTTTACTTGTGGAGAAATACATTGAGTAGTAGATAGGACTTGATCCACAGGCAATACAGTTGTAGAGACAGGGTCTGTATGTTCTGTAAGAACTTGCTCAGCTTGAGGGTTCTGAACATACCTTGTTTGATGATATGATGAAGTGTTGATAGGCTCTGTACTTGGAGATTGTAAGAATCTCTCTTCTTCTGTCCATAGTTTATATAGTTGTGTGTAAGTTGAAGAGTGTGTTGCTAGCTTCTTAGAGAAAGGAAAGAATGTCTCATCAAAGATTACATGTCGACTGATGTACACATGACCAGTGGTAGGAACAAGGCATCGATATCCTTTATGATGAGTACTGTATCCGAGGAAAACACAGGTAAGGGATCATGGATCCATCTTGTGTTGTGCATAGGATCGAAGGCAGGGATAGCAGGCACACCCGAACACTCTGAGATGATCATATCTTGGCTTATGCTGATATAGCTTGGTGAAGGGAGATTGCATCTTTAACTTTGGAGTAGGAAGTATATTGACAATATAATTTGCTGTCATAAATGCATCAACCCAAAATTTTAATGGGAGTTTGCATGATATAGCATAGCCAGACCAAGCTCAACTATATGTCGATGTTTTCTTTCAGGTATTCCATTTTGTTCGGGTGTATATGGACAAGAAATATGTTGTTGGATGCCACAACTCTGTAGGTGAGCTTTGAACTTGTGACTGACAAACTCTCCTCCACCATCACATTGAAACCTCTTGATTTTACAGTTACGTTGATTTTCTACTAATCTCTGAAACATAAGAAAGATATCATAGAAGTCTGATTTTAGCTTCAATGTATACATCCAGCTGAACCGAGAGAAGCTGTCAACAAAGATCACATAATATTTGAAATTCTGACAAGAGTTGAGTGGAGAAGGTCCCCAGATATCGCAATGGATTTGCTCTAGAGGTTTAGTAGCTATAGAACTCGACAAAGGGAAAGGTAGAGCAGTACTCTTAGCAAGCTGACAACTTCTACATATAAATTGTGGTTTTGTATGACACTGAATTAATTTTTTATTCTTCAAATGCTTTAGGACATTCTGATTTGTATGAGCTAGCCATTGATGCCACACGTTTTCTCCTGTAATCCTTTGTCTTTGAGTGAAGAATACCTCTGCAGCACAAGGATCAACTCTGTAAAGTCCTTTCTCCTTCTTTCCTAGCATCTTGGTTATGTTGGTGATGCTGTCCTTTATGTACACCCCAATTTTGTCAAAGACAAAAGAACAGGGATAATCATCGATTAGTCTAGAGACTGAAAGAAGGTTTTTCTTAATTGCTGGAACAATTAACACATTTTTTAGAGGTAAAATAGTAGTAGCAGTAGTTAGCATTGTATTCTCAATATATTTCACAGGTAAACATGAACCGTTGCCAATCATAACTGTATCAGTACCAGCATTCTTAGAAAAGTTTTGAAGAATACCAGCATTTGCAGTAATGTAAGCAGTTGCTCCAGTATCAGGATACCACTCATTTCCATTTGTTTCCTCAATATAGAGTGCTTGATAAAGCTGTTGGTATCTCTTCAGCTTGGTAAGAATTATCAAATCGATACCAACAGTGCAATGCATCATGACCTGGTCTTCTGCAGATCTGACACTCCAGTCGAGTGTTTGCTGTTATTTTCTCCATATGCACATCTTTATGGAGAGTTAAATTTGAGGATGGATAGGTCTTGGTCTTTGTATACCTCTGAGCTGAACCATTATATGGTCCGAATCCCTGACCAGAACTCAAAGTAGAGGGGGTATTAACCTGGTTAAGCTGTTGACTCCCCTGTTCATAGCTCGAGTTATTAGTTCTGTAATTCATATTTCTTCCAGGATATCCAAAATTTCTATATCTGTTATTGAATGGCCTTCCTCTTCCAAAACTTCTTCCTCCACGACTATATCCCCTTGAACTTCCAAGACTGTTATTTTGCTGTACAAAATTTCTATTAAACTCCTCTTTGTGTATAGCTTCAGTCTTCCTTTGACCATAATAGGCTAGATTTGGACTGAACTGGCTTGAGGAATAGTTTTGTAGCCTTGTTTCAAATCTTTCTAAATGAGAGATCACTTCATCATATTCTGGTTGAGGCTTTAAACAATAGATTGTTGTTTTAAAGCTCTCATACTCGGACCCCAAACCTTCCAAAATACCAAACAGTTTTGTTATTTCATCCACTAGTTTACCTATTGCATTTAATTGATCACATATTGTTTTGTACTCTTTGAGGTATGTTGATAAAGCTCCATCACGTTTCTGACAAGCCTGTAATTTTCCTCTTAATTCAAACTCCTTTGCCACAGATTTTTGGGTGAACCGATTGAGCAAGACCTGCCAAAGTTCATAGGCTGTGTTTAAGCCAATTATTAAGCTAAGTATGTCTTCGGAAACAGCACCACTAATCCAAGAGGAAACAAGTTGATCTGTCTTAATCCAATCATTATAGTCAGGATTAGGGATCTCAACCGTTTGATCACCTTCTTCGACCTGCAGAATTTTAGCAGGCGGTGGAGTTTCTCCATTAACGAACCCAAACAGATCTTGGCTTCTTAGAAACCTATGAAACTGAGCTTGCCATAGGAGGAAGTTATCCTCAGCTAATTTGATGGTAACAAAGTTCGAGATATTGACATGAATGGGGAATGGATATCTCAAGCTTCTTGCTGCCATTCTACTTCTCCAGATCTTTGAACACCACTTGTTTCAAATACAAACTCTACTGGTTTTTGCAATATGATGCAACAAATCGATTTCTGATGATAGAGATTTGGATGAAGTTGAAGAATATCAACTCACGAATCAATGATACTTTGATTGAAGAATATCAACTCACAGATCAATGAGGCTTCGATTCCTGACTTCAATCTGCTGTAGATTCAGCCATTTTTATGCAGCATTGAGGTGATTTCTTCAGGATGATCGGCTCTGATACCATGAAGAAGTTCATGAACAGAGAGAGAAATGGGAGAAAACGAGAGAGAGAGAGAATTTGATGAATGTATTTCTTCTATTATTCAACTCCTTGAATCTCTACAATATGAGAGATTTCCTTCTTATATCTACTCTAGTTCTCTCAATGAATCTGTTTTACCATTGAACTGTTGAAGAAGTAGTTAACTACCTAACTGCAAAGAACTAACCGAACACCGGTCACAAGAAGAAAAACAGAGTAAATGGAAAAACAGAGTGCATGAGCAGAGTAACGACTTAGCAGACTTCGCAGCCTCTCTTCATGCAATATCTCAATCTGTATTATCATCCTTCTTCTTTCCTTTCTTTATTTTTAACAATAGATCTTCTTCTTCTCGGCATCATTCATACAATCAGCTTCTTCCTCATTTATGCTCTTGGCTTCTGTTCTTGATATTTGCTGTTGAATAAGCTGTTGTCTTTTGTTCTTAACACTCGGGTCCAATCAACTGCTCCTATGTCAAACTAGAGAAAAAATTTCACATGCCCTCTCTCATGTTCATGTCATGATTAGGTCAGTGACTGCGGCGACGAGTTAGGCTCGAGTTCAAACCTTGGAAGGGTGGTGCTGGATGTGGGAGGCAGGTGACTGACTGTGTCGACCATGAATCCGAAGTTTGGTGTACTTTTTATTTTTTATTTTTTTATAGGGTTAGTCCATTGGAAACGGGCTGAATGATTAGCCAAGGGTTAGATTTCTGGACACTGGAGTTTAATGCCTCGGTCTCGACTCATTGCACAGATCTAACTTATGGTAAGCTAGTGGATTGTGTCTTTTCGAAAAATAAAATTTGTGGTTCTTGATTGGAATCCCCAGAAAAGGATAAACTCTCCCTGCAATGACCGCACTTTGGGTCAGATAAAGGAAGGTCCCCAGGTCAAATCTGACCGTCTCGATGTGGTCGTATTGAACTTATAACTCATTGGCAGAAAAGCCAGGAGGACAGTTGATGAAACTTTTCATTTATATGTAAGAAAAGGTAGCTTGACTTTTCAAATGACGTAAACAAATTTTCATTTGAGGAACAGCCACATTCATTATTTAATTTTCCATCTGAGCAAATTAATGTGACACAGGACTTGACCACGAGTGATGTTTTAGACAAAGGTATCAGTAGAGAAAAGAGCTGTTGTTCAGGAAGCATATTAGGTCCAGTTAATGGAAATCGGAACGATGTTGTCCGGTTGTTGTCGATGTATTCAAGATGTCTTCTGGCTCAATCGATGTGGTTTTTTGGTATATGTCGATATTGTTAGCCATGCCGTATGCCATATCAACTTACATCGGAAAAAAAAAAAAAATTAGTAATGGATATTCTTGTCCCTTAAATGAAAGTTTGAGTTTTTTCGGATCGTACACAGGCAAAAGGTTTGGATTTTTTTGGAATTTGGCCTTACTCATGGACCAAAGAAGAGGAAATGCCATAGCTCGTAATTTCTTTCTTTCCCCCTCCAAAATTTAAGTTTTATTTGCCGAAAAGTATCAACAATCCACCTTTCCATGTGCATCGATATAGAAATTGACAAGGGATATGTAGGGTCATCTGTTGATTCTTGGACAGAAAACGCAAAATAGCAAGGGACATGTAGGGTTATTTGTTGATTCTTGGACAGAAAACACAAACTAGCGAGAAAATTAAAAGTACGAAAACTAGAGGCAATTGCACAGCTGACTATACAAAAGGGTACTAGTATGTAAAGATAATAGGGAGATAAAATTGAATAGATTGTGTTAAGTGATTGATTGGTGGTCCTTTACTCAAATTATCATTTAATACTTAAAACTACTAGCAACATTTAACAACCGCTACATAGAAAGCAAATAACATCTCACATGACTCCTAGAATTTAACATGTATTTACAAATGGTGATCAAAAGACCCATTAACCTATTATTATGGCCTCATCACTCGCCCCACATTGACACTTACTTCTACAGCTCGCGACTCCTCTTTTGACGGTTACGACAACCTATGTATCTTGGTCATTATCATTCTTGGCTTTTGAGATTTATGGCTCCACAAATTGATGTTCATGATGGCTTCATGATTACATAGATCGTTATGATTGTAGCCGAAATTGCTGGCTTCATGACTTGAACACTTATTTTTGTTCTTGATTCATGAATCATCATTTCAACTTCAATTCCCTTGTCAACTGAACGGAGGTTCACTTACGACACTTTGTGGCTCAACACTTGGTGATTTTCTCTTGCATTGCCTTTTGGTATCTCCTCATCGCCTTTGTGAATTATTGATGGTTGCCGACCAAAAGAACTTAGCAAATTTTATCTCGACCATGTCTTGCTCGATCTTTTTCAATCCGAGTTGATGGTTAGAGACTTGGGCAATTTTTTCGTACCAACAAGTTAACTCCTTCCAATTTAGCGGAAAATGCATATAGGCATCTCGAAAATAATAGGAAAAATAATTAGATACTCTCGATTTACGTTACTCCACTTCACATGAGCCACTAGACGATGCAGATCCACGTGATCGAACGGCTCATGCGGAGTCTTTTGCATGAAAATATTCATATACCGAGCCTCAATTTTTCCTTAAATATTTCTAAGTAACTGAGAACGTGATGTCGTTTCCGCTCCGATGCCCTGGATTCTATTTGAATGCAACTATCTTTCCTGCTGTTACTACACCCTCAATCTCCGGTTCTCAATCTGAATTAAAAAAAAAAAAAAAAAAAAAAAACAACAACGCGATGTCCTTGTAATAACAATAATCACTTGCTTTGTTTCGGTCGGAACGATAAGTAGACGCTGATTGCAATTCCTCACGTTCCTCTGTTTTCCCGTGGTCCCTCTTCATCAGCTGCTGGAATTGTCGCAAGACCCGCTTGCCGCGGAAGTTGATTGAAATCAAGCCAAGTATAGCGAAATGGGGGCATTCAATGAGAGACTTCGGCGATCGACATGATCCCGGGAGGTTAATGGCACATGGACGTCGTCCCTTTTGACAAGCATGGAATCCATGCATAGATACCTTCTCATTTATCAACCGTAGGGCACATACGGTTCCCTCGAATATCCCCTTTTTCACGCTCGAAATTTAATAAGGCGACTCTAGGGTTAGGCGAAAATCGGTTCGAGAATTCAAAGGATTTCCGGTTAGGGAACCGGAGGTCGCTCGTTTAGGTACCCTCGACTACGGGCATGGGACTCCAGATGAGGCTCACCTGCACAGACTAAAACTTGGAATCGGCCTATCGATAAGTTTGGCAGGGTATTCCATGCCTCGAAACGTGTGAGATTTGCTCGGACGCGCCGGGACGCGGCGGTGAGGTTTAAGTTCGTGGAATATTTCACTAATCCCAGAATATGCGACTCGACCATGAAATTGTTAACACAAAGTGATATGATTGAATATTTATGTTGATTTTTTTTTTTTTTTATCGGCAATATTTATGTTAGTTTGCGCAACAATGTTTTGACATTTTGGCATGGATTTGCTTTAACTTCTGAAATTCAGATTTTCAGATAATGTTATGACAGATATGATTTGAATTTAAATATAGTTACGATAGATAGCACCAAAGACGTATATATATATATGCATGGCAAATAACAAGGAAAGTTCAAACTCGTCGGCATGATATGCATGGCGCCGCCGCCGCGAAAGTAAGATCCCCGTCGACACCAGTTGACGGCGTTTCATGCTCCGACTCGCCACCCTCTGCGGTTCCCGCATAAGACAGTTTCTTCCTCTCTTCTCCGTCGCCAACCGTCGCTTCCCCATTGTCCACACTCTCGCCGATGACGCCGCGCCTCGATCGCCACCTTCTTCCAAGGACCGGACCGCCCCGCCACTCCGCGCTTCGTCCTCTTCGAGTTTCGAAGGCATTGCGGAATCGGTCCTATCCAGGTGTCCTCGCCTGTTGGAGGAGAAGAACCAGAAGAAAGTGAAGACCCGTGACGATGCTTCTCCCGGGCACCTTCTTCTCGAGATCTTCGACGCGATACCGGACGCTGCCCGTGGACTGCTCAGAACTTCTGAGCTGAAACCCTGGGGATGTGCTCCGAGTACTGTCCGACCTTTCGTCCGATCTCGAAAAGGCTGCGGTTGGAGTCGAAAAGGTGGAGTCCCCGAGCATACGAACTCATGGGATCGATGCTCTCGCGGGCTGGGCTACTTAGAGAAGCTGAGTTGCTGCTGCGAGATGTCGAAAGCCAAGGAATTCCGTTGGATGGTCGTGAGATATTCAGTGACTCGATCGAGAGGTAAGCTGGAGTTGGTGATTTTGAGAGGAGCCTCTACCTGCGTGATAAAATGTCGAGCCGAGGTTGGGCACCATCTCGCTCTTGTTATTACGCACTTATTGAACTTTCAATTAGAAGGAAGAAATCTCGGTTGGCTCTTAGGGTTTCTCTTGATATGATAGAAAGTGGAATTAGCTTTAATGCTCAGAAAGTAGACTTTGGTGCTGTTGTTAAATTACTTTGCGAAGAAGGCGAAATTCAAGAAGCGAGAAATCTCGTCAAGAAGGCTACTGGTTGTGGATATGAGCCTTGTAGCTCAGTTCTATATGAAATTGTTTGTGCATATTGCGAGAAGAAAGACTTTGAAGATCTGCTGAGTTTCTTTGTTGAGTTGAACCGTGGACCGGATCTTCAAGCTGGCAATAGGATGATAAATGCTCTCTGTTTGAATTCTGGCTCAGAGAGGGCGAACCTGTTTAGACGTAAATTGGAGAAGTTAGGTTTCAAGCCTGACGAAATAGCCTTTGGTATCTTAATAGATTGGTGCTGTCGTGAAGGGAATCTGAAAGGTGCTCTTGTTTATTTGGCAGAAGTATTGGGAAGAGGTCTCAAACCAGATATATGTTCGTATAACGCTATAATCAGTGCAATCTTTAAAGATGGTATGTGGGAGCATGTGCGTCATATTCTCAATGAGATGATAGAGGAATGTGCAACACCCAAAGATTTTTACAAAATATTTTTAGCAGGGTATTGTAAAGGTAGAAAATTTGATGAAGTTAGGACTGGTGTCGACAGAATGATGAAACTTCATCTCATTCAGCTTTCTTCTACTGAGGATCCACTTTCAAAGGCTTTCACAATGTTGGGATTCGGTCCACTAGATGTTAAGTTGAAGAGAGACAGTGATGCCAAATTCTCAAGGACAGAGTTCTATGATAGTCTTGGCAATGCACTTTATTTGGATGCAGATATTGATGAGTTTGACAAAAGAATAAATGGGATCCTCGATGACTCTTTTCTTCCTGATTTTAACTCGCTTATCATGAAACAGTGCAGGCATGGAAATCTAAAATATGCATTGAGATTGGTTGGTGAAATGGTTCATTGGGGGCAAAAATTGTCTTTGTCCATCCTGTCGGCTATAATCAAGGGGATTTGTATTACATCTTATCCTTCTGTCAAATGTATAGATTATCTTCTGGAGAAAATGCCTAGATCTATCAGCCAGTTGGATGCAGAAACTCTCAGCTTGCTCGTGCAATTTTACAGCAAGAGAGGACGGAGACAAAAGGCTAGGATTCTTTTGGATGGGATGCAGGAACAAGGCTTAGCGATTGAGAACAAGACTTATAAAATCTTTATGACAAGTCTTTCTGAGCAAGGATTTCTAGGAGAACTAAGTGGTTGCTTGGATCTAGTTAGAGAATCTAAGTGGGTTCCAGGACTGAGAGAACTTGAAGCTATTGTCAGTTGTCTTATCCAAAATGCATTGATCAGTGAAGCACTAGAGCTTTTTGAAAGCACTCTTATGGCCTTCCCTGTCTCTAATGTTATTGTTGTTACTGATCAAAACAGTAAACAAGAAAATAGAAAACCAGAAGCTATTTTTGAGTGAGAAAGAGAAGCACAGAGAAAACAGAGCACAAACTTGCGTACGTCAGTTTTCTAAAGAAACTGTCAAGTACAACCACTAAACACAAAGCAAAAACTGCTCACGTACGTGCAACACATAATTGCACACAAATGTACTATTAACTTCCTAGAAAATAACAAAAACACTAAACAAATAACTAAATTGAACTTGGCTGTTTTTTATAAATAAAAAAAAAAAAAACAGAGTAAAAACAGAGAAAAAACAGAGCAGAAAACAGCAGCAACATTGAGACATTCTAATCCAACAGTTATTGATGTCTTCTTTGAGAAACTCCGTGATGCAGGTTTAAGTACCATTGCATATGCACTTGCAAAAGAAATGCATAAGAGGGGTTGCTTAAAAGAGGATAGGGCATATAGTCACCTTATAAGGGGATTTTGTTGGAAAAGGAAATACTTAGAAACCTTAAGTATATTTGATACCATGCAAGCGAAGGGACTATTCCCTCATCCAGATGCTTCAGTTTTTTTAATTCCTCTTCTTTGCAAAGCAAGAAGGTTTACTGAAGCAACTGCAGTTAACGAGGCCGTGCTGAGAGATAATTCTTCTTTGTCACTTTCTTCTCATTGTGCTTTACTAAAGGGCTATTTTATGGCAGGTGAATTAAAAGAAGCATCAAATTTATTTTGGGATCTATCCCCAAGGGGAATGGTTCCACATGCTGAAGCTTGTGCTGTAATGGTGTGGGGTATTTGTCCATCAAACAACTCAAGGAAAGTTGAGGAGTCACTTGCTTATATGATGAGAAGAAATTTGACCCTCTCTGTTCCCAGTTTTAGAATGATGGTGCGCTTGATGTGCATAGGAGGACAGGCCCATGCAGTATTAAACCTTAAAGATCTTCTGGTGGGACCAAGCAACTCTCATGGCCTGATCGTCTATAACGTTCTTATTTTCTATGCTTTCTCATCTGGAAAGATCTTTCTTGTAAAGAAAATTTTGGATGAGCTGCAGGAGAAGAAATTGCAACCTGATGAAGTTACCTACAATTTTCTTATACATGGGTTTTCTAAAATTAAGGATTTATCTAGTTCTCCGCATTATCTATCCATCATGATCTCTCAGGATCTGACTCCGAGTAAGCGCAGTTTGAGGAGTATCATTAACTGCTCAAGTGAATTATCGGATCCTGGAATGTGCATATGGTTGAGTCAACAGCTGGAATCTAGGGGCTGGATTACTGATTCAAACATTCAAAATGCCGTGGTTAAAGGGCTCCTTTCTCATGGTAATCTTGGGGAAGCAGAAAAATTCGTGGATCGGATGGTAGAGAAAAATTTAATTCCTGATGGTGTCATGTACGATGGTCTTGTCAAGCAGTCGTCTCGTCTAGGAAAAATGAAGAAGGCAATCCATCTTGTGAACACAATGTTGAAGAGCGGAAGCATTCCTACATCTACTTGCTACGCTTCTCTCGTATGTGGTTTCTGCAGAAGTAATGAATTGCAGCAAGCTTAGGAGTGTCCTTTTCGTATGATTTTTAATGTTCTTCATTTGTCCTGCAATTCTTCCCAAGATCATGTCATGCCTGTGCTGAGTTTCCGAGAAGAATTGAGAGGATCAATGAAGACACCTACCCGCCATTTGGGTATAGCAGCAATGCAAAGCCCAAGCAACACTTAGCCTCACGTCTGCTCTAGATTGACTCGCCACATCTCCATGAAAACAGAGCAAACTGGTTTTCATGAAAACACATCTCAATGAAAACACATCTCAATTAAAACACAGCAAACACACTGGATTGACTCGCCACATCTCCATGAAAACACAGCAAACCGGTTTCCATGAAAACACATCTCAATGAAAACACAGCAATGAAAACACATCTCAATTAAAACACAGCAATGAAAGCACATCTCAATTAAAAAACAGCAAACACACTGGATTGACTCGCCACATCTCCATGAAAACACAACAAATTGGTTTCCATGAAAACACATCTCAATGAAAACACAGCAATGAAAACACAGCAAACACAGTCTATCTTGTTCAGGGCAAACCGCATTAAACTTCTCTCATGTTTCTTGTCCTAAATGGATGGTCACTAGAAAACTTTGCCTATGTACAAGCTGAGAGACTATTCAGTTGACAGAGCCTTGGAAAGGAACTCCAAAAACTCCAAGTAGGGATGGAACTACTCCAGGGATGACAGCTCCAGGGAGGACAGGGTCGCTGAACTTATAGTGGTAGTATATCCAGATCTGCAAGAGACTGAGCAGCACCCCTAAACCATTTCCAATCTGCAGGGTTGTTCAATAATAGTGTTAGACTTGATCTTACATGAAAGAAATGAAAATAACTCAAAGTTTGATGCCGATTACCATGCGATAATTGTCGAAAGTGAATGCCGCATAGGCCAGCCACGTAGCACTATTGACGCTGAGGCCCACTGCGAGATAGAGTGGCATAAATTCAACGCTACCTGTGTCGATTACCCTTGCCTGCATTGGCCAAATGCAAAGAAATGGGCAAAATAGTGAGATGGTTAGCAGAAAAACAAATAAAAGGAGGAAAGCAGCGTATACATACCAAGATCGCCAATGGAAAGCCATACATGGCGATGTGGCACACAGTAGAAATGACTCCAAAGGCGACTCTTTTCTTCTTGGGGTCATGTAGGGCAAGTAGGAACACCAGTGAGTATGCAGCGAAGAAGGCGACTGCTGCACCGAGCCAATAGCCTAACTTCTTCTACAAAAGGGACAGGTATGTTATGAAATGCATAGCTAGAGAACTTAAAGTGACAGAAGAAAGAATGAATTATACCTTTGTGTTGATATCAGCGTAGTAAAGGAAAATGAGTAGGTAAGTAATCTGAAACCCGAGGCCAACGCCGTTGACAAATATAACGAGCTTGTTGTCCGATTTGACTACGCCGTATATGATTAGGAATGCACAGTTCAGCATAGATGCAACGTAAGGATCCGCCCTAAAGTGTTGTACAGACCGGTTTTCTACAATCTTATAGAAGGTGGGACTGCAAAGCAATAGCAGCTCGTTCAATTGCAGAACAAAGCCACTCTCCGCCACTAAATCACCGAATCAACAGGAAACACTAGCATTCCACTCTCCGCCACCGAATCAACAAGAAACGCTAGTATTCCACTCTTCGCCGAATCAACAAGAAAAACTACCAAATCAACAAGAAGCGCTAGCATTCCACTCTCCGCCACTAAATCACCGAATCAACAACAAACGCTAGCATTCCACTCTTCGCCCAATCAACAAGAAACACTACCAAATCAACAAGAAGCGCTAGCATTCCACTCTCCGCCACTAAATCACCGAATCAACAAGAAACGCTAGCATTCCACTCTCCGCCACTAAATCACCGAAACAACAACAAACGCTAGCATTCCACTCTTCGCCGAATCAACAAGAAACACTACCAAATCAACAAGAAGCGCTAGCATTCCACTCTCCGCCACTAAATCACCGAATCAACAACAAACGCTAGCATTCCACTCTCCGCCACTAAATCACCGAAACAACAACAAACGCTAGCATTCTAAAACTTACGAAGGTGAGATGAACAAAACAAACGCTAGCATTCTAAAACTTACGAAGGTGAGAGGAACATAACAGCTGAGGACATGCAACCTGTTCAGGAGAAAAAAACAAAGAAATGAGAAAAAAAACTAAGAGTAACCGAGAGGAAATGGCGAAAAAAAAAACTTACAGGCGAAGCTCAATATCATCTTCACTGTGTCGTACATGTTTCCAACAGAGAAGAAGATGAGGAAGAATGAGAGAGAGAGAGAGAGAGAGAGAGAGAGAGAGAGAGACGGAGGAAGAGAGCTGAGGAAGAATGAGACAGAGAGAGAGAGACGGAGGAAGAGAGCCGAGGAAGAATGAGACAGAGAGAGACAGAGAAAGACAGAGAGTGGGGGGAGGTACGGATGCCTACGGTGTGCAGGTTACGTAGGGGGCGTACCGAGGGAGCGAGGGAGTGCGTGAGGAGGTCGTTAGCAACAGATTTTTTTGGTCGGTTAGCAACAGATTCTAATAAGACAAAAAAGGCGAGAGTGGGAGTGCGGGAGGAGGTCGTTTAGCGGCAGATTCTAACTCGATAATTTCCTGCTCTACCTCTCACGGGTCACATTCGAGCAAGAACAAACGTCTCCCTCCTCTTCATCCTCTCGCAAATCTCCCTCTGCTATGGCCTCTCTCGCCCATGCACCGGCAAAAATTCATCCTTCACACTACCCTGACGTCACTCCTTACGCTGCAGCCGCCACCACCAGCTGCAGCCGATAAGCTCAAGGTCGTGGCTGAGCGGCTCCATAATGCGGTCGCGTTCCTCCCACTCAAGGACCGGCACTTCGCCGACCGATCCAACCGAGGGCCACGCTTGGCTCATGAGCTCCCTCAACGGAACCAGTATCGGCGGCAAACCCCAGCACCTGCACTTCCCATCCGACCACTCAAAGTGCCGGGTGCTATGCTTCGAGGGACGCCACGTGTATGACGTCTCGTGGAACTACAATGCCCCCGCATGGCCTGAGGCCCTTCCACGCAATGCCACCTTCATGAGCGGCCCTAACTTTTGTGTCCTACAAGCATTACGACTACGACAACGTATGGCACGGCCTGTCGACGGTGTTCCCGTTCGTGGCGTGGCACCGGGGGGATGGTTGCCGCTGCCAGCCTGAGTGGTGGGTGCTGTGCCATTGGGATGAGCTCTGGCCCGAGATGGTCCTGTGGCTGAGCAAGCTGATAGAGGTGACGTTCGGGAAGCCACCGTCCATAGATATGTTTGATAAAATCAAGGAGAAGAATGAAGGAGGTATGTCTAGGGAGAGGAGGCTCGAGGCCTTCGAATCTTCTAGGTGCAGTGTGAGAAGGTATTGCAACTTGAGCTCGGAGGTCCATGGTGATGGTAAGAATGGTAAGGCAATACGTTTGATGTTGTTGATGAGGCGAGAAGCAAGGTCGTTCAGGAACGAATCGGCTGTGATCAGCATTTTCCGGAGGGTTGCGCGATAAGGTCCGAAGGTTGTCGGCTCATGGTGGCTCACTCGGACCATCTCAGTTTCCATGACCGGGTCAGCACACCAACGCATGGAGCTGATAATTGTTGAGAGTAAACAAGTAAGGTTCTCAATGGGGTGAAGTTAAGAAAGACCAGAGAGAGCGTTTCGAATAAAGAAGCGGGATCCTACTAGAGCTTATGATTGCAGCTGATATCTCGGATATATTGCGTTTCACTCTTGTTTATTTTTATTTTATTTATTTTTTTCAAACTTTTTTGTGAAATATTACACCAATGCATGAGAAAAAAGCTTCACTTAAAATAGCTCATCCCAAATCAGTTTTCTCTCGAAGTGCCATCAAAACCGTCAAGGAAATTGATTCGCTATAAGCTGAGAAATAAGTTACAGGTCGTTTTCTTCGGTGGGCCGCAGGAAATTCAGCTCTCAATCCCAATCAAGCGCAAAACAATACGTAAGAAGTAAGAGATCCATTACGGATCTGCTTTCTCGTAACTTCGTCGCAAGACATTGCATTGGACAAGAATTGAACTAGTGCAAATAACTCCTGCGTGATCGTTGGAGCTCGGTATGGTGCTTCCGCACTTGTTTATGCGATGCGTCAGAAGTTAAAGAAACCGAGAAAAAAGAGGAGGAAAAGAAAAGGGTGTCTAGGTCAAGTCTAGGGTTCCGATCTCATTGAAGTTGAGCGGATGAAGCACTGATCAAGTGCATGCGACTTCGACCATTTTGATCCGGCCTGACATTCGGGTCCTACAACCGCTACGATTACCACAACATATGTCGACTGGATTCCGTTAGTGGAGTGGCACCAGGGGGAAGGCTGCCACCGCCCGCCTGAGCAGTGGGTGCTGTACCACTGGGCCGAGGTCCGGGTCGGGATGGGCCTGTGGCTGAGCAACCTGATGGAGGCGATGCCCGGTCTGCGACTTGTTGAGGTGCAGTGCGAGGAGGAGGCATCGCAGCATGACGTTGGTCCTGTGCTGTTGCTCGTGAATCCAAGGCCTTCATGTGCACTACCGAGCGCGGTAACCAAGTAAGAGCTACGACAGCCCCCTCAGGAAGTTGCTCCGGAAAGCAAGTCAAAATCGGGTATAAGTAAAAGTTACAAAGAGTCAAATGGCCTCCGATGTGAATATTCCTAAGCCCTAAGGGATTCATTGAAGGAGCAACTTCGAAGTGGCATGTCGGGGCAACCGCCGGTTGAATGTTATGGCGAGACAATGAAATTAAATAAGCAGACGTTCATTCTATTCACCTTGTTGGAAATTGGTGACCCATTTTCAACAAAATCTGGAAACTATTTGATTAATCGTGAAGGAAAGAAGGCTCAATATCCTCGGAACAAGCTAGGCAATTACTCGTCAAAGTTGAAGCCAACTACGTGGGCAGAAAAAGTCTCTAGAAGCGAAGATGAAGAGTCCAAGTTGAAGTTGAAGAATCTGTGAAGAAGTACAAAAGAAAATCCTAGAGCAAGCTTACAGAAGTCTACGTGCATGTGCATGGGAAACACGTTTCCTTCATTAGCCAGCAGCGGCAAAAGAAACAGTAAACAAAAGTCAGTCGGTGGTAAAAGTCAAGAGTAGTCTGGGTCCCTCATCGTTGACAAATAGCTTGCAGTAACGTGTAAAAGTCCAGCTATTGTTTGACTCGGTTGTCAGCCTAGGAGCAAGTGCTCCGTGTTTTGTGCGTGGGGGTGAATCCTCCACCCTCAGAGGTTTGGACTTCCACCGTGAGTGCGTGCGGGGAGTGAGCTTATAAACTCCATATCCTTATATTCCTCCACCAATACCTCCATCAAAACTTAGATTTGTTCATCTAATCAAATTATTTTCCTCATATTCCATCTTTTGAAGCTTTAGAATCCTGAAAGAGGGTCCAAGAGATACCCAGAAGATCTCCGGTTGGCATTCGGCTGTGGATCTTCGTAATCCATCATTTTCATATTCAGATCCGCTGATTCTCCCGCAGTAGCTTCCTAAGGAAACATAACACGCAAGCCCACGATTCTCGCAAGTGAAAAACGACTGCTGACCGGCAAGGGGGCCAACAAAGAA
This sequence comes from Eucalyptus coolabah, assembly GCA_014182585.1. Taxonomy (NCBI): domain Eukaryota; kingdom Viridiplantae; phylum Streptophyta; class Magnoliopsida; order Myrtales; family Myrtaceae; genus Eucalyptus; species Eucalyptus coolabah. Next base: position 24,889,293 of record CM024628.1, on the reverse strand, counting down.
TGATGATGAGAGACGAACCTTCAGTGGAACAGCATCATCGTCAGGACCTCCTCGATGATCAGCAGCGCGTCCTTGAGAATCCGAAGTGAGTTTGTGCGTGAGAAATCATGATGTTCCAGCAACATTCTATGCCACACCAAGAAAAGTTGCAAGGGTTCTTACTATGAGTTCTCGGGATACAGAGAAAGAGAAGCGTCAGAACAAGAAGAACCGAGGGCCAACGAGATGCAGACCAAGCCATTGTCTTCGAATCCACTACTATTAGGGTTGTTTCCAGACTGATGAAAGAGTATTTCTGTGTAAACAAGAAAGTAACGGCGCGACAGGCTTTTAGGTTTCCGGGGATGACCATGTCTGCAATTTGTTTTCAAACAATATTTGCATTTCTTCAAACCCCTTTAAGTAAAGGTCTTTGCATTCACCAAACGCCGAACCAAACCAAAGGCTCGTAAGGAAGTTTTGAAGGAGACATGCGAGATCTTGAAAGAGTATATTTATAAAGATTAGAAATTTCCCTCTTTGAAAATATTGTAAGAAATATTATCAGATATTAAGGATATTATTTGATATTTTGTTATTATCTAAGATGGCCGAGTTCCTTTCATATGCAAATTGTCTGGGTAAAAATGTCATTGAGTAGTGAAGTTTATATTATTGAAGGAAACGGGGGTTGAATAAGATTTCAGTATTTATTAAAAGATGTTGTGTAATATAAGGACACATTAAAATTTCCGTCTTATCTTTGTCCGTTGTTAATTGCCGTTCCTCTGACATAATCATAAATTGCGGATATCATTGGAATTATTGAGAATAGTGTTCGAGATTCAAACGCTATAGATATATTTACATGCCCATTTTAGCATTGCTTTGCGAGTGGACTTCTACCATCCAACGCCACTAATTCAAAACTCTCATCACATTAATCCGAATCCGACTTGATATTTATCTTCCCAAAAAAAGACCAAAAACAAGAGGCACAAACCACAACATCGTATTCGATCAAAGCTCAAAGGCGCACACCAGTTCTCTTCCAACTCAAAGAAGAAACGAACGCATCATGCCTCCCTCGCCCCTCCGTCGCCTCCTCCCTCCTCCTCCTCCTCCTCCTCCTCCTCCTCCTGACGGAACTCTACCATCACACGCGAAGTGGTTAGGATTGGGCTTTCTCATATATTTCCTCGTCATGTTTGGCGGCTTCTGTTTCTGTGAGTGGCGCCGCAGCCGCGCGACTCGGGCTCTCTTTGATCACGTCGTCGAGCGGCATAGTGTCGATTTGGAGAAGTTCAATAGCACCGAGTGCGCAATTTGCCTGGAGAGCTTTGAGGAAGAAGAGGAGTTTTGTGTGCTCAAGACATGCAACCATGGGTAGTAGGTACCACGAACGTTGCATCAAGCAATGGCTCTCGGATTGGAGAACCTTGCATTGCCCGCTTTGTCGGAGGTTGGTCCGAGTGGCTAGTGTTACCCGGGTTCCCGCTGACTAGTTCGACTCTCCTAAATTTATGGCATAATCTAATTAATGGCATTGTCAAGATTTTCTTTTTACACTATGATGTTGTATCCGAAAAGTTTTGTCCTTTTTTGTGACTCAATTGATGCCACAATGGTTGAATTCTCCTTTGTAATCTTTCCTCCAACTAAATTTTCGATTTCATTTGAGTAATACATTGAGTGATAATCGTAAAGTATGGTTTCAATGTAATTTCGTGCTTCTCAACTAGTGTTGAGTAATTCATGATACGTTTGATAACAATTTTATTTCATCAACGGGAATCTATTTGTGTTAGGAACGGAATGGTCAAGCGAATAGATTAGGAACGAAAATAAGAAAAATATATATATCTACTTTTTTGTTTTTGGGAATAAAAGAGAAAGAGAAATAAGCTCAGTTTAACCTAATATTCGTATTTATACAATTGACACAAGGTCCAGGTCCACATCTTGACCGGATCTCCTAACCTGATTCGAGGCCCCTATTTTTGTAAATGAAAATAATTTTTTTTTAAAAAAATAGAAATTTAGGAAAAAATTTAGAAATTAGATCTTGAGTAGTTTTTCTAGATTCTTGTGTTAATTCTAGTTTAGAATTAGTTTAGCATATAAAAAAGAAAAAAATCTGAGAATTAGATTCAAAACTAAATAAGCTCTTAAGATTTTACCTTTCTTTTAAAGACAAGTCAGCAGAGCGTGGGTGTGACTGAGATCCACACTCTTCTTTACCACCATCATCAAATCAAGCTTCAATTGAGTGCGCGTGACTTCGAGGTGAGTGAAATTGCAAATATGTGACTCGCAAATCTGGAAGGCCGCCCTCGAGCGAAGGTCGCCCTCGCCTATCTCTTACATATCTACGTCTTGCTGGAGTCTAGGTGTAGCTCACTACTCTCCTACATGTCTATATCTTTGGTTATGCTACAATTTTCTATTTTATCCTTTTTTATAGAGCAAGCAGGTCATCCTATAGCTAGAGTGAACTTGTCATGCTTAAATTGTCTTCTGTTGGAAATATCCTTTAAGATCACTTGCAATTCTACTTTAATAGAAAATTAAATGGTTCCGAGCAAATCTTTTGCATTGCCATTTGTCTTGTGTTCATAAGTGTTGAATAAGCCTATACCCCATGGGTTTTCAATGTCATTTGCTTGAAGGTTTGATAAGTTTGTGCAAATAAGTGCACCAACTTTAGAATCATCTCCATCCCTAGCTGTTTCGTCCTTGCCCATTTTACCAGGTAATGTTTGCCCTTCTTTTTGCAGTTAAGAGAAACTTAAAAGTTCAATGCACCTATATATTTACTGTCGACATCCTCATATTGTGAGTTAAAAACTAATTAAATTCTTTGCTACAATTTCCAACCATCCATCTTTGACTAAATATTATGTTAAATTTTCCATGGCCATCTTAGAATATCTTAATTAGTTAAGTCCTCATAAAAGTCTAGTTTCAAACATGATTTGTTAAGTCTCCACTAACACTTTTATAATTAAATAAAAAATTTGGGCATAGAAATCTTAGGGTAGTATCAAACACATTTATGTTCTTTATCTATTTCGATAATAGAAATTATGGGTAGTTTACTACATGCATTCTTGTGCTCGAAAACTTGCTCGGGGAATAAAAATAAAAAATACTATTTATGAACATAAATTATTCTTAGGAACAAAAATATTAGGTTTTTTTTTTTTTGTTGGTCATGCTTTATCCATACTCTAACTCTCAAACTTTTGCTCTGCTTTCTTACAGAGCATGAGAGTCAAAACCTACACTCGATGTTAAATCGTTCTCACCCCAACCCTTCTGAGAAATTGAGGATTCGAACCCCTTACTTACCCCTTCCCATGTGGAAATGGTGGCAACCCTAGTGGTTCACGGGGTGCATTAATGTGATGATGATAAATGAAGCTTGATCAATGTGAGATTATTAGTGCAATTAAATGGGTCGACAACTATTCAATAGTCAAACTTTTGCTCTGCTTTCTTACAGAGCATGAGAGTCGAAACCTACACTCGATGTTAAATCGTTCTCACCCCAACCCTTATGAGAAAGTGGGGATTCAAACCCCTTATTTACCCCTTCCCATGTGGAAATGGTGGCTACCCTAGAGGTTCATAGGGTGCATTAATGTGATGATGATGAATGAAGCTTGATCAATGTGAAATTATCAGTGCAATTAAATGGGTCGACAACTATTCAATAGTTGGAAGAGTTTCAAATCTTATGTGGGAAATCCTTTTGTTGATGTAGAAGTTTCAATACTCGTCGAGAGACGTGATAAGCATCATGTCTACTATAAAAGTAGCCGTATGGGAGACTACTGCATGAAATTTCAGAAGATCGTGCACATAAGATCCATCTATATGATATATAATGTATTAAATTATAGCTAAGTACTCTATCGATATTTATAGATATATTATAATGACCACAACCTCATATTGTACTTTATTTTTATACAGTTTGATGTTTGAAAAGAAAACTTATTAGTTGATTTTATTTTATTTTTACAAAAATTGATAAATTACAATATCCTTCTCCTTTTTCCTACATATTTTGATTGTCAAGATCAATTCCTCCTTATCATGCCAAAGTTCTACGAGACTTCTACAGTGAACAATATATGATAATGTACGTACATACGCAAGCAAGCTAACCTTAGATAAGAAAAAAATTTCATGTTTAAAACGTGTGTGATTAAGGAATATCAAGAATACTAATTAACTACATAACCAAGTTTATTCAACCCTTTTTGGCAACTATAAATATCGATAGAGTACCCTACAAAAAAATACAAGCCAGAGAGATCTTCACACCGAAGATTATGGACATGTCGAGATCCAAAATCTAACTTAATGTAAAAAGATCAAGTAATGCTCGGGTATTAGGACTCATCGCGTACTTCTTTCCATCACCCTTGATTAAAAATAACTTACACTGTTGTAGCCCCTTTATTCAAATAAATCTGAAGTTAGAGCCCCTCAGGAAAAGCGTGGTGCTCAGAAAAAATAAGTCATAATACTTTCCCACCAGTGATATTCACTGCAGAGGAAGAGGGTCAAAAAGACTTACAAGTCACCGCTAATATTACAACTTGCATCTAGCACCAAGGGCCAATTCATGCCACGTGTCAGCGTGTCCATCTTCACTTGCCATAACCAAACTACTGACTCTGTGAAATATGATGCAGGAAAAGCAGCATTCCCTCGATCACAAAGGGAGGGAGGTCTTCACTTGCCATAACCAAACTTCTGACTCAGTGAAATATGATACAGGAAAAGCAGCATTCCCCTCGATCACAAAGGAAGGGAGGGAGGGAGGGAGGGAGGGAGGGGGGGGGGAGGGAGAGAGAGAGAGAGAGAGAGAGAGAGAGAGAGAGAGAGAGACTACAAAAAGAGCAGCTATTAAGTATGATCACTCCATGCAAGTTTCGAGGAGTAGACTACAAAAATCCAGACTGGCGTCTGCGCTAGATGTCCTGATGAAGATATTTGGTTTTCAACTCAGCAGTTGAACGGACATAAAGAAGTATCATAGCAGGACAAGACAAACAGCAGAACTTTCTTGTGCACACCACCTTACCTGACCTTGTACCGTTAACAGAAACAGAGGCTGTGGATGGCGAGATACCGACGGCAGCGATCCTAGTGTCGGTCCCGATAATCCCATAACCGGTTTCTCGAGCCTGATGCGAAGAGCGAACGATGCATTCATCCGCTTGCTCAGTTCATCTGCCTTGGCCGCCACTTCCTCTACCTTTTTCCTTATAACAGCCTGTGAAGTTGTTGAACTCATTATCCAGCCTCCTGAAAAACAAGAGCTCGCACTCACCTCCCACGACAGACGACCTCAGAAACATGGTCTGGTACCTCCCATGATCTGATCCCTCCTCTTGGACCGCGCTCACTTCTTCGTCTTCCCTAGTTTTCTTGGGAAAGTTCTGGGCGTACTGACTGTTTGGCCGCTGAAGGCTCGGTAGAGTGACCCCCTTTTCTGTAAAGGGCCCTGCGAGGTGGCCCGTTGGTGCTCTCGGGGATGGCCGCGAATACAGCTGTTGATGGCGCAAGATGTCCTTCAAGATCGACTTTAGAAAGTTGTGATCCATGTAGGCGTCTTGCCATTCCGGCAGCATTTGGGACTCAAAACCTTTTCCAAACTTCAATCTTATGCTTACTATTCAAATGTAGGTTCACACAGTACAGCTTCTTCAGCCGAACATGAATGAAGCTGTGAGGAGTTGTGAACTGTAAAGTATTGATCAAGGGAAAAAGTACTTGGCCCTTACTATATATGGAGAGGTTAGGCAATGAAGAATGGAGAACATGAAACAATAGCAACGTGTGAGAACAAGAACAAGTCTCAAAGAACAATATGGGATTGGTCACCTTACTTGGGATGTTTGTTCTCATGCCCTTAAATATGACTTCATTTTAACGGTTCCACTAACACATATGATATAATTATTGATGAGATGATTGTTTTTTGGTATTTATAGGTGAACTCACCTCAGGGACGCAACTATCATCACTCTGACCATGTCTTTTGAGCCAAACTCTGACCATGTCGACTCGGTACGTATGCAAATTAAATTTTGAACTCTCTAATAGTATCAATTGAGTACTAAATCTCTTCACATTTTACTAATTGAGTTTATACGCCATTGTAATTGAAAATTGCTGCATGGACGTCGACTATGTGGCACGGCCGGCGTTGACGTGGACAATTCTTAATAATATTATAATTTTTTTTCGAATTATAATTTTTTTTTTGTTTTTCCATTTTTTTTCTTCAATTTTTAACTTTTATCTTCTCTTCTCATCCTCATTGGCTTGGGGGCGAGGGTTGCCCTCACAAGGCTAGACATGGGCATCCCTCACCCCAGGCAGTTGCCAGCCATCAACAAGGCTCGACAATGGCTAACAAAAGGAAAAAAAATGGAAAAAGATAAATGAAAGAAAAAGAGAAAAGAAAAAAAAAGAAAAGTAAAGAAGGTAAAGATAACAAAAGAATAAAAATAAAAAATAAAATAAAATAATTAAATTATTTTATTATTTACATCAATATTGGCTATGCTGCATAGAGCCGACATTCACATTAGCGGTTTTTGGCCAAATTGGCCGGACTCAACTAACAAAATATGAAAAAGTGTAAGATTCAATAGGCACAGTTAAAATATTTAGGACTAAATTGGTAAAAGTATAATAAGTTCATGACTTTTTTGGATAATTTTTCCCCCGTGTCTATTGCACAAGATCCTCTGGAACGAGCTTATCATCCTTGCAAACCAAAAACATCCTGCCCAGAAAACCATAATTTTCTGCGATAATTTTATTTGCCTCGACATGTCCTCGTCGCTGAATAAAAGTAGTGGCCTGATCAACATGTTCGCCAACGTCAAATCCTGCAAATTCAGAATAGAATATGGAAAAAAGAGGGAGAACTTTGATTGATCTGATCGTAGCAATTTCACGATCTTGCGCCCACACCACGCCCCGTGGCCTGACCCACGAACCAGCGCAAAGCGCTTGATTTCAAGCGATGCTTCATTCTGCTCGAAGCAGAAGAGGAAGGTTGAGCTCCTCTCGTCCGACGTTTTTCTTGCCCAAAGCTGGATCTCTGCAAGGGGGGAAGGCGATGGGTTTTTCGTTCGGCGAGATCGTTTGGTGTTGATAGCAAAGGAGAACCCTATACGCATAATATACTCAAATAAAGAAGGATGGTTTACAGCAAAAAAGGAACAACGCAGCCACTTTATTGAAATCGCTGTGCTCACTGCTCAGCTACATTATTTATTTAGGTAAATAGACAATATTCACGCTGCACGATCGCATTTATTACATTCTACTGCGAAGTTTTCAAGTTGCCAATGCTAATGGAAACGCTTCAGCTACAACTTTGCTACATAAACTCCAGCGACTCAGCACAACAGATGGTCATCATTTGGAGAGTCTACTGCCCAATCTCATATTCTGAAATGGTCAATCTGGAGGTTCCGGACAGTGAATTTCTTTAAGTTGCTTCCTTTCCGGGAGATCAGGTACTTGCCCCAGTTGTACGGCCTGTACTTCGGAGGGTTGTGCTCATCGGTCAGTTCCTCCAGCGGCTGCACCATGGTGTAGTGCGGCGGCATGAAGAAGAATGGAATCGAGATCCTGTCTTTCTTCGATTTCACCATCGCTCTATGCTCCACGCTATCATACGCCTCGTTGCTCCAAACCTTCACGTGGTCAAGAGTTAATTAACCAAGATTACTCCGTCGAGTACCTCACCCACATTCACAAATGCGGTACACATGCATGACCGATGATTATGAATTAAAATCACAGATATTGATCAAGTTAGAGGCAAGCACGTGTGCATAAACTTGGAATTTGATTAATTGATTATTTTGGTTTGGCTGGAACATGAAGATTGACTGGTTTCATTAGAGAGAGATCCATAATATTTTTCATATTCTTCAAGCAACTACAGATGATCATGCCTTAAGAGATAGATTGAGTGAAAGGGACGGATCTTAAACATTAGACATAGGCACAACCACACACGGGCCAAATAATCTTTTATGTACACATTTTCGAGCGATAAACTGTGCATAAAGAAAATAAGTGGTACCTTAATAACGTCGCCAACATTGATAATGAATGTATCAGGGATGGGCTTGACTAGGACCCACTCCCCATCGCTCTTCCTCTTCACCTCGAGGCCTGGGACGTCGTCTTGAGCCAGGATGGTGAGCGCCCCGGAGTCCTTGTGGTGGCCTATGCCCATAGCGAGGTGTGGCGTGGGGCACGGCGGGTAGTGGTTGATCCGGACGAAGCTGGTCTGGTCCTTGAAGAATTCATCAAACCTGTTAGCGGGCAAGCCCAGGCTCTGAGCTATCAGTCCCATCAGCTTGTTCGCGAGTTTCTGCACTTCCTGTGCATAATCTTCGCATGCTTCCCTGAATTTAACAGCCGCAAGAGAGTCATTTTGGATGGGGCATGAGATGCGAGCTCCATAAGAAAGGTAGGGAAAGAACAAAATCGACATTTTCTTTTTGGTTAAACGAGGCACATTTTCACAATGTGACTTCTTATATGATGTAAGGTACCAGCTTCTATTGAAACGCCATGTAGCCTAAGGAAAAACAATCATGGAAACACTAACCTTAATCCAGGAGGGTACTCGGGCCACTGATTGGTACACTCAATGACACCCTCTTCGCCGTCCTCAGGTGAGGCCGGGACTACCGTCGGCTCTTGCACGGTGAAGTCGAAGACCTCCTTCCAGTCCCTCGCGTTCTTGGTGTGCTCCGTCTCGTAGTACCCCAGCGTCGTCTTCCTCTGCACCTTCTTCTTCTCCGCCAAATCCTGCCTGAAGAACTCCCTCACCTCCCGCTCAATCCTCCTCCTCTTCTCCGCCGGCACCCCGTGGTTCGCCGCCGTGAAGAACCCCCACTCCTTGCACGCCTTCCCTATCTCCGCCACGAGCCCTTTGATGGCAGCGGAGTCAGCGGCCGCACCGTCGGAGGGTGAGTAGCCAGGGAGGGCGGTGAGGTCGATGAGCGGGATGCTTTCGGCTTGAGGGGCTGCGAGATTGGGCCTGTGTTCGACGTCTTGTATGATGACTGGATCCACGTCTCCCATTTTCTTTTTCGTGATAAAGATGGTGAGTATGAACTTTGGGTTTAATCGTGACTTTGTGACTGATCAGGAAAGATCAAATCTTTTCTTCTTCTACTTTTTGCCGTGGGTGATATTGAAGCAGTTATAGGAGGAGCATTTTTATAGAGGCAATGGTGGTGGCTGATGCACGACTGATCCTGGAGGCGATTGCGTAGATGATTCGGATGTAACTAAGGAGCGTCCAGGATGGCGGCAGGCCATGTAGAAAATCACGAGGAGAGAGGCAAATTGAGGACGAAGAGTTCGTGATTCTTGACGTAAGAGCTTGCATATTTCATTTTGAGGTACTTTTGTTCGTGAAGCTGGCGGTAAATGATTGATTTCTGATTCCATCGCCATGTGGTTGAAAAGTATTTGGACAGGTGATACAATTGGTGCACGAGAATCTTGAACAAGATGTGATGGACTAAGAACAAGCTAGGGCTCAGCGCGATTTCTAAGTTTGATCATGAGAATCATTCCAAATAATCTCTTCTATAGTAATAGTATACAATGGTATTGCCGAATTAAAATTTCAAGTGTAATTGATGTTACCGCCGAATTGAAATTTTAAGTGTAATTGATTTTATCTTAACACAAAACGATTGATTACATGCATAAGGGAACATTCTCAATATGAAAAAAATTAGGGAAAATTATCAATAGAGTCCAAAACATATTGTACGCATCACATTTTGTTTCAAAATATTTCAATTTGTCAATTTAATCATTAACCTTTTGACAATTGCCTAATATAATCATTCTGATCAATTTTGGCCAAAAATCACTTATATGAATGTTAGTTGTTTTATATGATATGACTAATACTAATGTAAATAATTTTTTAAATTAATATTTTTTTGGATTTTTTTTTCTTTTTCTTATTTCCCTTTGTCAATTTGTGGCCTAGATGGTGGCTTGCGAAGGGTGCTTGGCCCAAGCGCTGCCCTTGCTTGATGTAGGTGGCCTAGTCATGCCCAAATCCAGCTCAGCCCTTGCGTAAGCCCTCAATGGCCTTAGCGAGGGCCCGCAACCCTTGCCTAGCATTCAACAAGGTCGTTGTGGTCCTCATAAAAAAATAAAAAAATAAAAGAGGAGTAAATCCATAAATTATTAAAATATTCTAAAAATTGTTCACATCATCATTAACTATGCCATGTAAATGGTTAGCGTCTACAACGGCATTTTTTGGCTTAAATTGGTCGGAAATGATTAAATTGATAAATTGTCAAAATGTTTAAAATTAAATTGACCAAATTAAAATATTTATAATTGAATAGTGTCTATACAAGAGGTTTAGGATTTTCTTTTTTGCTTTGACAATTATGAAGAAAATTCTGTGATGGTTGCTTGTTGTCCAATTCTTAGCAGAAAGGAAAGAAAATTCCGATAAAATACTTTTCTTTGGACGATAATTGGACCTCGTGCTAGAATCTGTTGAACGAATGACGAAGCCAACACGGCATCGAATTCCTGCAAGTCAAATGATGTTCTCTCTCTGCAAATGCCAAGCTGGTCATCAACCAAGTAACCTCATGTTCAAAGGAGCAACGGGTTTTCTCTTAAAGTTTTGAGCATGTACATGGGAATAGTTCACCCGCAATTCTCTTTGTCTGGAGCACAACGAAGACGACTTATCGAAATGAAAAAGTTATGGGATCCACAAGATACACACATAAGTACAATGTACACCGTATAGTTGGGACTTTACATTTCCGTTGCCCGTTCTAGATATCGTATGATACATTATTTTTTTTTGATCTTGAAGACTGTCCTGTCGTCGAGGAAAGTAGCATCTCTCGATGTCATCAAAGAGAGAGATGCTGGGAGAGAGGTCATATGTGTTAACTGTGTTTGATGGATATGAAGATCCGAGAGTCTACTCGGATCAAGCGGCAATCGGAGTTTTGTCCGTCCTTTTAAAATTTGGTGAGGTAAATCATGATGTCCGAGCTGATAACATTATGGGCAATCCTTTGAAAAGTTGCCAGTATACATTGCTGAGAATCCAGGACAAGAGACTGAATGGATTGCTGCAGCAGTCGGGTGCTGCAGCTGCATCAAATGACTAGCTTCAAGTTCACTTCAAAGAAGACTTATTAGATTAATTCATATGCAAATGATCGATGTATTTGCGTTTAATCAATTGTGATATGAGGATTCATGTGCTCCACCGGATAATATGTTTGGTCTAATGTTGTAGCGAAGATATAAAAATGGGTTTCTTTTAACACATACTAGATCAGACGTTCTTTTTGGCACATAATACAACCTAATATGGCACTATACAGTTTCTAAAACTTGATCTGGTATATATACATATGGCTTAGATTGACAGTGAAAAGAAAATGACTCATCACAAGCTCTATGGAGATCGCATCATCTAAATTTTGCACATTTCCTTGACGATGCCCATCATTCATTTCTCATGAACTTTCATGTACCATTCCATCAACTTTACAGTGATTTGTGAGGTGGGCGAGGGGCTAGTCTTGGGTCTCAAACATGTCTCTCTGCAATTGCCACAAAGCATATATAATCAAACGACCATTAACAAACGCGGGGCGTTGAATCCCTAACGCATCTATCATGAAATGGACATTGCGAATGTTTGAAAGGTAGATGTCCTGGGACAAGAGGAACAATTAGTCGGATGGCGAATATAAGTAAAAATGTGCCTTTGTGTTGGGTGTCCTAAACATGAAGTTTTACCCTATTCGTAAAGCCTCAACAATGTGAAGTTGTGAACCAAAGGTTAAAAAAAAAACCTAACAATGGTGGAGGCAAAGCAAACGAAGGGAAAATGTCGCTTAAGAGACTGGCAAAGGACTAAAGTGAGCTGAGCCTAGTTTGTTTATAAAATGGGTTGAAGGTGGAATTATAACATATTGGTTCAAATCCATATGATTTGAGTTTTTAACTTTTAAGCTTATTATAATTCATATCATAAGTTTGAACTGGCCCATTTAAATAAATGTGGTTTAAAATATGAATTTTTGACTCATTTTGATACTCCTATCATTAAGGCATGGACGAGTTGCCTATTCCCTAAACAAGCTCAAGAGATGTCCAATCATTAAAGATCAAAGCGATCTTATCATGTATTGACCATTGGTTGGCAGGCAATCCTGCATCAAGAAAAGTCTAAATGGTGTAAGCCAAAGTCAAATATAAGAAGTTTGGCAAAATCCTGACTTAATTTGAGGAAAATAAATATAATCTACATAGAATGTCAAAGATCATAAGAATAACAAAATAGCTTGCCCATTTCTCACACACGAATATTTTGGAATATCCTGCCGATTGCTTTCCATGTGACCCAATATATAAAGCTTTATTGTGAATAATTCCAGCCTTGAAGGAAGTAACGGGCTTGACCAAATTATAATGCAATACTATCATGAGCTCAGTCCATTTAATCAGTTAAGCTCAAAATCATTCACTTGAATTCATTCGCCGTCAATCCGATTAAAATGTGAACTATATGAGCCTATTAACTACTAACGCAAATGCTCATACTAACTATATGCAGCTTTAAAATATATTTTTATTTAGTGGTAAAATTTAGTCCCTAATTTTCTATGCAATTAATAACTAAATGAAATTTCAAAATTTAGGTGTCAACCGATTCCTTCATATATTGTTGAAAAGTATTTGACTAGTGATCCAATCAGTGCCCAAGATACTTTAAATAAAAGTATCAAATTAGGAACGGAAAAATTATAATAAAAAAAAAGTCTTAAACTTATTGCAATCATGTCAACTCTATTCTAATCTTTTTTTTTTTTGTTTGGCCAATTGAGTCCAAACACTTTGCATTCGTGCCAATTTAGTCCATCCAGCTAATTTTAACAAAAAATATGAATGTCAACCATCTTACGTAGTTTGGTTAGTGGGTCAATTTTAATAACATTTTTTAAATTTATTTTCCTCTTTTTTTTCTCTCTTTTTTTTTTCTTCCCTTCTTTCTCTAGCTTGACAATTGGCCAGAGGCCCGTGGCCTAGCAAGGTCGACCTCATTGCCAACTAGTTATGGTGAGCAAGGCATGAGGTCAGCCTCGCCGACCCTTTCCTTTCTGTAATTGTCAAGCTAGAGAAAGAAGGGAAGAAAAAAAAAGAGAAAGAAAAGAAAAAAAGGAAAAATTAAAAATTTGAAAAAAAAATTAAATTATTATTATTATTTATCAACATTAGCATTGCCCAACGGTACATAGAACGTCCGGCGTCCACGTTATCAATTTCCGACGAAAATTGCCAAATTGATTGAATTGGCACAAATACAAAAAGTGTATAACTCAATTCAAAAAAAAAAAAATGAAAGTTTAAAACTCAATTAGTACAATTGCAATAGGTTTAAAACTTTTATGGTAATTCTTCCGGTTAAGAACAATGAAGGGTTTCGATGCAATTTCAGTGCATGATCACAAAAACCATTCCTGATATTGTCATCTATAACATATACAATGATATAGGCCAACTAATTACTGAATTAAATTTTCAAGTGTAAATTAATTTTATCTCTACTTGAAACGTTTGATTGAGTGCAAAACCAAACTCTCTCGATCGGGAAAAGTTTGTGGTGCGCTAGGTCGTCTCTCCATGATTGCTTTTTGTCCAATTCTTTTCCACAAAATATGTTTTCTTTGGACAAAATATTTGGACTCGAGCTAAAATCTATCGAATGCATGACGAGCCCAACAGGGCATGAATTCCAGGAACTCAAATCACGTTAACCTCTGAAAAGCAGGCCATCATCTATGTAACCTGACGTTCAAATAAGCAGCGGGGCCGTCTCTTTGGTTGCGAACTGTGTTCATGTCCTGAGCTTGTACGTGGGACTAGTAGTTCAGCTGCGATTCTCTTTATTTGGAGCGCAATGAAGACAACTTACTACGAGATCCACAAGACGCACACATAAGTACGTTGTACAAGGTACATGCAAGCCTCGGTTTGTGTTGCGGCTCTAGTTATCATATGCTTGCGAAATCCTTCTTGATCTCTAAACTGTTGTGTCGGCGAGGAAACTAGGATCAAGCTATGTGATCGAAGAGAGGCCATTAAAAAAATGCATCGGTCTCTTTCTGTGTGTTGATCGGGATTGATGCATTTGAAGATCCGAGAGCCTGCTTGGACTTATGCGGTTCAAGCAGCAATCGGAGATCACGGTGTATGACACATGAAGGTTGCTTTCTTTCTGTTTATATTTTCCTCTGTCCTTTTGAATTTAAAATTGCTATGGACCCTTTCTTTTGAGTAGGATTGGACGTTGGCCCCCACGTTGGTGAGGCCAGAACCCTTGTTCGGTAACTAAGACATGCCGCTGGAAAAATAACGTTGGCTAAGGATTATCTACGGTGCTGTCCAGAGGGCGGCTGTTAACAGTAATATCCGAGGAAGAGTCGCATATTCGAAAGGGATTTTGTAAAGTGGATGATTGAGAGAAATCCAGCAGATGGAAGCCTTGCAGATCAGGGGCTCTGATCATGTGGCCATGATGTCCCAAGCCGATACGATTGATAGGCAATCCTTTGGTGAAAAGGGACTGAATGGTTTGTTTCAACGGCCAGTTGCTGCTGGGTCAGATGACTAGCTTCAATTCAAGTTCACTTTGGAGAAAAGTTATTAAGATTTATTTATCCACGGATGATAGATCCTTTTTCGTAGTTTCATCAATTTCGGTATGAGGATTTATGTGCTCCACCTAGGAATTTGCTTGGTCAGATGTTGTAGCGAATATAGAAGAATGGATTCTTTTCCGAGATGTACTAGACTAGGACTCACTCTTCCTCGTTGAATGCGATTTAATGTAATGCAATACTGCTTTCAAAAAATGATCTACCCTACACATATATACCCTAAATTGATGGAGAAAAAATTGGAAAAGTATATTAAAAAAAAAGTATTAATCTTAGTATCAATTTCATCATAAACTTTTGAATTGGATTAATTTAATCATAAACCTTTTATATTTGTACCAAGTTAGTTAACTGGACTAATTTTGGCCGAAAATTAGTGACGTAGACGTCGACGTCGACTATAATACATGGTGCGGTTGGTGTTGACTTGGACTTTTTTTAAGAATATTTCGAATTTTTTCACAATTTTTGTGTTTTTCTTTTCTTTTCTTTTTTTCTCTTTATATATTTTTGGGGCAAGGCCCAGCAACCCTCGCCGAAACTAGGTGAGGGCCGCAGCACCTTTGTCTAATCTTGGCAAGGTCTCATGGGCCCTCGTTGGCCATGTTAAGGGCCTGCGAGCCCTCACCCATTGCTGGCGAGAGTCGGTGAGCAACTCTTGATGGCCCCCAGCTTAAAAAAAAAAAAAAAAAAAAAAAAAAAAAAAAGGAAGTGAAGAGAGCAAAATATATATATATCCACGTTAGTATTAGCTGTGCCATATAGGATAACCAATGTTCGCGTCAACGATTTCAGGCCAAAATTGATTTGGCAATTTTTTACAATGCTTAGGGCTAAATCGGCAAGTTAACTTTGAATTGGGAGCCATATAATATGTTTGGGATTTTTGGGACAATTTTTCCGAAAAGATCCCGTGCAATGAAACATGATTTATCTGAGAAAATGTTATTGGCCTTGTCGCTAAACAAACACAGTGGCTTGATCAATAAGTTCGCCAATGTCAAATCCTGCAAAATCAAAAAAGGGTAATGATAAAGGAGGGAGAGCTTTGATTGATCTGAAACATGTTTGGTCGAGTTTGTGTTGTCAGCCATCCGACAAAATTGAAACGACGCAATACAAAGACGATTAGCATGGGGGTGTAGTTTCTTATATGTCTTTTGTTTTACCCCAATTGGGCTGAGCTGATAAACATTCGATGACAAGAAATTGGGCCAGAACCGAAGGTGGTCGATGGGTCGAGTCTTCGTAGGTGTAGCGGCTGTCTAGAACCGGTGGCCGTCTTCTGAGAGACTTCACTTGCAAAGTACAACAAACTATTAACGAGATTTTTGGCTATTCCCTTTTAACGTTTTCTACTGATGATGGCTGACAAATACGAAATTCGTGGGTAAAAATGGAGTGAAAATTGTATCACTAGCAACGATAGGTTTAAAATTGAACACACCTCTTAATTGAGAGTATAAACATTGAGCTCAGGACAAGGCATTAAGGCAGTCACAAAAACAACAAGGGCAATCTTCTTGGGAAATGTCTCCATCACCTGAGAAAGAACCAACCCACCCAAGCTGCGATCGACAAGGATCACTCTCTTGTGTGAAGCTAGACCTTCCATGACATCTCTCAGGGGCTTGAAGTACTCGAAGATCAATTGCAGAGATTTGGCCTTTGATGGGAGAACAATAACAAGAAGATGATTTTTTACATAACAGAACAAAACGATCTCTCATCTTATATAAACCTAACAGGAATCGATATAGTAGAGTAAAATAGATACTAAGAAAGCAAACACAAGATTTTTACGCGGAAAACTTGAGGAGATCAAAAGACAAGAGGCCGAAGTCCACTCAAAATCTTCACTATCAACAAAATCGTGTGAACAAAGTTCTTCTCTAGTAAATATTAAATGTACATAGCAGCAAAGACGTCAAAAACATCATTCTTAGCAGTACACATAAATTTCACAAGAGATGAAGTATAAATGTAACCAAAAACGCAAGTTTTGATCAACCCACCAAAAACCTGATGCAGGAACTTCAAACGAAAATCAAACCGTTCACTTTCGATAAGAGTGCGCCATTAATACATGGACAAAAAACTCAATTCAATCGGATCACGAATCAACCTCCGATGCCAGCTTGATTTAAATCAGACTCTTCCTTAGATCCTATATTTTATGCTTTCTCTTTCTTTCTTATCATTGCGTCTCAATTGACATTTTCTATGGCTACCATTTAAAAGATAGTGAAAAACATTATTTTTTCATTTGACTTATTATACGAGCTCAAGCCCTTTTGGGGTTGCAATTCATTGGGCTTCTTCCACATGAGAGTGAACCCAACTAACAACCTGAAGTAGGTCGATACCAGAAGTCGCTACGTCAGGTGTAGTGACTCTGTAACTGGATGATCTTAGCAATTTCACGATCTTGTACCAACACCTTGCACCGTGGCGTGAACCATGAAACAGTGCAAATTGCTTGCTTTCAAGTGATGCTTCCTTCTACTCGAAGCAGAAGAGGAAGAAGATGAGGAGGGCAAGTGATGCTAGGTTCAGGTTCTTGTCCATATGCCTCTTGCTTGATGTTTTTCTTACCCAAAATTGGGCCTCTACTAAGGGGGAAGGCGATGGGTTTCGTTCAGCAAAATCGTTTGGTGTTGACTAAAGCTAGCGAAGGATAACCTTCATTGGTCACCAATTACGAAATCAATGGCGTTGACTATTCTTGCGATCCCACATTTTTGTCCCTTTTGAATTGAAAAGTATTTGATAAGTGATATAATCGGTGCACAAGATAATCTTGAAAGGAAAGAAATGGCTTAGGAACAACGAAGCCATTTAAAAGCATGGTATTCCTGATATTGTCATCCATAGTGTCTACAACGACGTGGAGAAACTAATTATTGATTTAAATTTCAAGTGTCAACCAATTCTATCTCTATCTAAAACGATTGATTTATACAATCAAGCTCTCCCAATATGGAAAATTTCACGTTGGGCTTGGCTATCTCTTTATGATTGCTTGTTATCCAATTCTCAGCAAAAACGAAAGAAAAAAATCGACAAAATATATTTTCTATGGACAATATTTGGATGTCGTATGCTCACGAAATCTTTCTTGATCACTAGACTATCATGTCAAGCAAACCAAGATCTTACTATGTAAATGGAAGAGAGGTCATTAGAAAAATGTATCCATTTCTTTCTATGTGTCAATTGTAGTTTAATGGATTTGAAGATCCGAGAATCTACTTGAACTAACGCGGTTCAAGTGGCAATCGGAGATTATAGAGAATATATGAAGCGTTGCTTTCTTTATGTTTATGTTCCATTTTTTTTTTTTAATCTCTGTCAGTTTGCAATTAAAATTGGTAGGGCTATGCTCAGAGGGCGGTACCGTCACTTTCCATAAAGTGATGGAGCCCTCCTCACGACACATCCCAAAGTGTAGGATTTTGGAAATCGGTATATCAAATTGACAAAATCTATTGTCAAAAATATCAGTGCTGTAAAATTGCCCTACTGTAAAATTGACCATACAACTTTTGGGCTTGTATGATGTCAATTGATATTTTGTGAGATTGTCGTTTTCATGAAATTGACGAAATCCCCTCTGATCA
The DNA here is from genome assembly GCA_014182585.1 of Eucalyptus coolabah. NCBI lineage: Eukaryota > Viridiplantae > Streptophyta > Magnoliopsida > Myrtales > Myrtaceae > Eucalyptus > Eucalyptus coolabah. Next base: position 24,870,899 of record CM024628.1, on the reverse strand, counting down.
CTCAATTCAAAACTTAATATTAAATTAAAACAAAATCAATACGAACAAAAAACGGAGGCAAAGCATAAGAGAGGAATTGGACATAGATAAATAGTGGTGCTGGCAATGGCAGCTACAGGAGGCAAAATGGTGGTGGGGCTGGGTTCAAATGGAGGGAAGGCGAGGTTGTCGGGTGGCGGTGGATGTTGCGACGAGGAAGGATAGGCGGCGACAGCAAAGACAATGCTGCTACGGGGTTTCAACATCCGAGTCTCGCGAAAGCCGACGCCTTCATGTCAGAGTTATCCCTCACCCTCACTATCGAAGCTTGCAATCACTCCTATCGTTTGTCCAATCTCCTTCTCTGGTACAAATTCCATTCTCTGATCCTTTTCTTTTGGGTGGGAGTGGAAGTCGAGGCCACAACCCTTGTTCAACGATGAAGACAGGTTTGGCCAAGCAAAAAGTTTGAAATCTATTACATTTATGCAAATTCCATTTTAAATTCTCTAATTGTATCAATCGAGTACTAAACATCTTCATATTTTGCTAATTGAGTCTGTACAGTCAATTTTAATTGGAAGTTGCTGAGGTGGACGCTAACTATCCTATGTGGCACAGCCGGCGTTGATATAGACAATTCTTAATAATATTTTAATATTTTTCAAAACTATTTATTTTTTTTTTTTTTTTTTTTTTTAACTTTTATCTTCTCTTCTCACCCTCATTGGCTTGGCAAGGGCGAGGGTTGCCCTCACAAGGCTAGACATGGGCATCCCTCACCCGAGGCGGTCGCCGCCATCAACGAGTCTCGACAATGTTTGATAGAGAGAAAAAGGGAAAAAAGATAAATAAAAAAGAAGAGAAAAGGAATAAAAAAAAAGGAAAAGTAAAGAAGGGAAAGAGAAGAAAAGAATAAAAATAAAAATAAAATAAAATTATTAAAATATTATAGAAATTTACTAAAAATTTATTAAAATATTTTTGAAAATTATTTACATCGACATTGGACTTGTCATATAGAGCAGCCGGCATCCACATTAGTTGTTTTTTGTCCAAAATTGGCCCGACTCAACTAACAAAATATATCAATTAAAAAAAAACTAACAAAATATGAAAAAGTATAAGATTTAATAGGCATAATGTTAAAATGTTTAGAACTAAATTGATAAAAGTGTAATAAGTTTGGGATTTTTTTAGACAATTTTTTCTCAATATCTATTGCACAAGATCCTTTGGAACGAGCTTATCATTCTTGCAAACCAAAAATATCCCGCCCAGAAAACCATAATTTTCCGCCATAATGTCATTTGCCTTGACATGTCCTCGTCGCTGAATAAAAGTAGTGGCCTTATCAACATGTTCGCCAACGTCAAATCCTGCATATTCAGAATAGAATATGGAAAAATGAGGGAGAACTTTGATTGATCTAATCGTAGCAAATTCACAATCTTGCACCCACACCATGCCCCGTGGCCTAACCCACGAACCAGCGCAAAGCGCTTGATTTCAAGCGATGCTTCATTCTGCTCGAAACAGAAGAGGAAGGTTGAGCTCCTCTCGTCCGACGTTTTTCTTGCCCAAAACTGGGTCTCTGCAAGGGGGGAAGGCGATGGGTTTTTTGTTCAGCGAGATTGTTTGTTAGAGAGATAAAACATATATCAAAAGAGCAATTAAACACAGGAGCTAATGATAGTGGAAGAATCAGACTTAGCGAAGTAACTGAGGCAGAGAAGGCTGGAACAGAGGAAGCTAGAGCAGAGGAAAGTCGTTAGCTGAAGAATCTGGAGTAGAAGAAGATTGATGAGCTGGCGATCCATGGCATGAATTGATGAGCTGGTGATCCAAGGCATCAATGAGCTGGCAATCCATGGCATCAAAATATGGAAAAACAGAAGTTGATCAAGCGGGATTAAAGGAACCGCCTGATTAAAGCTAGAAGAACTCTCGCATATTTCTATATTGGTTATTCTGTTGTAACAAGTTTGTAATGAAGTACTTGAACTACCGCACTAGTATAAAAGGATAAGAGAATGAGAGTAGAGATTAGTGAACTTACCTTCATCCTTTAAAAACTCAGTTTTCTCTTGGAATCATCTGTAGCAATTCTCTTCACCTCTGTATTTTCAAGAATGGTGAAGTCTTGTAAAGCATGATCTCGAACTTCAGAAGAATGAATACATTTGAGCAGAGGTATTTCTCATTGATTGTTCAAGAGTTGAAATCTCTTTCATATTCAGATCGTGTTCTATGTTCAATTTCTTCTCATGGTATCAAAGCATGAATGCCTGGGAGTAATAGATCTGATATGTTCTTGCTGCAAGATAGTATAGAGATTCTGGTGGTTTCTTAAGTAGTTGATCTTCAAAAGTCTGCTTGGTTATTTCTTCAAATCTTCAAGGTTTCTGATCATATAAGAATGGCAACTAGAGTGCAGAAGTATCCTTTCCCTATCCATGTGAATATAGCTAATTTCGTTACTATCAAGTTGAATGAAGAGAACTTTCTGTTATGGCAAGCTCAATTCAATCGATTTCTGAAAAGCCAAGATCTGATTGGCTTTATTAATGGTGAAACATTACCTCCAACACAAATGATACGAGACGATAAGAACAGGAGAAATAATGAATCCCGATCATCCTGGATTGGATAAAAACCGACCAGCTCATATCATCCTGGATTAGTGGTGCTGTATCAGAGAATATTATCAGTCTGATAATTGGTTTAGAAACCTCACTTGAAGTATGGCAGGCTCTTGTAAATAAGTTTACACAGAAATCTATTGCAAAGGAGTTTGAGTTGAGAGGAAAACTTCGGGCCCGCAAGAAAAGAAACAGATTACTAAGCGAATACCTTCGTGAGTTCAAAACTATACGTGATCGTTAAATGCAATTGGAAAGCCTGTTGATGATATAACAAGAATGTTTGGCATACTCGAAGGGCTAGATTCTGAATATGAAACTTTCAGGACAACCATGTATTGTCTAAAGCCTCAGCCAGAATATGATGAGGTAATTTCACAACTCGAAAGGTTTGAAACCCGATTACAAACATATTCTGTGAATGAGTATAATACCAACTTGGCCTATTATGGGCAAAGAAGAATTGGAACAAGTCAGCAGAGAGTTAATCCTAGAAATCAAAGAGAAAATTTTCGAGGAGAAGCTAACTATGGTAGAGGACAGTCATTCACTCGAAGGGAATATGGAAACAATGTTACAGAAGCAGGAAGGAATCAACAGATTAAAATGAATACCCTGAATTCAACTCAGCAAGGTCAGGTTAACAAGGATAATTGGTCTAATTTTGGACAAGGATTTAGACCATATTCCAATCCTGCACAAAGATATCAAGGTGTTAGGTCTTATTCACCACAAAGTCCGAATAGTGGAAGACAAACACAGAGTACAAAACCTATGAGTAATGGATTACTGCAATGTCAGATTTGTAAGAAATTAGGCCATACAAAGCACTCAGATGTTGGTACAGGTTTGATAACTCATACCAGGCAGAGGAAATACCAACTGCATTGGCAGCCGTTCATATTGAAGAACCATATGGCTCGGAATGGTACCCAGATACAGGGGCTACAGCTCACATTACCTCAGAACCTGGTAAGATTCAAAACTTCGGTACATATAATGGTACCGACATTTGTCATGATAGGAGATGGATCTCATTTGTCAATCTCCTGCATTGGTAATGGAATATTGAACATAGAAAATAGCAAATTACCTCTGAATGATGTTTTAATAGTCCCCGAAATAAAAAAGAATCTTCTATCGTATCAAAACTCACCGATGATTATCCCTGCTCTTTTATTTTTGATAAAAATGGGGTATATGTGAAGGACAATCACAAACATACAAATGTGAAGCTAAGAAGGAAAGTCAAGGGACTATACCAGGTGGAACCTAAAGTTGCAGAGGTCTTCTTCACACAAACTCAACCAGAGGTTGGAGAGGACATCCGGCATCAAAGACTTGCTCACACCAGTCTTAAAACAGTGGAGACTCTATAGAAACAACAACTCATTCATTTTAGTTCTAAAGCTCAGAATATTTGTAGTAGCTGTCAAACCGCCAAAAGCTCAGCTTTATCTTTCCATTTCTCAGAACATATCTCGAATATTCCATTAGAAAGAATACACCTTTGTGATGTATGGGGACCTTCACCAATTCAATCTGTTCAGAAATTCTCCTATTATGTCATTTTTGTGGATGATTTTTCTCGGTATAGTTGGTTATACCCAATGAGACAAAAGTCGAAGTCTATGAGATATTCATTATGTTTCAAAGACTTATAGAAAATCGGTTTAACCACAAGATCAAAATCTTTCGAGTGATGGAGGAGGTGAGTTTACTAGCAGTAAATTTCAAACTCATCTACAAAAATGTGGAATCAAAAAGTATATTTCTTGCCCTCACACACCGAGCAAAATGGTGTCTCGAAAGAAAGCATCGACATGTCATTGAATTGGGTCTAGCAATGATGTATCATGCTACAAGTACCACTGAAATATTGGGTAGATGCATTCAAAACAGCAGTTCACATTATCAATCTTCTGCCCTCAACAAAACTACATATGCATTCACCCCATTATAAACTCTACAACAAGACACCAGACTATTCTTATCTTCGAGTCTTTGGGTCAGCATGTTATCCATGTCTCAGGCACTACACAAAGCATAAGTTTGATCCAAGATCACTTACATGTATCTTTCTTGGATATAGTGAGAAGCATAAGGGATACAGATGTCTCTTACCTACAAATGGAAGAGTCTACATCAGCAGACATGTCATATTTGATGAGAAAGTTTTTCCCTTCTCTCATACTATACATACTGAATATCAACAGGGATCAGATTTATACAAACAGTGGATAAAAGGAGTACTATCTTCGATTTCCAGTTCTACTAAGCAGAATCAATCACAAGACAATATATCAAGGGAGCATTTACAGCATACCAGATCAACTCAAACAACTTCAGTAATACAGGACAATGAGTTCAGTACAGGTAATCCTGCGAGTCAATCACAATTCCAGATAGTATCTGATACTGAAATGCAGAATGATCTTCATAATGCCTCTGGAGTTACCGAATTGCATTTGCTATCTCCAATCATAGAGGAACAAATACCTACAAGTCAAGAGACTACCTCAACATCAAATGCTAATACGTAACATATACAAATCGGTTACGGCGAACGAGATGCAAGGTACTTCTTCAACTCATCCTATGCAAACAAGACTTCGATGTGGAATTATTAAAGCAAATCCCAAATATGCATGTCTAGTTGAATATCAGGTTCCTATAGAACCAAAATCAGTAAAGTCAGCATTAGCAGACCAAGGATGGTATCAAGCAATGAAAGAAGAAATGGATGCCTTATATCAGACTCAAACCTGGGATTTAGTTCCTCGAAATGATCATATGCATGTTATCGGATGCGAGATGGGTGTTCAAGGCAAAACTTGCACCGATGGAAGCCTGGATAGACTCAAAGCAAGGCTTGTAGCTAAAGGCTTCCATCAAGAAGAAGGTCTTGATTTCACAGAAACCTTCAGCCCTGTAGTAAAACAGGCAACAATCCGAATAATTCTATCAGTAGCTATGATGAAACAATGGAAAATTCATCAATTGGATGTCAAAAATGCCTTCTTACATGGAACCTTAAGTGAAACAGTATATATGGAGCAGCCTCCAGGATTTAAAGAATCACAAAAGCCTCACCATGTCTGTCTTCTTCGAAGATCTCTTTATGGACTTCGACAAGCTCCTCGAGCTTGGTTTGATAGGTTTAGCAGTTTCCTACTCGAATATGGATTTTTCTGCAGCTCTACTGATCCTTCCCTATTCATTCTGCATACTAAAACAGCAACCATTCTCTTATTATTGTATGTAGATGATATAATTCTCACTGGAAGCTCTCCTCACATGATTTCTGCTCTTATTAATTCTCTGAGTATTCATTTTCATATGAAGGATTTAGGGTCCCTGCACTATTTCCTCGGCATTGAAGCTACACGAACTTCAGATTATCTGTTCTTATGTCAAACCAAGTATGCTCTAGACCTTCTTACTCGAGCTCATATGCTTAACTCAAAACCAGTTTCAACTCCTCTTGCATTAAAACCACCTATTCTAATCAATGATACTATACCTTTGACCAATCCTACCGAATATCGAAGTCTAGTTGGAGGTGCATATCTTACATTAACCGGACAGACATTGCTTATGCTACTAATATTCTCTGTCAAAGAATGCAGCAACCTACAATTGCCGACTTCAACCGGTTAAAAAGAGTCTTGCGATATATCAAGGGAACTATCAAGCTTGGCTTATTCCTTCACTCTCACAATACCATGAATCTCTATGGTTTCTCAGATGCTGATTGGGCAGGGTGTACAGAAACCAGAAGATCAACAACTGGGTTTTGTATATATCTTGGATCTAACCTTATATCCTGGGCAGCAAAGAAACAACCTACAGTGAGCAGATCTTCTACTGAAGCTGAATACCGTGCTCTTGCCTCAGCCACTGCCGATCTTACTTGGGTTAGTTTTGTATTGCGTGATATAGGTTGTTCCCTTAATCCTCCTATTCATTTGTACTGTGATAATAAATCAGCCATCTCTCTCACTTTAAATCCTGTTTTACACGCTCGAACCAAACATATTGAAGTAGATTTCCACTTCGTTCGAGAAAAAGTATCTTCAGGATCTTTACAAGTCAGATACATTCCAAGTGCTTATCAATTAGCTGATATTTTCACCAAATCACTGACACGAAGTGTACATTCTTATATGAGAACCAAATTGGGAATTTGTACTCTACCTATTCCCAATTTGAGGGGGGATGTTAGAGAGATAAAACAGATATAAAAAGAGCAATTAAACACAGGAGCTAATGATAGTGGAAGAATCAGACTTAGCGAAGTAATGAGGCAGAGAAGGCTGGAACAGAGGAAGCTAGAGCGAGAGGAAAGTCGTTAGCTAAAGAATCTGGAGTAGAAGAAGATTGATGAGCTGGCGATCCATGGCATGAATTGATGAGCTGGTGATCCATGGCATCAATGAGCTGGCAATCCATGGCATCAAAATATGGAAAAACAGAAGTTGATCAAGCAGGATTAAAGGAACTGCACAGATTAAAGCTAGAAGAACTCTCGCATATTTCTATATTGGTTATTCTGTTGTAACAAGTTTGTACGATGTAAGTACTTGAACTACCGCACTAGTATAAAAGGATAAGAGAATGAGAGTAGAGATTAGTGAACTTACCTTCATCCTTTAAAAACTCAGTTTTCTCTTGGAATCATCTCGTAGCAATTCTCTTCACCTCGTATTTTCAAGAATGGTGAAGTCTTGTAAAGCATGACCTCGAACTTCAGAAGAATGAATACATTTGAGCAGAGGTATTTCTCATTGATTGTTCAAGAGTTGAAATCTCTTTCATATTCAGATCGTGTTCTATGTTCAATTTCTTCTCATGGTGTTGATAGCGAAGGAAAACCCTATGGGCATAAAAGACTCAAATAAAGAAGGATGGTTTGCAACAAAAAAAGGAACAACGAAGCCACTTTCTTGAAATCGCTGTGCTCAGTGCTCACTGCTCAGCTACATTATTTATTTAGGTAAATAGACAATATCCACAATGCACGGTCGCATTTATTACATTCTATCGCGAAGTTTTCAAGTTGTCAATGCTAATGGAAAAGCTTCAGCTACAATTTGCTACATAAACTCCAGCGACTCAGCACAACAGATGATCATCTTTTGGAGATTCTACTGCCCAATCTCATATCCTGAAATGGTCAATCTGGAGGTTCTCGACATCGAGCTTCTTGAAGTTGCTCGTTTTCGGGAGACCAGGTACTTGCCCCGGTTGTACGGCCTGTACTTCGGAGGGTTGTGCTCATCGGTCAGTTCCTCCAGCGGCTGCACCATGGTGTAGTGCGGCGGCATGAAGAAGAATGGAATCGATATCCTGTCTTTCTTCGAGTTCACCATCGCTCTATGCTCCACGCTATCATACGCCTCGTTGCTCCAAACCTTCACGTGGTCAAGAGTTAATTAACCAAGATTACTCCGTCGAGTACCTCACCCACATTCGCAAATGCGGTACACATGCATGACCGATGATTATGAATTAAAATCACAGATATTGATCAAGTTAGAGGCAAGCACGTGTGCATAAACTTGGAATTTGATTAATTGATTATTTTGGTTTGGCTGGAACATGAAGATTGGCTGGTTTCATTAGAGAGAGATCCATAATAATCTTCATATTCTTCAAGAAACTACTGAGATGATCATGCCTTAAGAGTTAGATTGAGTAAAAGGGACGGATCTTAGACATTAGGCATAGGCACAACCACTCATGGGCCAAATAATCTTTTATGTACACATTTTCGAGCGATAAATTGTGCATAAAGAAAGTTCTTTTTTTGATAAGCAGTACCTTAATAATGTCGCCGACATTGATAATGAATGTATCAAGGATGGGCTCGACTAAGACCCACTCCCCATCGCTCTTCCTCTTCACCTCGAGGCCTGGGATGTCGTCTTGAGCCAGGATGGTGAGCGCCCCCGAGTCCTTGTGGCGGCCTATGCCCAGAGCGAGGTGTGGTGTGGGGCACGGCGGGTAGTGGTTGATCCGGACGAAGCTGGTATGGTCCTTAAAGAATTCATCAAACCTGTTAGTGGGCAAGCCCAGGCTCTGAGTTTTCAGTCCCATCAGCTTGTGCGCGAGTTTCTGCACTTCCTGTGCATAATCTTCGCATGCTTCCCTGAATTTAACAGCCGCAAGAGAGTCATTTTGTATGGGGCATGAGATGCGAGCTCCGTAAGAAAGGTAGGGAAAGAACAAAATCAACATTTTCTTCTTGGTTAAAGGAGGCACATTTTCACAATGTGACTTCTTATATGATGTAAGGTACCAGCTTCTATTGAAACGCCATGTAGCCAAAGGAAAAACTGTAATATGATGCAATAATGTAATATTATGTTAGTGGACCCCAAAAGAATAAACTGAAAAAGAAACTGAAAAGTTATTAAAGCAAAAAGGAGAGGGGAAGGGTTCGGTTAAATAGAAGCTGAGGGGTCCTCGACCAAAAAAGAAAAGAAAAAAAAAGAAAGAAGAAGAAGAAGAAGAAGAAGAAGAAAGGGAAGAAAGGAAAATGGGTTTTGGCACGTGCATGCCTTGGATGCCTCATCAAGCCAACTCAACTCCATAACACCGCACCCGGTAAGAGATCAAGCCCTCGTTTGTTCGATTAAAGTAATTTTTGGATTTAGGATTTAAATTCGAAATTTTTGGAAAACTGAGCGGCGAAGTCTAATTTTGGAGTCGTTGAGCCGCGTATTTTTGCAAGAATGGTAATTTAGGGTGTTGTGAAGCCGTGGGATTTTACGGATCATGATTTAAGCTTATGGTTTGTCCGAAACAAAATTTCAAAGTTTCCGGCGCGCAATAAACAGTACGCGTCCAGCAGCCTTGGGCCCGTATTTTGTCATTTTTCGGCTTGATTTTGGGATGGCCAAGTTGGGATTCTTGTGATATGTTTCAAGGGCTCTCTATTGAATATAAGTACGTTCGGATTGGAGTTCGGAAGAAAAAGTTAAGGCGCAATCAAGTTTTGCACTTAAATTTCGTGTTGCGAATGGCTTGAACAATCGCTTTGGTTATGCGATTTGTTAGTGCGTAGAAGTCCTTTTGTTAAAGTTAAGGCGTAATTTAGTTGTTTCGAAGTAGAGACAGAGTTTTATTAGATTTTAACATTTTTCTCGGTTATTTGTTAGGACCTTGAATTCGACGATACGAGTATCGTTCGTCGTTTGGTCGTCGACGACAAGGTGAGTGGTACTATATCTTCTTTGGTTTTGTAAAATCATGTCTTAAAGTCTATATATGTATATATATTGAATTGAGAAGAGCATTTTTATTGCATAAAAGTCAGATCGAACAATTGCTACCCTTTGGTTGATTGTAAATCTTTGAAAAGCATGTTATACAAGGTTTGTGGAGAAATATATATGAAATTGCTTTGCGACTGATTTGTGGAAAGATTTATGATGATTTGAGAAACAAATATGAAAATGGATGATGGGCTATGTTGCAAAATGTTATTTGTTTGGTTTGAGATATTGATTTTGGATTGGATTTCTGGTATTGGAGAATGGTTATTTATGCTCAATATGACTGTGAACCCAGTGAGGGGTTTTTGGGGTATGCATACCAGGTTTAGGATATCCTTCTGGGCCTAGCCACCGGCTTTGTAGGTGGAGACCTTGCCAAGGGGAAAATCTTGGTCGCCTTGTCACAAGGCATTGTGTCGTGACCATGGTTAGTTATTGAGCAAAAGATTGATCAATGAATAGACCATTGATATGTGTTTTTGATGGAGATTATTCAATGGATTCGACCATTGATACTTAACTTTTGATGGTGATTTAAATGAGTCTTCCATATTAGTATAAAGCTTTGATGATGAGAAATAACTTTTATATGATTCGATATGTATTTTATATATTGAATTGGCGTTATGAAATTTGGTATTGGTTTGTATACATGCATAGGGATTGTTCTATCTGCTTAGAAGATATGTACTACTCACTAAGCTGTGGTTGCTCATCCCATTCCTCCTTTAATTTTTTTTAGGTTCCTCAGCTAGCGGTGAATAGAGCGAGTGCGTAGTCGGTGGGAACTTTTAGGGAGTTCTATTTTGTTTTTGGTATGGTTCAAGGAAGTGGTGCAAATAATACTTACTAGTAGTTGGATCGTCTGAGTTTTAAACATATATCTCTTTTTCTTTTGGTGGATTATAGAAACTCTGATATTGCAACCAATTTGTTGGTTTATCTGATATATATATATATTAATTTTGGTATGGTTCAAGGAAGTTAATATTAATTTATTGGTTGTGTTTGAGGCTGCGTTCTTTCTAAAGAAGGATGGCTATGTCATTCCCATTCTTTGTGGTTTTGGGGTGTGACAAAAACAATCATAGAAACACTAACCTTAGTCCAGGAGGGTACTCCGGCCACTGATTGGTCCACTCAATGACACCCTCTTCGTCGTCCTCGTGCGAGGCCGGGACTACGGTCGGCTCTTGCACTGTGAAGTCGAAGACCTCCTTCCAGTCCCTCACGTTCTTGGTGTGCTCCGTCTCGTAGTACCCTGGCGTCCTCTTCTCATCCCTCCGCACCTTCTTCTTCTCCTCCAAATCCTGCCTGAAGAACTCCCTCGCCTCGCGCTCAATCCTCTCCCTCTTCTCCACTGGCACCCCGTGGTTCACCGCCGAGAAGAACCCCCACTCCTTGCACGCCTCCCTATCTCCGCCACGAGCCCTTTGATGGCAGCAGAGTCAGCGGCAGCACCATCTGAGGTGAGTAGCCGGCGAGGGCAGCGAGGTCGATGAGCGGGATGCTTTCGGCTTGAGGGGGTGCGAGATTGGGCCTGTGTTCGACGTCTTGTATGAAGGCTGGATATACGTCTCCCATTTTCTTTTTCTTGATAAAGATGGTGAGTATGAACTTTGGGTTTAATCGTGACTTTGTGACTGATAGGAAAGATCAAATTTTTCTTCTTCTTCTTCTTGCCGTCGGTGATATTGAAGCAGTTATCGAGAGGAGCATTTTTATAGAGGTAATGGTGGTGGCTGACGCACGACTGATCCTGGACGCGATTGCGTGGATGATTCGGAGGTAACTGAGGAGTGACTAGGATGGTATCTGGCCATGTAGAAAATCATGAGGAGAAAGGCAAATTGAGGACGAAGAGTTCGGGATTCTTGACGTAAGAGCGTGCATATTTGCTTTTTGAGGTAGTTTTCTTCGTGGAGTTGGCCGTAAATAATTAATTCCTGATTCCATCACGATGTGGTTGAAAAGTATTTGGACAGGTGATGCAATTGGTGCACAAGACAATTTCGAACAAGATGTGATGGTCTAACAACAAGTTAGGGCTCAATGCGATATCAAAGAGTGATGATGATTCTATAATCTCTCCCATAGTATATACAATGGTGTTACCGAATTAAAATTTTAAGTGTAATTGATTTTATCTTAATGCAATGGAACATTCTCAATATGAAAATATATATATTGAGAAAAATTACCAAGAGTCATAAATATATTATACGGATCATATTCAGTTTCAAAACCTTTCAATTTGTTCAATTTAATTCTTAACATTTTGACAATTTACCAATACAGTCATTACAATCAATTTTGATTAAAAAAATGGTTCATACATTTTATGTATTATGATTGGCATTGACATAAATAAATTTTTATTTTATTTTATCTATTTTTCTTATTTCCCTCTACCAGTTTGTGGCCTCAACAGTGGCCTACGAAGGGCGCTAGCCCCAAGCGTCGCCCTTGCCAAATTTGGCTTGAGCAGCCACACCCAAATCCGACAAGGGCATCTTGGCCCTTGTGTAGGCCCTCATTAGCCATAGCAAGGACTTGCAAGCCCTCACCCAATAATCAGCAAGGGCATTGCAGTCCTTGTATAAAAATAAAATTAAAAAAGGAAAAAGAAAAAATCTAGAAAAATTATTTAAATATTGCAAAATATGTCCACGTTAGCATCGATTATGCTACGTAGAATGATTAATATACACGCTAACATTTTTTGGCTAAAATTGGCAGGAATAAGTGAATTGGTAAATTATCAAAAAGTAATTAATAAAATTAAAATATTTTTAATTAATAGCATATATATATAATATGTTTAGGATTTTTTTTTTCTTTTGACAATTATCCCAAAAAAAATTGTAATGGGTTAGGCTGTCTCTATATGATTGCTTGTTGGCCAATTCTTGGCAGAAAGGAAAGAAACTCCAATAAAATATTTTTCTTTGGACAATAATTGGGCCTCGTGCTAGAATCTGTTGGACGAATGACAAAGCCAACACGGCATTGAATTCCTGCAAGTCAAGTCACGCCAACTCTCTGGAAATGGGAAGCAGGCCATCAACCATGTAATCAAAGAAGTCACGCGTTCTCTCTTAAAGTTTTGAGCTCGTGCGTAGGAGTAGTTCACTCGCCAACTCTCTTAAAATATGTTAGGAGCGCAGTGCCGACAACTTATCAAAATAAAAATGTTATGGGATCCACAAGATACGCACATAAGCACACTGTACACCGTATATTTGAGACTCTACATTTGTGTCGCCCATTCTAGATATGGTATGCTTACGAAATCTTTCTTGATCTGTAAGAATGTCATGTCGACGAGAAAACTAGGATCTCATGATGTCTTCCTGGAAGAGAAGTCATACGTGTTTACTGTGTTCGATCGATATGAAGACTTGAGAGTCTTCTCGGACTTTGTACGTTTCATGTGGCAAATCGAAGTTTTCTCCGTGCCTTTGAAGTTTGGCGAGGCAAATCAGGGTTTCATCCGGAGGGTGGTGGAGATCAGGGGCTCCGTTGATAATACGGTCATGATGTCCGAGCCTGTGACATTATGGGCAATCCTTTGAAAAATTGCCAGTTTCATTGCTGAGAATCCAGGACTAGAAAGAGACTGAATGGTCTTGCTGCAATAGTCAGGGGCTGCTGCTGCATCAAATGACTAGCTTCCCATTTTGAGTTCAAAATTCATCACGTTTTTGAAAGGAAATCGGCCTACTGCTATACTTGCTAATGTTGGTATAGGGAAGCGTTTGGATACTATGTTTTAGTCGCAGTCTCATAGAGAATTATCTTATGTTTTGCTTAGTGATAAAATTGGCATTTGTAGACTTAAGACGTTAATTTATCTTAGTTTTGTATCTTGTATTTACCCAAAAAAAATGACTAGCTTCAAGTTCACTTCAGAGAAGACTCATTAAATTAATTCATACTCAGATGATCATTGTGTTTGCGGTATAGAAAAATTGTGATATGGGGATTCACGTGCTCCACTTGGTAATATGTTTGGTCTAATGTTGTAGCGAAGATATAAAAATGGATTTCTCTTGACATATACTAGATCAGACGCTCTTTTACATGTAGAATACAACCTAATATAGCACAATGCGATTTCTAAAACTTGATATGATCTATATACATATGGCTTAGATTGACAAGGAAAAGAAAATGACTCATCACAAGCTCTATGGAGATTGCATCGTCCAAATTTTGCACATTTCCTTGATGATTGCATCATTCATTTCTCATGAATTTTCATTATCATTCCATCAACTTTACAGTAATTCGTGAGGCGGGCGTAGTGCTAGTCTTGGGTAAACATGTCTCTTCACAACTGCCACAGGGCATACATTATCAAACGAACATTGACAGACGTAGGTTGTTGAATCCCTAACACGTGGATCACGAACCAGACATTGCAAATGTTCAAAAGGTAGATGTTTTGGGACAAAAGGAATAATTACTCTGGCGAAAATAAGTAAAAATGTGCATTTGTGGTGGGTGTCCTAAACATGAAATTTTACCCTATTCGTAAAGCCTCAACAATGTGAAGTTGTGAGCCAAAGGTTAAAAAAACCCAACAATGGCATAAGCAAAGCAAGCAAAGGGAAAATGTTGCTTGAAGAGACTAGCAAAGGACTAAAGTGAGCTGAGCCTGATTTATTTATAAAATGGGTTGAAGGCGGAATTATGACATACTTGTTCAAATTCATCTGTTTTGAGGTTTTAACTTTTAAGCCTATTATAATTCATATTTTAAGTCTGAAGTGACCCATTAAACAAACGTGATTTAGAATATAGATTTTTTACTCATTTTGATAATCCTATCATTAAAGCATTCCCTAAACAAGCTCAAGGATAAGTCCAATCATTAAAGATCAAAGTGACCTTATCATGTATTGACCATTGGTTGGTAGGCAGTCCTGCACCACGACAAGTCAAAATGGTGGAGGCCAAAGTCGAAGATAAGACGTTTGGCAACATCTTAGCTGAATTCGAGGAAGATAAAGATAGTCTACGTAGAATGTCAAAGATCATACGTGTACGCCGATTATCTTTTTCTCGGGGTGGGGGCGGCGGCAGCGGCTGCTATTTTCAGGTGCATAATTTCAATTCAAAAGGAGGCTCATCATGGGGATTGCACGAAATCTACCGTTCCGATCAATTTAAGTAGCCAAGTCAAAGGAAATCACCCTTTTTCTTGGGCCTTCGTGAAGGATGGATGAACCCAACCTTCCCAGGTGGAGCACACGAATCCCCATATCACAAATGAAGCGGCGAACACCGGAAGCAAGCACTTTGTGCTGGTCCACGGAGCATGTCACGGCGCGTGATGCTGGTACAAGGTAGTGACCTTGCTGAGATCATCCAGTCACAATGTCACTACGATTGATTTGGCTGCCTCTAGCATCGACCCGATTCTGGCTAGCTCGCTCCAATCAATTTCCGACTACTTCAAGCCCCTAAGAGATGTCATGGAAAGTCTATCTTTGCGCAAGCAAGTGATCCTTGCAGGCCGCAACTTCGGTGGAATGGCTCTTTCTCATGTCATGGAGAGATACCCAAAGAAGATTGATGTTGCTGTGTTTGTCGCTGCCTTGATGCCTGGTCCAACACTTAATGCCACTACGGTCAATACTGAGATACAATAATTTCAGATTGGTACCATCGTTGATTCTGTGGCATTTCATTTCATTTGGTAACTGTTCCTTATAATTTTATTCTCATGAAAAGTCAAATCTAATAAAAGCAATTATTCCCTCAATTGGCCGCCGTGATAACTTTTATGCTGTCCCTTGTGACCGAAGTCATTCAGCAGAGCAGGTTCTCTAGGAGACAGCCACTATAGCAATGACAATGGGCCAAGCAACCCGCCGACTGCCTACACACTCGGCCCAATGTTCTTGGCCTCGAGGGCCTATCAACTCAGCCCGATTCAGGTACCGCAGAAATTCTCAAAATCAATCAAATTGGAGCTCCTCTTTAATAATAATAAAAAAAAAAAAAACTTCTTTTTTTTTCCCTTCTTGTAGGATTGGACGTCGGCCAACACGCTAATGAGACCGCAACGCCTGTTCAACGACGAGGGAAATAACATTGTCCGAGCAAAATTACGGGTCTGTCCTATTGACACCTAAATTTTTGCCAAAAAATATTTCATTCCGGCATATAGATTATCTAGGTGTTTAATATAGTGTTTTAAATGAAAGATGTTTTTCCTATAAAAAATAATAATAATTAAAAAAGAAATAAAAAAAAAGAGAGCAAGGTGGGGCCAATGATCTAAATGTGATTAGCCAAGCCCAAGAGGTCAAATTGGAATTCAAATGGTAAGTTGGGGCCAAAATGCAATTTCCAAAAGTTGAGGGACCAATTCGCAAATTTTGCAAAATTTGCACCCGAGCCCTTAAATTATCATCTTGGTCACCAATTAAGTTAAAATTGAATTTGGGCCAAGTCCAATCAATTAAATCGAGCCAAAAAAAATCACATTTATATTGAATTTGGTATTTTTAGATAAGAAAATGGCCAACTTTGAGGGACCTTTTTGCAAATTTGGGTGAGCAAAATTGTAAAATCTGGTCTAGATCTTAATATACTATACATGAGCTTGCTAATTGATCAAAAATCGCAGCCAAATTCATAGATTAAAGCACCTAAACCAGCTGACAAATCCCAATCCACAAGTTGGTTTGAAGTCGGAGTTGTTGAGTAAGCAACTTGGTGGCCCCACCATATCCTTCTTAGTTGTCAACCAGCTTGATCTTTGCACGTGATGGAAGACCGTAATGAGTAGTGCAAGTGGATGGAAATTTGCCAGGAATAAGCTGCTGGAAGCACGGGAAAGTTGCAGCAAAATCGGCACACTCAACATCTGCAAGATTTGAAAATTCTGGCTAAGTCAGAAAGTGGGTGGATAGCTCAGTTGGCAGGCTTGGTAGGTGGACAAAAAGCCGACCAAGAGATTGATGAATCCGGGGATAAGATCTACGAAATGAGTTCTTTTCGGGGATGAGAGAGGAGACGAGAGAGAGAGAGGGGAGAGCTCGGAATCGCTCCCCAAAGACACCTTCAGAAGCAACTCCAGAACAAACAAAACCCAGAAAATCCAGACTGACCTTGAGGAGAAAGTGAGATTTTCATAACCCTACGGCTAAAATTAGCCAAAGTCTTCAACTAAAGAGTGAAAATTCATTCAAAGATATTTCCATCCATAGGTCGCATGTTCCAAATGGAGATCGGGAAGGCCTCCTAAAGCCCCCCGAAAGTACACCCTCCTGGTGGGCCAAGAAACACTAGAAATTTTTCTAAAGTGTTAAGCCCGATTGGTCACGAGTGAGGGAAAGCCAGTGGTTTTTGAGAAATTTGAGAGACAAATGAGGAAAATATTGACTTTTACCCCAAACTAGAATAAATATAGTTTGGCTTGGTGTCAATTTTTCCAACAAAAGACGTCTTGAAGCCTAATTTTAGGGGTCAACGAAAATCTTTGTTGTCAGCTCTTCTTTTCTACAGATCTCTTTTCCAGTTGAAGAAGCCAACTTCCACGTGCTTCCAGAGGACAATTTCTCGGTTTCCTTGGCCAAGAACCACTTGCAAAAGATACTATGAAGCAAGGTAAGTATCCTAAACGTATTTTTGTTCGAGTTTGAACATGTTTTAATAGTGAAAAATTAAGAGGAAAACTAGTCCAAGAAACTGATTTTGAGGCTGGAATTTTTCTAAGTGTTGGAATCTCTTCAGGAGTTTTGCATGTGTGCTTTTTGAAGAGGTTGCTTTGATGTGTTCAGTTGGTCATTTTCTATGATGTTTGTTGCATTTGAAAGCTCATGTTACCTACCTTCATTCGGATCAAGTAATGTTTCTCTTAAATCTCGTATGTGATGGGTGTCGGGGCTTGAATATGGGCATTCAACCTGTTTGCTTGACTTGGGTTCAAACCCAGATTTGCAAAATCAGATCAAACCCGCATATTTGATGACGATTCCAGCTTGGTTTTCATGTGTTTTAAGTTGTGATTTCTATCTAATCTTACTCATTGCATGTGGTAGTTTAACCTTGATGTTTTAGTTCCACATAATATTGCTCATGCGTTGAGATTGAAGGCCGCAAACATGGCCCGAGGAAACTGGTTTGGGATGATTTGATGCACGCCAAGTATTAGACGAAATGCGCAAACCAAGTTTCGATCTTGAAACGGTCGATTTGAGCTTGGTTCTTGTTATATTCATGCTTTGGGCAGTCCTAAATTAGTGTAAATCGGCATATATCGGTTTAGGGAATTAATTTTAAATAAAAATTAAAAAATTAAAAAAATTAAAATTTCAAAAAATATAGAAATGATGGATGACATCAAATTAAGGCAAAAATAACATCTAGGAAGTTTTTTTTTTTTCTAATTTTAAAAGGTCATTTTCTTAATTTAATGATATTTTAGTATTTTATAACCATTTTTGTAAATAATCTATTTTGTGTAGATTAAAGTTATTTAGAGTAATTCCATGCATCTAGAGTAATTTCATGCATACTTGAATTCTCATTTTGCTCATGGGGGTCCTATCCCGGGGCGTGATAACAAGGTCATGTAATATTATTTGCTCGACTTGTATCGGGTTTACCTTTTCCGCATTTATTTTCAAGTCATTTCAATTTCTTGGATGTTTACTTACGCGCCACTTTTCATTAATTTGAGTGTAAATTTCTCTTCTAAATTATGTTAGGATTAGTCTAGACATTAAAAAAAAAAAAAAAACTACAAAAACATTTGCATGGACATTTAGTGGTTTCATAAAGATTATAATTGGTAATCAAGATTGTAAGGCCATTTAGATAAACAACATTCCAAGTTAGTGGTACCGTAATGACGCTAATAGAAACATTGGCGTAAACAAGTCTCTATTTCTAAAAATTTATGGTTGCGTATGAATCGAGACAACACTCCCGTGTCTTGATTGGTTTCTAGCTGACCCCAATAGGCTAGTGGCGACTCCTAGAATTACATAGGTTGTTCAGAACTGAAATATGAAATCCAATGTCACGTGAAGTATGGGCTTGGGAGAGCCTGCACTTAATCTAGGGCCATTGGTCCGCCTCTTTAGGTAAATACCCCTAAACATTTCTTTCTTTTTCCCGGACGGAAAAAAAAAAAAAAAAAAAAAGAGATCGTGACATGTCCGAAGGGTTGCTATCATATCGAGGACGACAAGCGATAGACAAGGACTTCATGCTGTGGATGATCGAGAGGAACCCACCGGACCAAGTGCTGAAGGTGAAAGGTTCAGATCATACGGTCACGATGTCCAAGCCGATGCAACTGCTCGCCCTCCTTCAGCACATTGCCAATACTACCCATTACTAATATGTTTCAGGGTCTATCGCATCCGATATATTCTTGCCCAGTGTTTATTTTGCTGGATGCCAATAAGATCTCCATGACCAATTAATCATTGACTCATTTCTTGACCCATATAGATAAATGGGTCATAAATAAGTTTATTAAATAAATGGATTATAAATGAGTTTAAACATAATATGATTGTTAAATAAGTTAGAATCGAATTTACAACTTACTTATACCCGATTCACTTCTATAATTCCCTTTTTCATTCTTTTTCACCCTCGCTCGATTTCGCATTCGTCTGCTCTGTACTCTCAACTCAATTTAGATACAAGCTTCCATATGATAATATGGATTTGGTCGAATCAGGTATGAATCACTAGATTTGGATTGTATATAAATGAGTCAAAATGGTTAAATAAATCTATTTGAATTGGATCATTTTCAACTTGATTCAAACCCGATTCGACTCACCCATTTGATGGGTCTCGATTTTATATAGAGATAGATTAATCTAAAGAAATACGACATGCATATGATTGGAAGTCGATATAAACAATGGGCTTAATCACGAGCTCGATGCAAATTATCACTTTATTCATATGTGCTGCAGTCTCCTCCACAGTGCTAACATTTTATGGTCCATGTACTCTGATGCCCCCACTCCATCGGTAAACAACGATTTACATACATGATGACCGCCGTTGCTTCTTTCGATCCTAGTCCGAGATCGATCACTCCGATAACTTGAAATGGTCGATTTGGATGTTCTCGACCTCTTGCTTCTTGTAGTCGCTTCGGTTTCTCATCGCGAAGAACACGCCCCAGTTGAACTCCTTGTACTTGGGAGGATTCTCCTCGTTCGTTATCTCGTCCAGTGGCTTCACCGAGACGTGACGGCCTGGGAAGAAGAAAAAAGGAACGGAGAATCTCTCCTTCTCTGTGTTAACCACCACTCTGTGCTCCGCGCTCCAGTACAAGTCATTCGTCCAAACCTGCACGAAAAGGCTATCCTTAGTTCATTTAAAAGGAGAGGCAAATCGACTAGCTTCTCTTATCTCTCATTATGTGTGTAGCGTGCGAACTTCAAAGTTTCATACTTCGTCATTGAATCAGAGACATGAGAAAAGACTGACATAGATGTGCACGTTTTACTGAATTTTTTCAAGCAGCAGATGCTTAATCATCCTTCTAAGATTGGGGACTTCTCATCTCAAATTGTTGAAAGAAGAAATTTCCTGACCCTAGCATGGGGGACACATACAACTACCGATGATTTTATTTTGGTTCCAAAACCCCAAAAATATCACATGGAATGTTCACTGCTTCAGCGCATGTGCATATCTCTATTCAAGCAAGTAAATGAACCCAATTGCTACAAGGTGATGAAGATCACTTGAACTAGCGGAAGCAAACTTAAGGAAAGCTGAAGCTAGGAAACAAACAATTGAGGCAAATCTAGCTCGAATGAATCAAACAAGAATTCTGATGGCATCGCATGATCAAGACAAATTCCTCCACAAACTATATTTGTTCCTCTTGTCAGAGGTTTTCAAGTCCCTGTGACATGAGTGTCATTGCCATCACAAGTTCAAAGTTTCTCTTGTCCCACCACAGGGCATTCGCAGTTTGCCTATGTCATACAGGACTGATGCATGCATTTTGGCACTGATTTCATCACAACCACCTACTCTGCTTCACTAGTAGTCAATTAAGGGAACAAAAAGGAAGTTCATGGATGATACCTGCATAGCATTGCCAAGATTGATTACATAAGCATCCGGTGTCGGCCTTATTGAAATCCACTCTCCGTCTGATCTCCGCTGTATCTGGAGCCCTCCCACGGAGTCTTGGGAAAGAACGGTCAGGGCCCCACCATCCTTGTGCCGGCCGACCCCGAGAGCCAACTCAGGCTGGGGGCACGGAGGATAGTGATTGAACCTGAGAAAGCTGGTCTGCTCTTTGAAGTAGCCATTAAATTTATCCGCTGGCAGCCCCAAACTGAGAGAGATCAGCTCCAGCAACTTGAAAGCAAGTTTCTCCACTTCTCTTGCATACTCCTCACACGTCTCTCTGCACCAATTATGTTAAAATGAAGCCTCATCAGTCCAAACTAAGATTGATGCGAGAACGCTCCAATTCAAAAGTTTTAGCTAGGTTCCTCCAAATCTGTCTTATTTATTTGTCATAAATATTTCCACATTTCTTGATTAAGCCCAAGTTTCTTAGAATTCTAAACACTCATGACTGTTCAAGTACGTCGCTCCGACTGAACTGACAAATAACTGGTATTGGTCAATGGTCATCCATCAAGTCTAAAAGATCAAAGATCGAATTTTTAAGAGGCCACTTATCTGCAAAGAGATGAGTAATCAAAGAAATAATTACATGGTATTATTACCCGCAAGCACTTCTTTTCTACAGAAAAATTAATCAAGTGTGACCAGGAGAAATTCTAGATCGCACCTGAATTGCGGGGGGCTTTGGGGCCACTGATTGGTCAGCTTCCTCAGGGACTTGTCCTCGGGGTGAGACAGAGCAGGGATCAGAGTGGGGTCCTGCAAGAAGAAATCGAAGACCTCCTTCCAGTCCCTCACGTTCTTGGTGTGCTCGCTGTCGTGGTACCCCATGGGATGGACCTCGTCCCTCTTCACTTTCTCCTTCTCCTCGGGGGGCTGATCGAAGAACTCCTTGACCAGCTCCTCCACCCTCTTGCGGAGGCCCAGGGGGACCCCGTGGTTGACCACCTGGAAGAAGCCCCACTTCTTGCACGCGTCCCCGATCTCCGCGGCGAGCTCCTTCCCTGGTCCGGGCGGGCGAGTCGGAGAGGTCGATCAAGGGGATGCCTTCGCCTTCCACCATCTTGAGGTCGGGCCTCTGCTCGGCTTCTTGGATGAAGGCAGCGTCGAGAGCTCCCATGGCGGGTGGATATCTATGGACGGATGGACGGAGCAGGGATGAGGAGAGGCAGGGCAATGACTTAAGAAGCAGTAGCCAGGGGGAGTTGGTGAAGAATTGGTCCAGATGCTTGTGCGAGTGGGTTTTGAAGACTACGTGTTCATTGAATCTGGACAAGATCATACGATGTGGAGGGGAAACTTCAAGACTGACGCACAGATCATCGTCTACATTTGACAACCCAAAAAAGAACTTAAGCATTTTCCACCTCTCTGATTGGACGAACGTCTGTTGCATTGGAGCGAGTCGGTTGTTCGCCAAAAAGGAACAAAATGAATAATTGGATCAACTTTGAAAGCGTTTCTTTCTCTGTTTTTTAGGGTAAAATGCGTGGGCGGGACAGGTGCGCCTGTTTGGTCGCCCGTCCTTTTCTTCTAGAAGCATTGTAGAGAGAGAAAGGACAAGCAGACAATTCAAAACGAATCAGGGCCCGGCCCGGCCCGGCCCGGCAAGCGTTGAATTTCACAACGGTGAGAAGTAGGCTCTACTTGTGACGAAGCTCAAGAACAAGCGTTTGTTTCAATGAATGTCGACTAGATTTCGGACAAAATCCTAACTCAAGGACAGCAAAACATCGAATTAAGAGGTTTATTCTGCTTCGCCATGACATCCACATTGTAGTGTACAATTCCAACGGTTGACATTCACAACCAAATCGACATCGTGAGGAACTTCGGTGAAAAAAAGAAAAGCTCCTATAATTCCAAATTCAAACAAATGCGAAGCAGTAAAAGAAAGGTTTTAAGCAATAACCGGGTCTAGGACTAAATATTTACAAGCGTCTGGATTTCATAAAAACTGAACGAAGACCTGGGTATAAGTTCGTCATGGAGCTGGCATTGAGGATGAGATGACCACATACGCCAGGTACTGCAGGCCTTCCTGAATTTTACCCACCGATGTAGTCTGATTAGTCCGGAGATGCTCTGAGAAAGCACTGGCTTTCTGCTGGATCGATGCCTCGTGAGGAACTTCATGTGAATCTGCAGTAGCCCCTTTAATAGCTGCTGAATAAGCTTCAGCTACGTCCGAAACTCCTGCATTGCGGAGCAACACTCAAGCTGTCATGCAGGAAGCTGGACAGTGTACATCATATATTAACTCCAGAAGAGCAAAACCTATGAGGTGCGATTTATGCAAGTATCGAGCATCAATCAAAAATTCTCATGCTCAGATCTGATTTTCGATTCATATTATGTCTTCCTCTTGCAGCCAATAAAAGTTATCCTGCTTCAAGATGATAAGACAAATCAATGAAAGATTGCCGAAATAAAATGCCAAGGATCTCTCTGAATCTATATCAAGGATCAATATTGCCCAATGGTGCAAATCTATAGGTAAGCCTCAAGCTTCAAACACGGATGCATACAAATAAAGTAGATACCAGATGGAGAAATTGTGTAGAAAGTACCAACCAGTAATAAAGCTGCGAGAAATTGCTTCCACGTAGACTGTCATTGACTGCGCCTTAATCCTAATAATCTTGGCCTTTTCAAGTGAATCTTCAGGCCATTCAATGTTCACCACATCCATGTCATCATCATTCTTATCTTTGTTAGTGCTGGATATGACTGATCTACCAAGCACCAGTAACTGAGTCACCGCAAAACAGCACATCTCTGAGAGCCTCTGCAAAAAACGCCAGAGACATTTTATCATGGATTAAGACATCAAGAAATGACTGCATAGTGATATGCTTCCTCAAGAACAGAAAAGTTCCGTACATGAACCCCTTCAGAGTGAAGAGCTTCCAGTCTGCTTGCAGTCCTTTGAATCATTGTGCAAATAAGTGCACCAACTTTAGAATCATCTCCATCCCTAGCTGTTTCGTCCTTGCCCATTTTACCAGGTTATGTTTGCCCTTCTTTTGCAGTTAAGAAAAACTTAAAAGTTCAATGCACCTATATATTTACTGTCGACATCCTCATATTGTGAGTTAAAAACTAATGAAATTCTTTGCTACAATTTCCAACCATCCATCTTTGACTAAATATTATGTTAAATTTTCCATGGCCATCTTAGAATATCTTAATTAGTTAAGTCCTCATAAAAGTCTAGTTTTATCCAAAATGATTTGTTAAGTCTCCACTAACACTTTTATAATTAAATAAAAAAATTTGGGCATAGAAATCTTAGGGTAGTATCAAACACATTTATTTTCTTTATCTATTTCGATAATAGAAATTATGGGTAGTTTACTACATGCGTTCTTCTGCTCGAAAACTTGCTCGGGAATAAAAATAAAAATACTATTTATGAACATAAATTATTCTTAGGAACAAAAATAGTAGCAAATACACCCTTAAATTTCATGGTTTTTTTTTTTTTGTTGGTCATGCTTTATCCATGCTCTAACTCTCAAACTTTTGCTCTGCTTTCTTACAAAGCATGAGAGTCGAAACCTACACTCGATGTTAAATCGTTCTCACCCCAACGCTTCTGAGAAAGTGAGGATTCGAACCCCTTACTTACCCCTTCCCATGTGGAAATGGTGGCAACCCTAGTGGTTCACGGGGTGCATTAATGTGATGATGATAAATGAAGCTTGATCAATGTGAGATTATTAGTGCAATTAAATGGGTCAACAACTATTCAATAGTCAAACTTTTGCTCTGCTTTCTTACAGAGCATGAGAGTCGAAACCTACACTCGATATTAAATCGTTCTTACCCCAACCCTTCTGAGAAAGTGGGGATTCAAACCCCTTATTTACCCCTTCCCATGTGGAAATGGTGGCTACCCTAGTGGTTCACGAGGGGTGCATTAATGTGATGATGATGAATGAAGCTTGATCAATGTGAAATTATCAGTGCAATTAAATGGGTCGACAACTATTCAATAGTTGGAAGAGTTTCAAATCTTATGTGGGAAATCCTTTGTTGATGTAGAAGTTTCAATACTCGTCGAGAGACGTGATAAGCATCATGTCTACTATAAAAGTAGCCGTATGGGAGACTACTGCATGAAATTTCAGAAGATCGTGCACATAAGATCCATCTATATGATATATATAATGTATTAAATTATAGCTAAGTACTCTATCGATATTTATAGATATATTATAATGACCACAACCTCATATTGTACTTTATTTTTATACAGTTTGATGTTTGAAAAGAAAACTTATTAGTTGATTTTATTTTATTTTACAAAAATTGATAAATTACAATATCCTTCTCCTTTTTCCTACATATTTTGATTGTCAAGATCAATTCCTCCTTATCATGCCAAAGTTCTACGAGACTTCTACAGTGAACAATATATGATAATGTACGTACATACGCAAGCAAGCTAACCTTAGATAAGCAAAAAATTTCATGTTTAAAACGTGTGTGATTAAGGACTATCAAGAATACTAATTAACTACATAACCAAGTTTATTCAACCCTTTTTGGCAACTATAAATATCGATAGAGTACCCTACAAAAAAATACAAGCCAGAGGGATCTTCACACCGAAGATTATGGACATGTTGAGATCCAAAATCTAACTTAATGTAAAAAGATCAAGTAATGCTCGGGTATTAGGACTCATCGCGTACTTCTTTCCATCACCCTTGATTAAAAATAACTTACACTGTTGTAGCCCCTTTATTCAAATAAATCTGAAGTTAGAGCCCCTCAGGAAAAGCGTGGTGCTCAGAAAAAATAAGTCATAATACTTTTCCACCAGTGATATTCACTGCAGAGGAAGAGGGTCAAAAGACTTACAAGTCACCGCTAATATTACAACTTGCATCTAGCACCAAGGGCCAATTCATGCCACGTGTCAGCGTGTCCATCTTCACTTGCCATAACCAAACTACTGACTCTGTGAAACATGATGCAGGAAAAGCAGCATTCCCTCGATCACAAAGGGAGGGAGGTCTTCACTTGCCATAACCAAACTTCTGACTCAGTGAAATATGATACAGGAAAAGCAGCATTCCCCTCGATCACAAAGGGAGGGAGGGAGGGAGGGAGGGGGAGAGAGAGAGAGAGAGAGAGAGAGACTACAAAAAGAGCAGCTATTAAGTATGATCACACCATGCAAGTTTCGAGGAGTAGACTACAAAAATCCAGACTGGCGTCTGCGCTAGATGTCCTGATGAAGATATTTGGTTTTCAACTCAGCAGTTGAACGGACATAAAGAAGTATCATAGCAGGACAAGACAAACAGCAGAACTTTCTTGTGCACACCACCTTACCTGACCTTGTACCGTTAACAGAAACAGAGGCTGTGGATGGCGAGATACCGACAGCAGCGATCCTAGTGTCAGTCCCAATAATCCCATAACCGGTTTCTCGAGCCTGATGCGAAGAGTGAACGATGCATTCATCCGCTTGCTCAGTTCATCTGCCTTGGCCGCCGCTTCCTCTACCTTTTTCCTTATAACGGCCTGTGAAGTTGTTGAACTCATTATCCAGCCTCCTGAAAAACAAGAGCTCGCACTCACCTCCCACGACAGACGACCTCAGAAACATGGTCTGGTACCTCCCATGATCTGATCCCTCCTCTTGGACCGCGCTCACTATTATCACTTCTTCGTCTTCCCTAGTTTTCTTGGGAAAGTTCTGGGCGTACTGACTGTTTGGCCGCTGAAGGCTCGGTAGAGTGACCCCCTTTTCTGTAAAGGGCCCTGCGAGGTGGCCCGTTGGTGCTCTCGGGGATGGCCGCGAATACAGCTGTTGATGGCGCAAGATGTCCTTCAAGATCGACTTTAGAAAGTTGTGATCCATGTAGGCGTCTTGCCATTCCGGCAGCATTTGGGACTCAAAACCTTTTCCAAACTTCAATCTTATGCTTACTATTCAAATGTAGGTTCACACAGTACAGCTTCTTCAGCCGAACATGAATGAAGCTGTGAGGAGTTGTGAACTGTAAAGTATTGATCAAGGGAAAAAGTACTTGGCCCTTACTATATATGGAGAGGTTAGGCAATGAAGAATGGAGAACATGAAACAATAGCAACGTGTGAGAACAAGAACAAGTCTCAAAGAACAATATGGGATTGGTCACCTTACTTGGGATGTTTGTTCTCATGCCCTTAAATATGACTTCATTTTAACGGTTCCACTAACACATATGATATAATTATTGATGAGATGATTGTTTTTTGGTATTTATAGGTGAACTCACCTCAGGGACGCAACTATCATCACTCTGACCATGTCTTTTGAGCCAAACTCTGACCATGTCGACTCGGTACGTATGCAAATTAAATTTTGAACTCTCTAATAGTATCAATTGAGTACTAAATCTCTTCACATTTTACTAATTGAGTTTATACGCCATTGTAATTGAAAATTGCTGCATGGACGTCGACTATGTGGCACGGCCGGCGTTGATGTGGACAATTCTTAATAATATTATAATTTTTTTTCGAATTATAATTTTTTTTTTTTGTTTTTCCATTTTTTTCTTCAATTTTTAACTTTTATCTTCTTACAGAAATTCCTCAATTCTCTCTTCCGCATTATTATATTCCTAATTCTCAGGAAAGGAGGCAACCCTATTGCATCCTCGGTGCACCCATTGCCGCACCATGACCAAGTCGAGCTTTTCTTTTCCATGAGGCAGTTTTTCGACACCGCGAAGGTGCGACTAAGCAAAACCTGGCTTATTCTGTTTGCTATAATGCTGGCTGCATCGGCCACGTTTCTTCAGTTGTTGAATCGACAATTATGTTGATCGTAAATCAGACATACTGTTCGACAACAAAGTCGACCATGAAAGACGAATGCTGTTAAGGCCAACTCTCGTCTACTTTCGAGTCCGCCACCTCTAACTCGCTGCCTTTGAAATTTCTTACAGTTGTCTCTCATATGGCTACGAGTATTAAAAATTTAAGTCAAAAATACTGTATTTCTACTTTAACAAATGGATTTCCTGCATAACATTCGAAACTCTTCCAACTAGTGAATAGTCGTCGACCCATTTATTAGCACTGTTAATCTCAAATTGATCAAGCTTCATTCATTAAAAATAATACAGCGAAAAGAACACTTATTAGGATATTATTTCTATGAAAATTAATAGTTATGATTTTCTTCTCATTTCTTCCCACCACATTTTGAGAGTTAGGATCAATTCCTCCTTGCCATGTCACACCTCTACAAGACTTCCGCAATGAAAAATGTATGATAATGAACTTATATATA
Organism: Eucalyptus coolabah; assembly: GCA_014182585.1. Taxonomy (NCBI): domain Eukaryota; kingdom Viridiplantae; phylum Streptophyta; class Magnoliopsida; order Myrtales; family Myrtaceae; genus Eucalyptus; species Eucalyptus coolabah. The sequence continues at coordinate 24,842,556 of CM024628.1, read as the reverse complement.
CATACGTAAGCTAAACAATTGACTTCATGCTTAAAGACATATATGATCGAGCAATATAAAGGATACGAAATAAGGTAATATTACATTTCCTCTACATAACCAAGTCCGTTCAACCCTTTTGTGGCAAAGATGGACTTTGTCCTACAAAATATCATAAATCCACTTTCTTAAGCGAAAAGGAAATAAATGACTGTATTAGAATAGGTAAACAAAATGATGGGAATGAAATCAAAAGAAAAAGAAAATAAAAACTCTATGTTCTTCATCAAACCTAATTTAAGAAGTGGACTGGTGTCAAAATAATATTATTTTAAATACCTTCCTTTATCATGATAGCAAAATGGATCGCGTAGATCCGAACTGACCGAATTGTAAATTAAATAGGTCCTATCATGATGTTTACCTAATAAATGAATAGCTTCAAATGTACTTGATTGATCTATTTGATGCATAGGACATACAATCCTTTTTTTTTTTCCTTTTTTTTGTAGTGCAAAGTTGATACTTGGAAAATCGAGTTTAATGGTTAGCCCAACCATCCTAAATTTTGACAACACTTTATCCCTTTCATTTCATAACCTAAAATCAACTATCTAAGATGGGTTTCCTCAACGTAAACGAAACGAGAATTCATTTTTACGCCGCAAGAAATCAGTGCTAAAAAGCACCTTAGAAATTATATTATTTATAGCGTGCATTAGCTTATTTAAGTGTTCCGCCCAAGCCAAGATATTACTTGCAAAGACGTCTTCAGACTCTTCACAGCAAAAGTAAATCAAAACTAAATTCTTATATGACTCTCCTCCCTGGTACTTAAAATTTTGTTCAAGAAGGGATTATTCATTGATCTCCTCACTGTCTATTTCTAGCTTATTAAGGATGCAGCCATGCATCTCCATCGATGGTTTGATCTTTGACCTTATGTCAAAATCTCATGCGACCGATGCGACCCACTTGAAACACGAGCTCCTGATAAACAAGTCAATAACGTAATACATGCACATCAGGAATTCTAAGGGAGATCCCTCAAAGGACCACCTCATATTTTCATTCAATTCCTTTTGTCTCGCCCAAAAGATCTTTGGTCCCTGCAAATCGACCCGCACTTGCCCAACATGCCACTAGGGAAGTTTGCTTCTTCATCGTACCCCTTTGACATTGACGATCTGGCGAAAACTTGGGGCTCAGAACATTTATGTACAGTTCAAAATGCTCATGAATCGTAGGTGATGATATGGTTTTGCAATGCCGTGATATTGCAGACTTACAACCAGAAGCCCACTAATCAATCGTCCTCTTATGCAAGCACAGATTAGTTTCAAAATGATAAGAATGTACCGATACCATGAAATTCCAATTTATATGTTCCGAGCATTGTACATGTATATCAAAACACGTTATTCCCTATGATAAGTAGTAGTGCCATGCGACGGAATCCATATTTTACATAGGACTTATTTTATTTATTTGTGTGTATTCTTTAGGGGAGGTGACACTACACATAAGGAGTCATTTTTGATAGGTGAACAGGGTGGGGTGGGCCCACTAGTTCAACTACCCCTCTAAGAATTTACAAAACTCCAACACTCGGCGAGACGAGATGCTTGATTTGAGTCATGACTACTCAATCTATTTATAAGTGATGTGTCAAAAGTCACAAATCTCTTCACACGAAATAGCAAATACTCAAAACATGATAGGTAAGAAGTTCGCTCACGACATTTCTCAAACCCTTCACTAGATGAGAGGCTCTGTCCATTGAGGTAGGAGTTGCTCGCCAATTCTGTCCCTTCTCGACATGGGTTGCCACCGGGTCCTCGATCCTTTGATGGCCACGGAGTGCACATCCCTGCTCCGCCGGCATTGGTTATGAGCACGAGGTTGAAATAAGAGTGGTGGTGAACCGGATCCCTCCGCTTCTCCTGCACCTCACTCGTGTCACGCCCCAACCCCGAGACACGTGGAACAACCCGCCATGGTCATATAAATGCGACATTCCCAGGTAGTGTCGCCGACCCCAATATTTAAAATTATTATGCGCATGCGGAACGTTTTAAGAAACCCCGACGAAACTCATGGGATAGGACAAGAGGAAGAATTAATTCAAAATCAAACAAGCATACTTCCATACATCATTGACAATCCAAGTATTACATACATCAGCAGGATCCGGAGACTATATGCACCAAAAATGGGTCGAGTTTATGTGCATCAAAAGGGGTCAGCCTACATAACAAGGATCATTCCGCCAAAAGACAATCAACCACCCTAGGACTACAGGCCAGCCCCATTCGATGATCCCATGTCCTCGGGATTTGTCACCCAAGAGGCCGGGCGAGGCGTTGATCACTCCACCGTAGGAAGATCCGCCACGCCTTCACCTAGTATGGCGTTCAACACCGCTAGTGGAATATCCATGCTATCTAGAGGGCCGACCCTAACGCCATCCGCGGAACGAAACCAAGCCCTAAACATGTATGGTACTGTCATGCACGTTCACTGGACCCGGATGAAGGTCCTAACCAACCGATAGACTCAAGGACTCCTAGGGTCAGGAGCACTCTCCGTCGTCCGGTCGAACTCCGTCGGCAAGCCACTCATCTCCGGGGTCTCGCCATCTACGGTCTGTAATATTTTTCCCCAAACCGGGATGAGACTTTGTCTCGCAAGTTCACCCCTCCTAAACCCCTATTAGAAAATAAATACGCCCCCAAAGTAGCTTAACCACGGCATCCAGAAAACTCACCTCGCCTTAGCCTGCATCTGCAAGTTAGCACAGTTTATATAATTCAACCACATGCAAATTTTAGTAACTCAACAACGAAGGCACAATCGCATCATCATAACAATTCAACCACTTGGATTGTCTCAGCGATCAATCGACTCGGCCGATTACATGTCATTCTACCAATTCAATTACTGCTACCCATTTCGACCTGATAGGAAAATTTACTAACCAGTGGCAATCACGGCCCCACTCGGCACGACTCGCAATCAAGTGGTAATTCACGGCCTCATCAGGCACGACCTTTAATAGGTGGTAATTCACGGCCTCATTAGGCACGACCTCTAATAGGTGGTAATTCACGGCCTCATTCGGCACGACCTCTAATAGGTGGTAATTCACGGCCAATCGCCCTCAATTTCCACATTTAGGATTTTACAAAGAATCCTCATAAATCGAAATCACATTCAATTCGCCACAACCAATCATCAATTTCAAATTCTACAAGCACAGAACGATCGGCACGAAATTCTAAGCAACTAGGGTTAAAATAAAATTTTCGAGTTTTTTTAAATAATAATATTTTAATGAATTTCGGAAAAAGATATATTATTAAATAATCCAACAATTTCGAAGCATTTATTTAAATCATAAATAAACTCCTTTAAGTCACATTAAGGTTTATTTTAAAAATAAACATACTTAACCATTAAACTAAACACCATTTTCCTTAATTATTCACCTTAATATAATCCATGTCTAATTAAGCCAATCCATCCACCTAATCTCAATCAACATAAGTTAAACATACTTAGGGCATCATTAACTCGCTAATCGCGGATTAGTGAGGTAAACCACCGGAATCACTTTCTGACGAGTCTCTGACGAAGAGCACGACGACGCCGATGACAACCCGAGCTTGGGAGATGGCGGAACGGCGGTTGAACGGTCGGGAAACGGTGGAGGAGAACCGGCGACAGCTCGTGCAACGACCGGCGGGGCTTGAGCGGACGGTCGGCGGCGACGGAGCTTCGGCGGACGGCGACCAGCACGGACGAAGACACGATGGCACGACGGGGACACAACGAGGCGTGCGAGGCGCACGCGGACGAGCAGCGACGGCGTGCGACGATGAAGCGAACGGCGGTGGCGACGGTCGAGCGCAAAGGCGGACGGAAGGGGGTGCGGTTCCGCTGGTTTTTCCCTTTGCTTTCCCTCCCAATCTCTCTCCTCTCAAGCTTGAAGATGATGGAGACAAGGGGAGGTGACATCCCCACTTTTGGTGAGCCAATTGGCTTGTGACACTTGTCAAGCTCTCCTTGAATTTGGCCTCCACCATGACATCACGCGATGTCATTCTCCACTAACTCAAATCCTCCATAACATCTTCCAATAGGTTCACATTCATTTTCCGCCGGGTCCAAGTTCTTGTACATTCCATTACTTCAATTTCCATCAATTCTCTTATAATTGAGTCCAAATTAAAGTCCATAAAAATTATCCCATGATCCTAATAAGATGTGTGACATGACCGAGCTTCCGACTTCTAAATTCAATCTCAAATTTTCGGTTGAATTCAATCTGGTGCGATTTCGCGCGCCTAATCCACTGAGTGGCTTTTAGGAAATTTTCTTGCATCCGACCCGAGGGTGATCGGTCCCTAAGTCCGACGCGGTAAAATTCCTTAATTACCTCACCCAATCGACTAGTTCCCTCGTGAGTGGCCAACTCTGAGAGATGAACTATATGCACAATTGAATTGCCCGACTCAATTGACTGAAAATAAAATTGAGAAAAATCAAGATGTCACACTCGCAAAGAAGTACCCGTCGTGAGGGAAGTGCGCGATTAGCCCCGCGAAAGCATGGAGAAATCGTATTCAATTAATCCAATGTAACGTTTGTCTAGTAAACCTTGTATTAATTGAACCAATTGACAAATAAAGGGTAAGAATCCGAATATATTATCTTTTAGTACAACTTGATCCATAGAACTTTTGTTTTCTTCGCTAGAAGAAAGCCGAATCGCGAAGAAAACAAAAACTCAAACTCGAATGATCGATTGTCTAGATGATCGTATTATTTCTACCGCGTAGAAAATGAACTGTTATTTGAGTTCGCTAGATACGAATATAATTATACTACCTAAGTAGGAGCATGTTTGTGGACCCATACATGAGAACTCACAATGGGAAGTAATTGATGTCTAGGCTATACCTTTGGTAGGCCACTGACGATCCCAACCCCGACGCAATGTGCTGGAAGACCGTGGGAGAGGTCGAAGTGGAGTTGAGGAGGGTCACACCATCCTCCCGGAGGGCGAAGTCACGCCGTGACCACGATGGTGCCCGAAAGGCACCACTATGGGTCGTTCATGCACCGAGCTCAAAGCACGCTGCAGCTCAACCCGTTGTTGAACAAGGCAAGGCTCGGTGCAGCTGTGTTTGTGCCGTACCCTTGGCTGTACAGTTCCAATACCCGCATGTCTCTCCTAAGCGCACAATGAAAATAAGAAGAAAAAGCAAAGCACATTATTTTGGTACTGTTAGGAACAGTGAGATTAAACAATTAGAACGTTGAAATTCCTAACTCGGGTGTGTGAAACTTAGTGAGGTTGTTAATTAACTTGGTCCACATGATGCGTACTCATTGTTCCAGAAGCATCGCTTCCTCCATAGAATGTGGCATGAGCATTCGTCCACCCGCCCTAATATCCATATGCAAGAGAAACCGGCATGCGCGAGCAAGTCGACCACCAGGAATCCTAGAGAAACCATGTCTTTTCCGTCCTGCACCAACATGATTTTCATGAGATGTTTTGCTTTGTTGATATCGAATTACTACGACCCCACACAACGCCGAATTCCAAGCCAAAAGAAGAAGAGAAAGGCAGAGGACCGTGTATGGAAGGAAATTAAAACTCGAATTCCTTTTGAGAGGAGAGACGCCGCTTAAATTCACAGCTGAGTTTGCGGAAGATGATGAGGGAAGATGGAGGGGAATAACAGAGGCTGGTCAACATCACTCCCGATTACGTAAAGCTTTTGACATCTTCTCAAGTACTTGAAGAAGTTCAAGAACAGAAAGAGAAATGGGAGAAAAACGAGAGAGAGAGAATTTGATGAATGTATTTCTTCTGTTATTCAACTCTTTGAATCTCTACAATATGAGAGATTTCCTTCTTATATCTACTCTAGTTCTCTCAATGAATCTGTTTTACAATTGAACTGTTGAAGAAGTAGTTAACTACCTAACTGCAAAGTACTAACCGAATACCGATCACAAGAAGAAAAACAGAGTAAATGGAAAAACATAGTGCATGAGCAGAGTAACGATTTAGCAGACTTCGCAACTCTCTTCATGCAATATCTCAATCAGATTATCATCCTTCTTCTTTCCTTTCTTTATTTTTAACAGTAGATCTTCTTTTCTATACACTTCTCGGCATCATTCATACAATCAGCTTCTTCCTCATTTATGCTCTTGGCTTCTGGTTTTGATATTTGCTGTTGAATAAGCTGTTGTCTTTGTTCTTAACATCTCCCGCAAATTGGGCAAAGGGTGAACAACCAATGCCCAATTTGAGACGAAGAGAGGAGTGCGTTAGTTTAGATAATGGCTTGGTAAAAATATCAGCAATTTGGTTGTGGGTGGGAACATATCTAACACACAATGATCCGTAGCAACTTTTCTCGAACAAAGTGGAAATCAACCTTAATATGTTTTGTTCGAGCATGAAGTATAGGATTTGCTGTGAGAGATATTGCAGATTGATTGTCATAGAATAATATGGTTGGTGAGTGAAGAGGAACTCCAATATCTCCGAGAACAAAAGTAATCCAAGTAAGATCGCTGTTACCGAGGCAAGGGCTCTATATTTAGCTTCAAGGGAGGAACGAGAAACAGTTGATTGTTTCTTAGCTATCCATGAGATGAGATTAGAGCCGAGATAAGTACGTAAGCCTCGTGGTAGAGCGTCTAGTTTGAATACAGCCAGCCCAATTCGCATCGAGAAGCCATATAAGTTGAGAGAGCTGTGAGAGTGAAGTGAAATACCAAGGTGAATTGTTCCTTTTACATATCGAAGAACTCGTTTGAATTGAAGAAAGTCCCCAATAGTAGGTTGCTGTAGTTTCGACACAAGATATTTGTTGCAAAGGCAAGATCGTGCCGAGTGATAGTGAGATATTGTAAGCCACCTACGACTTTTGTAGTTTATGGGATTTGGAAGAAAAATAGCATCTCTCTCAAGTGTGACTCGGTTTAAGGGAAAGAGGCAGCAATAGGTTTGCAATCAATCATATTTGCACGAGACGTAAGTCAAGAGCATACTTGGTTTGACATAAGAACAACTCGGACGTTTGTGTGCTTCAATTCTAAGGAAATAATGAAGATGGCCAAGGTCTTTCATATGGAATTGAACACCGAGTGAGTGAATAAGCATCTCGAGAGCAATTGTTCCAGCTACCGGCCAGGGAATTATATCGTCAACATATAGAAGTAAAAGTATTGTCTCTTGTCCTTGATGAAGTATGAACGAGAGGGGTCGGCTTGAGCTGCGTAAAAACCAACTTCAAGCAAGAAATTGCTGAATTTATCATACTAGGCTCGCGGTGCTTGACGCAGTCCATAAAGTGATTTTTGAAGCAAACATACATATTGAGAGTAATGCGGATGAACAAAACCAGGAGGTTGCTCCATGTACACAGTTTCATTTAAGGTGCCATGCAAGAAAGCATTCTTGACATCAAGTTGAAGTATAGACCAAAGTTTTACCATCAAGGCGTGAGAGGATGTGAGTCTAACCGCCTGCAGCTTTTATCATTGTGGCTAAAGGTTTTGTGAAGTCGATTCCTTCTTCCCGATGAAATCCCTTGGCTACTAGGACGAGCCTTCAATCAATCTAGACTGCCAAGAGAAGTAAGTTTAGTCTTGAACACCCATTTGCAAACAACATTCATGTTATTAGTACGGGGAACCAATAACCAAGTTTGATTATGATGTAAGGCATTCATTTATTCTTGCATTGCTTGATACCATCCGGATCCGCAGAGCAAATTTTATTGATTTTGGTTCTGAGGAACTTGGTATTGAGCAAGACATGCATATCGAGGATTAACTTTGACTATACCAGATTTAGATTTGGTTTGCATGCGGTGAGTAGGTTGTGTACCTTGCATAGATGGATAGATTGTGTTTGGATGTTAGGAGCATTTTGGTCGATAGCTGGTTCTGTTGCTGTTGCTATTGTGGTTCCAGATATGTTTACTTGTGGAGAAATACATTGAGTAGTAGATAGGACTTGATCCACAGGTAATACATTTGTGGAGATAGGGTCTGTATGTTCTGTAAGAACTTGCTCAGCTGGAGGGTTCTGAACATACCTTGTTTGATGATATGATGAAGTGTTGATAGGCTCTGTTTTTGGAGATTGTAAGAATCTCTTCTTGTCCATAGTTTATATAGTTGTGTGTAAGTTGAAGAGTGTGTTGCTAGCTTCTTAGAGAAAGGAAAGAATGTCTCATCAAAGATTACATGTCGATCGATGTACACATGACCGCTGGTAGGAACAAGGCATCGATATCCTTTATGATGAGTACCGTATCCGAGGAAAACACAGGTAAGGATCATGGATCCATCTTGTGTTGTGCATAGGATCGAAGGGGCAGTGGACAGTGTGCACACCCGAACACTCCGAGATGATCATATCTTGGCTTATGCTGATATAGCTTGGGTGAAGGGAGATTGCATCTTTAACTTTGGGAGTAGGAAGTATATTGACAATATAATTTGCTGTCATAAATGCATCAACCCAAAATTTTAATGGGAGTTTTGCATGATATAGCATAGCCAAACCAAGCTCAACTATGTCGATGTTTTCTTTCGTGTATTCCATTTTGTTCGGTGTATATGGACAAGAAATATGTTGTTGGATGCCACAACTCTGTAGGTGAGCTTTGAACTTGTGACTAACAAACTCTCCTCCACCATCACATTGAAACCTCTTGATTTTACAGTTACGTTGATTTTTACTAATCTCTAAAACATAAGAAAGATATCATAGAAGTCTGATTTTAGCTTCAATGTATACATCCAAACCGAGAGAAGCTGTCAACAAAGATCACATAATATTTGAAATTCCGACAAGAGTTGACCGGAGAAGGTCCCTAGATATCGCAATGGATTTGCTCTAGAGGTTTAGTAGCTATAGAACTCGACAAAGGGAAAGGTAGAGCAGACTCTTTAGCAAGCTTACAACTTCTACATATAAATTGTGGTTTTGTATGACACTTAATTAATTTTTTATTCTTCAAATGCTTTAGACATTCTGATTTGTATGAGCTAGCCGTTGATGCCACACGTTTTCTCTCCCTTCGTAACTTTGTCTTTGAGTGAAGAATACCTTTGCAGCACAAGGATCAACTCGTAAAGTCCTTTCTCCTTCTTTCCTAGCATCTTGGTTATGTTGGTGATGTTGTCCTTTGTACACCCAAAGTTTTGTCAAAGACAAAAGAACAGGATAATCATCGGTTAGTCTAGAGACCGAAAGAAGGTTTTTCTTAATTGCTGGAACAATTAACAAATCTTTTAGAGGTAAGATAGTAGTAGCAAAGAGTTAGCATTGTATTCTCAATATATTTCACAGGTAAACATGAACCGTTGTCAATCATAATTGTTCAAAGATTCTTAGAAAAGTTTTGAAGAATACCAAGATTTGCGCAATGTAAGTGAGCTGTCTAATATCAGGATACCACTCATTTCCATTTGTTTCCTCAATATGGAGTGCTGATAAAGCTGTTGGTATCTCTTCAGCCTTGGTAAGAATTATCAAATCGATACCAACAAGGCAATGCATCATGACCTAGTCTTCTGTATCCGACACTCCATCGAGTGTTTGCCGTTGTTTTCTCCATATGCACATCTTTATGGAGAGTTAAATTTGAGGATGGATAGGTCTTGGTCTTTGTATACTCGAGCCGAACCATTATATGGTCCGAATCCTCACCGTAACTCAAAGTAGAGGGGTATTAACCCGGTTAAGCTAAGTGACTCCCTGTTCATAGCTCGAGTTATTAGTTTTGTAATTTATATTTCTTCCAAGATATCCAAAATTTCTATATCTATATTGAATGGCCTTCCTCTTCCAAAACTTCTTCCTCCACGACTATATCCCCCTTGAACTTCCAAGACTGTTATTTTGATGTACAAAATTTATATTAAACTCCTCTTTGTGTATAGCTTCGCCCTTCCTTGACCATAATAGGCTAGATTTGGACCGAACCGGCTTGAGGAATAGTTTGTAGCCTTGTTTCAAATCTTTCTAAATGAGATCACTTCATCATATTCTCTGTTGAGGCTTTAAACAATAGATTGTTGTTTTAAAAGCTCTCATACTCGACCCCAAACCTTCCAAAATACCAAATAGTTTTGTTATTTCATCCACTAGTTTACCTATTGCATTTAATTGATCACATATTGTTTTGTACTCTTTGAGGTATGTTGATAAAGCTCCATCACGTTTCGACAAGCCCGTAATTTTCCTCTCAATTCAAACTCCTTTGCCACAGATTTTTGGGTGAACCGATTGAGCAAGGCTCCGCTAAAGTTCATAGGTCATGTTTAAGCCAATTATTAAGCTAAGTATGTCTTCGAACAAAGACCACTAATCCAAGAGGAAACAAGTTGATCTGTCTTAATCCAATCATTATAGTCGATTCGGGATCTCAACCGCTTTGATCACCTTCTTCGACCCGCATTTTAAAGCGTGGAGTTTCTCCATTAATGAACCCAAACGATCTTGGCTTCTTAGAAACCTATGAAACCGGGAGCTTGTCATAGGAGGAAGTTATCCTCAGCTAATTTGATGGTAACAAAGTTCGAGATATTGACATGAATGGGGGAATGGATATCTCAAGCTTCTTGCCGCCATTCTACTTCCGCATCTTTGAACACCACTTGTTTCAAATACAAACTCTATTGGTTTGCAATATGATGCAACAAATCGATTTCGATGATAGAGATTTGGATGAAGTTGAAGAATATCAACTCATGAATCAATGATACTTTGATTGAAGAATATCAACTCACGATCAATGAGGCTTCGATTCCCGACTTCAATCTACCGTAGATTCAGCCATTTTTATGCAGATTGAGGTGATTTCTTCAGGATGATCGCTCGATACCATGAAGAAGTTCATGAACAGAGAGAGAAATGGGAGAAAACGAGAGAGAGAGAGAATTTGATGAATGTATTTCTTCTGTTATTCAACTCCCTTGAATCTTTACAATATGAGAGATTTCCTTCTTATATCTACTCTAGTTCTCTCAATGAATCTGTTTTACCATTGAACTGCTGAAGAAGTAGTTAACTACCTAACCGCAAAGAACTAACCGAACACCGGCCACAAGAAGAAAAACAGAGTAAATGGAAAAAAAACAGAGTGCATGAGCAGAGTAACGACTTAGCGTACTTCGCAGCCTCTCTTCATGCAATATCTCAATCTGTATTATCATCCCTTCTTTCCTTTCTTTATTTTTAACAATAGATCTTTCTTCTTCTCGGCATCATTCATACAATCAGCTTCTTCCTCATTTATGCTCTTGGCTTCTGTTCTTGATATTTGCTGTTGAATAAGCTGTTGTCTTTGTTCTTAACACTCGGGTCCAATCACCGCTCTCATATGTCAAAACTAGAGAAAAATTTCACGCCCTCTCATGTTCATGTCATGATTAGGTCAGTGACTGCGGCGACGAGTTAGGCTCGAGTTCAAACCTTGGAAGGGTGGTGCTGGATGTGGGAGGCAGGTGACTGACTGTGTCGACCATGAATCCGAAGTTTGGTGTACTTTTTATTTTATTTATATTTTTTATAGGGTTAGTCCATTGGAAACGGGCTGAATGATTAGCCAAGGGTTAGATTTCTGACACTGGAGTTTAATGCCTCGGTCTCGACTCATTGCACAGATCTAACTTATGGTAAGCTAGTGGATTGTGTCTTTTCGAAAAATAAAATTTGTGGTTCTTGATTGGAATCCTAGAAAAGGATAAACTCTCCCTGCAATGACCGCACTTTGGGTCAGATAAAGGAAGGTCCCAGGTCAAATCTGACCGTCTCGATGTGGTCGTATTGAACTTATAACTCATTGGCAGAAAAGCCAGGAGGACAGTTGATGAAACTTTTCATTTATATGTAAGAAAAGGTAGCTTGACTTTTCTCAAATGACGTAAACAAATTTTCATTTGAGGAACAGCCACATTCATTATTTAATTTTCCATCTGAGCAAATTAATGTGACACAGGACTTGACCACGAGTGATGTTTTAGACAAAGGTATCAGTAGAGAAAAGAGCTGTTGTTCAGGAAGCATATTAGGTCCAGTTAATGGAAATCGGAACGATGTTGTCCGGGCTGTTGTCGATGTATTCAAGATGTCTTCTAGCTCAATCGATGTGGTTTTTTGGTATATGTCGATATTGTTAGCCATGCCGTATGCCATATCAACTTACATCGGAAAAAAAAATTAGTAATGGATATTCTTGTCCCTTAAATGAAAGTTTGAGTTTTTTCGGATCGTATACAGGCAAAGGTTTGGATTTTTTTTTGGAATTTGGCCTTACCATGGACCAAAGAAGAGAAATGCCATAAACTGTAATTTCTTTCTTTCCTCCAAAATTTAAGTTTTATTTGCCGAAAGTATCAACAATCCACCTTCCATGTGCATCGATATAGAAATTGACAAGGATATGTAGGGTCATCTGTTGATTCTGGACAGAAAACGCAAAAATAGCAAGGGAATATGTAGGGTTATTTGTTGATTCTTGGACAGAAAACACAAACTAGCGAGAAAAATTAAAAGTACGAAAACTAGAGGCAATTGCACAGCTGACTATACAAAAGGGTACTAGTATGTAAAGATAATAGGGAGATAAAATTGAATAGATTGTGTTAGTGATTGATTGGTGGTCCTTTACTCAAATTATCATTTAATACTTAAAACTACTAGCAACATTTAACAACCGCTACATAGAAAGCAAATAACATCTCACATGACTCCTAGAATTTAACATGTATTTACAAATGGTGATCAAAAAAGACCCATTAACCTATTATTATGGCCTCATCACTGGCCCCCACATTGACACTTACTTCTACAGCTCGCGACTCCTCTTTGACGGTTACGACAACCTATGTATCTTGGTCATTATCATTCTTGGCTTTTGAGATTTATGGCTCCACAAATTGATGTTCATGATGGCTTCATGATTACATAGATCGTTATGATTGTAGCCGAAATTGCTGGCTTCATGACTTGAACACTTATTTTTGTCCTTGATTCATGAATCATCATTTCAACTTCAATTCCTTGTCAACTGAACGGAGGTTCACTTACGACACTTTGTGGCTCAACACTTGGTGATTTTCTCTTGCATTGCCTTTGTATCTCCTCATCGCCTTTGTGAATTATTGATGGTTGCCGACCAAAAGAACTTAGCAAATTTTATCTCGACCATGTCTTGCTCGATCTTTTTCAATCCGAGTTGATGGTTAGAGACTTGGGCAATTTTTTCGTACCAACAAGTTAACTCCTTCCAATTTAGCGGAAAAAATGCATATAGGCATCTCGAAAAAATAGGAAAATAATTAGATACTCGATTTACGTTACTCCACTTCACATGAGCCACTAGACGATGCAGATCCACGTGATCGAACGGCTCATGCGGAGTCTTTTGCATGAAAATATTCATATACCGAGCCTCAATTTTTCCTTAAATATTTCTAAGTAACTGAGAACGTGATGTCGTTTCCGCTCCGATGCCCTGGATTCTATTTGAATGCAACTATCTTTCCTGCTGTTACTACACCCCTCAATCTCCGGTTCTCAATCTGAATTAAAAAAAAAAAAAAAAAAAAACAACAACAACGCTGATGTCCTGTAATAACAATAATCACTTGCTTTGTTTCGGTCGGAACGATAAGTAGACGCTGATTGCAATTCCTCACGTTCCTCTGTTTTTCCCGTGGTCCCTTTCATCAGCTGCTGGAATTGTCGCAAGATTCCGCTTGCCGCGGAAGTTGATTGAAATCAGCCAAGTATAGCGAAATGGGGGCATTCAATGAGAGACTTCGGCGATCGACATGATCCCGGGAGGTTAATGGCACATGGACGTCGTCCTTTTGACAAGCATGAATCCATGCATAGATACCTTCTCATTTATCAACCGTAGGGCACATACGGTTCCCTCGAATATCCCTTTTTCACGCTCGAAATTAATAAGGCGACTCTAGGGTTAGGCGAAAATCGGTTCGGAGAATTCAGCGATTTCCGGTTAGGGAACCGGAGGTCGCTTCGTTTAGGTACCCTCGACTACGGGCATGGGACTCAGATGAGGCTCACCTGCACAGACTAAAACTTGGAATCGGCCTATCGATAAGTTTGGCAGGGTATTCCATGCCTCGAAACGTGAGATTTTGCTCGGACGCGCCGGGACGCGGCGGTGAGGTTTAAGTTCGTGGAATATTTCACTAATCCCAGAATATGCGACTCGACCATGAAATTGTTAACACAAAGTGATATGATTGAATATTTATGTTGATTTTTTTTTATCGGCAATATTTATGTTAGTTTGCGCAACAATGTTTTGACATTTTGGCATGGATTTGCTTTAACTTCTGAAATTCAGATTTTCAGATAATGTTATGACAGATATGATTTGAATTTAAATATAGTTACGATAGATAGCACCAAAGACGTATATATATATATGCATGGCAAATAACAAGGAAAGTTCAAACTCGTCGGCATGATATGCATGGCGCCGCCGCCGCGAAAGTAAGATCCCTGTCGACACTAAAGGATTGACGGCGTTTCATGCTCCGACTCGCCACCTCTGCGGTTCCTGCATAAGACAGTTTCTTCCTCTCTTCTCCGTCGCCAACCCTCACTTCCCCATTGTCCACACTCTCGCCGATGACGCCGCGCCGATCGCCACCTTCTTCCAGGACCGGACCGCCTCCGCCACTCCGCGCTTCGTCCTCTTCGAGTTTCGAAGGCATTGCGGAATCGGTCCTATCCAGGTGTCCTCGCCTGTTGGAGGAGAAGAACCAGAAGAAAGTGAAGACCCGTGACGATGCTTTCTCCCGGGCACCTTCTTCTCGAGATCTTCGACGCGATACCGGACGCTGCTCGTGGACTGCTCAGAACTTCTGAGCTGAAACCCTGGGGATGTGCTCCGAGTACTGTCCGACCTTTTCGTCCGATCTCGAAAAGGCTGCGGTTGGAGTCGAAAAGGTGGAGTCCCCGAGCATACGAACTCATGGGATCGATGCTCTCGCGGGCTGGGCTACTTAGAGAAGCTGAGTTGCTGCTGCGAGATGTCGAAAGCCAAGGAATTCCGTTGGATGGTCGTGAGATATTCAGTGACTCGATCGAGAGGTAAGCTGGAGTTGGTGATTTTGAGAGGAGCCTCTACCTGCGTGATAAAATGTCGAGCCGAGGTTGGGCACCATCTCGCTCTTGTTATTACGCACTTATTGAACTTTCAATTAGAAGGAAGAAATCTCGGTTGGCTCTTAGGGTTTCTCTTGATATGATAGAAAGTGGAATTAGCTTTAATGCTCAGAAAGTAGACTTTGGTGCTGTTGTTAAATTACTTTGCGAAGAAGGCGAAATTCAAGAAGCGAGAAATCTCGTCAAGAAGGCTACTGGTTGTGGATATGAGCCTTGTAGCTCAGTTCTATATGAAATTGTTTGTGCATATTGCGAGAAGAAAGACTTTGAAGATCTGCTGAGTTTCTTTGTTGAGTTGAACCGTGGACCGGATCTTCAAGCTGGCAATAGGATGATAAATCCTCTCTGTTTGAATTCTGGCTCAGAGAGGGCGAACCTGTTTAGACGTAAATTGGAGAAGTTAGGTTTCAAGCCTGACGAAATAGCCTTTGGTATCTTAATAGATTGGTGCTGTCGTGAAGGGAATCTGAAAGGTGCTCTTGTTTTATTTGGCAGAAGTATTGGGAAGAGGTCTCAAACCAGATATATGTTCGTATAACGCTATAATCAGTGCAATCTTTAAAGATGGTATGTGGGAGCATGTGCGTCATATTCTCAATGAGATGATAGAGGAATGTGCAACACCCAAAGATTTTTACAAAATATTTTTAGCAGGGTATTGTAAAGGTAGAAAATTTGATGAAGTTAGGACTGGTGTCGACAGAATGATGAAACTTCATCTCATTCAGCTTTCTTCTACTGAGGATCCACTTTCAAAGGCTTTCACAATGTTGGGATTCGGTCCACTAGATGTTAAGTTGAAGAGAGACAGTGATGCCAAATTTTCAAGGACAGAGTTCTATGATAGTCTTGGCAATGGACTTTATTTGGATGCAGATATTGATGAGTTTGACAAAAGAATAAATGGGATCCTCGATGACTCTTTTCTTCCTGATTTTAACTCGCTTATCATGAAACAGTGCAGGCATGGAAATCTAAAATATGCATTGAGATTGGTTGGTGAAATGGTTCATTGGGGGCAAAAATTGTCTTTGTCCATCCTGTCGGCTATAATCAAGGGGATTTGTATTACATCTTATCCTTCTGTCAAATGTATAGATTATCTTCTGGAGAAAATGCCTAGATCTATCAGCCAGTTGGATGCAGAAACTCTCAGCTTGCTCGTGCAATTTTACAGCAAGAGAGGACGGAGACAAAAGGCTAGGATTCTTTTGGATGGGATGCAGGAACAAGGCTTAGCGATTGAGAACAAGACTTATAAAATCTTTATGACAAGTCTTTCTGAGCAAGGATTTCTAGGAGAACTAAGTGGTTGCTTGGATCTAGTTAGAGAATCTAAGTGGGTTCCAGGACTGAGAGAACTTGAAGCTATTGTCAGTTGTCTTATCCAAAATGCATTGATCAGTGAAGCACTAGAGCTTTTTGAAAGCACTCTTATGGCCTTCCCTGTCTCTAATGTTATTGTTGTTACTGATCAAAACAGTAAACAAGAAAATAGAAAACCAGAAGCTATTTTTGAGTGAGAAAGAGAAGCACAGAGAAAACAGAGCACAAACTTGCGTACGTCAGTTTTCTAAAGAAACTGTCAAGTACAACCACTAAACACAAAGCAAAAACTGCTCACGTACGTGCAACACATAATTGCACACAAACGTACTATTAACTTCCTAGAAAATAACAAAAACACTAAACAAATAACTAAATTGAACTTGGCTGTTTTTTATAAATAAAAAAAAAACAGAGTAAAAACAGAGAAAAAAACAGCAGAAAACAGCAGCAACATTGAGACATTCTAATCCAACAGTTATTGATGTCTTCTTTGAGAAACTCCGT